>JAITYT010000768.1:111778-128269 GCA_025433975.1 Liostenogaster flavolineata
ATAGAATCGATTTCAAGGTATACAACAATTTCGAAGTATAGAGCAATTTTAAAATATAGAATAATTTCGAAGTAATGAACAATTTTAAGGTATAGATCGTTGTCAAAGATACGTGTAAGCATAAATAGAAGGAGACGTTGACGTTTGTCGGGCTCGTGAGGATAGGCTTAAAATTGATGGACGTGCTATTTTGGTGAGATCGTCGTCGTAGACACGAACGCAACGTTGGTAACTTCGTACGTTAGTAGTTGCGGATATTTCGTCGTCAGACAAGATCAACGATGCAATTTGTACGCTTTAAAACAAGAGAACGCGTCACGATCTTCGTATTGGTATTACGTTTTTCGAAAGGCAAAGCGAGTCGACTTTCTATCGATAAAACGAATACGTTACGCGATTGTCAATGCTTTTAATCGATGACAATTGGCAAAGCACGCTTGCCCAAAAACGTATAAGCGTGCTAATAATTGTTACATCGAATCCATGGGTTAAACGTACGTTAGTCTCTTAGTACTACGTACGCGTCCTTAACCTCTTAGCTTACAATGACATCTCAGAGACGTGATAGGTCAAACATTTGGGCCAATTTTGGCACGCACGGTTGGAAATTAAATCGTCAGGCAAAGGGTTAATTATCGATTCCATACTCCGCACTATATCGACATAAAATTGCGCAAAATCGTAAAATCGCAAAAAATGAATTTTATTCGTAAACAAAAATTTCTATCCTGGTATACGAATACCGGAAGACGATCGAAATCAATTACGCGTCCTTAATTATCGATTCCATACTTCGCGCTATATCGACATAAAATTGCAAAGTCCTCGCTACGTTGACGTAAAATCGCAAGAAATGAATTTTATTCGTAAACGAGAAGTTTTATCCTACTATCTAAATACTAGGAGACGACCGAAATCACGTACGTGTCCTTAATTATCGATTCCGTTCTCCGCGCTACGTCGACGTAAAATCGCTAAAAATAAATCTTACTCTCAAACGAGAAGTTTATCCCAGTATCTGGATAACGACCGAAACCACGCACGCGTCCTTCCTTATTTAGTCCATTATCCGCGCTATATTGACGTAAAATTGCAAATTCCGCGCTACGTTGACGTAAAATCGCAAAAAATGAAACTCATTCTCGGACGAGAAATTTTATCCTAGTCTCGATAACGACCTAAATCACGTAGGTGTCCTCGATTATTTATTCCGCTCTCCGCGCTACGTTGACGTAAAAAATCAATGACGCAAAAAAATAAATCTTCTTCCTAAAAACGAGAAGTTTTATCCGTAACATCGAAGACCACGAGATCGAGACGCGTTACAAAATCACGCTAAACCCGTCGACTCGTTTTCCCTAACTCGACTTTACGTTCGTATCGTCCTCCAACGGCACTCGCTTATCGATGCAAAATCCAACTTCGAATCGCATCGACGCGTTATCGCGGATAAATCTTACTTCCATCCTCGATTACGAACGCGCCGAGCTACGGATCTCTCCTCGATTCTGCGCGGTGCTTCGCTTGTTCCGCAAAATATATGCACGGAGCCAAGGAGGGTTAATCGCAATCGTCGTGAGAATGGAATGTCGTTCGTTACGAACGAGTCGCGCTACAAAAGGGCATGCTGGGTCGATAAATGCTCAAGGCTGAGTGATTTTCCAAACGGACGAGGACGCGTCTCCCTCCGCCGCAACGAAACAGGACAAACTACTCGCGAGCAGGGTGTTGCACGCCTAGTAAGACGCTCGCGATACCGTCGTCACGCTTGAGAATGATCTTTTGTCCGTTCCTGCGCGCTTGGTTAGCGACCACGTTGCGATGATGCTAGAAAAACGAGCGCGCGCGAACTCAACAGACGTCCTGTCGAAATCGCGGGACAGTTACTAACACATCGGCTGATAAATTTCCGGTCTTATCGTTAAATCCCAATGTTCGCGATTATCGTGGAGAAAATCGAAGAATTTGAGTTTTAGCGAGCTTTAGTCAACTCAACGCTTCTCAGGTGCGTTCGAAAGGTGATCCGTAGATGCTGCTGAAGAAAGGTATCCAAATTGGTATCGGTTTTACGATCGGGAATTAGAAAAGTGCGCCACTGCGTTCTAGATTTCGTCGTCGTTTTATCGTCGTTTTTTGGGCTTTAATTCTAAAGGATCAGCGACGATGGTCTGTTTAATATGTTTTAGAAATCAACGTTTAGACCGGTCTTCTCTTGTGGATGAACCGGGCTTATCATTAACGGTTAGTTAAGCTGTCCAATACTCAACGATTACGTCGATAATAGTGAACAGTTTCGCATTATTTTTAGACCGGGAACTTATCAGCCGATGTGATAAGTCCCGAAGTTGCTCGACGCGTCGAAACCTCAACGATGAAAGAACACGAGTTTATTATTTGGATCGACGCGGTCCGATTGTTTGTTTGGCGATGTATCCCAAAATTTTGCGTTATCTCGTATTACTGTATGAATTATTGAACTTGTTATCAATCAATAACAGTCAGTAATCGGTCAATACCAGAGATTATGCCAAGAAACACATCGTGACGATTCTTATTTTAATTCGGGAACTGTGTGAAACCGGCGGTAGCTTGATTGAAGAAGAATTTGAGGGTCTAAATTTGTCAGGATTTCTTGTTAATTTTGTATACAGGGCGAGTGTACATTTTCCAATGATTTGAATACAGGATCATAATATAAGATATATTAATATCCTATATTAATAATATATAATAATAATTTTAATAATATTAATAAATAATATAATAATAGGATAATAAATATGTTCTTACGAAACGTTAGAGTCAATAAGAGAGAGTTATGTTTTGGCCTAGGGTGCCCCGAAACGTCTAACTAACAAGTAGTTAATTGGTTAGTTTGCAAGCATGTAGCGAGTATTCAAGGAACGAAATTTAACGCAGTTCGAGAAATTGTGAATGACTGACGATAGTAAGCACGCGTAAAGTAAACGCACACGTGCGTACGATATGAACGAAAAATGTTACTTGCAGCGACATCTACCGTTAGACGAGGAAATTGTCGACGGTAACATTGACTAGACTCGTCCTAGACAACAAAAGCGACGAATGATATTGCAAAGATACAATAACGAAAAAATCGAGATTCCTTGATTTTACTTCTACGATTCTTTTGGTATAACACCGCGCATCGACTTACTGTATTAATTATTAAATTAATGTCTCGTTATTTCAATCTTTCCTTTTCAGCAAAAGACCAGCTAAAATTTACTAAATTTGTAATACATTTTTTATATCGATTGTTTTTAGTAATGGTGATTAAAGTTAAGACAAGTACGGTTAATCGAGTAAAACTCACTTTTATACGTTATCCTCGTCTGATTAAGCCTCGGAATATCTACGATGCATATCTACCTGTTCAGGAGGATCGGTATGATTTAAGACGACAAAACACGATAGTAACGTGTTGGTAATGCCTTAATGAAACCGTTATTTCAGCATTTAAAAGAGCAACGATAGTAATCATCACGTACGTTGTACGTACTGAGTTTTTCATCTATGAAAAAGGTAGTAGATACTTACAGAAACCTGAAGTACAATCTAATCTATTTCTATATAATCTAATCGATACAAACATTTCTAAACATTTCTGTGAAATGATATACTATTAGATTCCGGATGCACTCGAGAAGAAAAAAAAACGTCTAGGTGTCTTTTTAGACGGTTTAATCATTTATACGCGTCTTATTTACTTCTTCGCAATATTTTCCCACGTTCGACGAACGTATTCAAAGAACGTTCATACGTGTATAAAATAAGAAGCTTATTATCGAACGTAAATTAATTTAAATTATTGTCTCCATTGTTTACACTTTAGTCTAAAAAATTATGGATAAATTAGTTATTTTAAATTTTATCAGTGTTTTGTACCTTCTTATAGGTTTATACGTCGTATATAATTTAGCCTCCAAAGAGAACGAAACTACATCGGGTCGAATAAAAAGTAATTTTCTATTTAGCGAGTACACGTCATATTAAAATTATTTCTCACTCCGAACAATCTAATATGACAAATCGATCGAACGGAACTCGTAAAAGCTTACCTCGCGTTTTCAAAAGTTGCGGATGCACTACTTCCTACCGCTCCAAACCCAACACCAACGGCAAGGCCTTCAGGAATATTGTGTACCTAAGCACGAACAATATCCTATTCAAGTTGCAATAAATGCTGACAGATTGTAACAGCTGACTTTCACCATTAGTATGAAATACGACAATTGCAGATAAGATAAGGATCGCTCGTAGTAATCATTTTTGAATTATGTACCGTAATTGCCACGACGAGTAGCAATATCCTCCTCCATTGATTGTTTTTAACTTCGTTACTGGGATCTTCGTAAACCGTACTGACTTCGCCGGATTCCGATGGTCTGTGTGCATTTGCTGCTTGCCTCCTCCTAGCATTTTGTTCGTAGAAGCCTGCAAATTAAAGAAAAGATAACAATGACATAATCGTTCTATAAATTGTAACCGTCAATTTCTGTCAAGAATTCTTTGACAGAGATCTTCAATGAAACAACATTTTCTTCGTATACATACAACTTATTGCATGCAAATAAAACTGATAAATAAGATAAAATCTATTGATATCAGATATGGTATTTTCTCTTAAAGTTGTTACACTAGTCGTGTCTGCAGATCAAGGTAAACAAGATCAGTTATGTAAGTCACGAAACTTCAACGCAATTCCGTTTATAGTCGTTACTATAGTTTTAATTTATCTTCTAAAACTGTATCATAGGAGACACTGACTCTGCTAAATATCATATTATCGATTAATTCGTTCTAAAATCGTTATACTTTAAGTAAAATATAGCCACGGAGGACATTAAAATCGAGAAAGTAATCAAACGATTCTATTACGCATCTTCGATCTAATCCGAGTATTCGAGTTTTAGAGCATACATGCATCGATTCACAATTTACCAGACTAATATAATATATAAATAAACGTCGACTTACTAATACTGATAAATATATAGCAACAAAATGTATTGCACACAGAGGAACAAAAACCAATACATCTCAATACCAACGATATCTCGAATACATTTAGATACGATAAGACATAATATCTTAGAATAAGCACCACTTATTAAGAAAAAAAAAAGATAATAATGCGCAATAAAAATATTTGTCTACTTTAGTTTAATTACCATATCTGCGGCTTATAAACCATTTAAATAAATATTTGTATACGCTTCTGATACGTAATTCTTCTAAAATCGGAAGTTGGAAAGAAGCGATTAAAAACATAAAAATACTACGAAGCTTGGAAGAAGTGACATGCACTTACGTTAGCTTTCGCGAGCGCAACACTTCGCGACTTAAATGCTTACGAAAGACGGACGATGCGATTGTTGACAAAGGAATTATATCGTTCCGTACGATACCGCACTAAGCCGAAATATTAATCAGTTATCCGATGAATTGAAATAACGAATCGATATTTCAAAATATTATTCTCTCGTAAGCCGAAACACGGTACGATAAATATACGTGACCATCGCAACAACCGTTTACAGTTCTTCGTATCGAGAGAATATGAGAAACTGACGATATTTCGGCCGATTTTCGTCGTCGGAAAAAAATCGTCTACAACACTAAAAGGATTAATCGATCATACGGCATGCAAAACTTTTAAAAACGATTGTTTCATTTTTCTGTATACTTCGTAATCGATTGTACGTTAAGTTGGTGCTTACGAAATGTCGGATTTTTAAGCGAATAATATATACATATATAAATCCGATATTTCATACGCACCAGCCTGATATGTTGGGTTGTCCGGAAAGTTCGTGCCGATTTTCGGTTCTTTTTTAATTTATTTATTTTATTATATACGTAAAATAAATAATTATATAATAATATAATTGTATAATTTTTCTTCAAAATCGGTACAAACTTTCCGGACAGCCCAATATATTACATATAGAGAGAGAAAGAAAAAAAGAAAAGATGTGCTTTGTTTTTACGATGCTTATTCCCAGAATTTAATAAACACTTCGAGTGACAAAGCAAAGAGGGGCGAGTGTATACCGACGTTTTCAAATACACATACGTATGTTTACATATGTATATGTATATAAACATATGATTATATATACATATATAATCGTAACTGATCCCATTTTTCAAGCCTACAGAAAGAACTGGATGTTACAAGAGAAAAATGAAATACCATCGATAGTGCTCCGTTTGACATAAGTGAACATCTTTTCACCGGAAAGCTGTACGTTGTTAAACACATTATTATCGTCTAAGTCCTCGTCACTCTTTAGTTTTGCAAGGATCTTGCATCTTTGTTTCGTACCGACTGATTGCATAGCTAAAAGCACATTGGGGGACTGAATGCCGAGGGAAGATATCAACACGTCCGTTCCGTATACGAATGCTGCGCCTATGAGAAATCCGACCGCCACCGGTACGAACGCGTATTCGCCCTCCGATCCGTAAATTTTACTCTCCGTTGCCATTTCAATAGCCGGCGCCAAGAGGGACCAGTAGCTTGCCGCCACCATCACGCCAGCAGCGAACCCGAGACTGATGTCCAGGAGTTTTCGCTGAAACAAAAGAGAAGCCATGAGAGTGGTTGCGAATTTTATATAATTCAATTTAAAGAGATCAAACTTTGCTTTTATTTAAATTACTTTTCTAATTTTAATTTTATTTTTATTAATTTAAATTGGCGATCGACGATTTCGAATTATTTTTTTAATAGAAGAAAAATATATTTTTCAAAACCTTTCCAACGGATTTCTCTTTTCCACGTCGAGTAACGCGATAAACATTAATCGACTTAAATTCAAGAACTCTTAAGTTCGATCGACTTAATTTATACGAACTTTTAATTAACCCCTAGACTAGAAGACGCTCGCTACGTACAAAGAGAAGATAGGAATAATCGTCGTGATGCACGAATCGTTTACGTGTCCTTACGTATATCGATATTATCGATTCGTTGAAATAGAATTCGTTCGTGAAAAAAGTGCGTCCGATGTCGATCCAGTAACGTTAATTCTTTTCGTATCGATGTAATATTTCGTGCTTATATCTGTGCTTTAAAACGTATTCATCGGATTTTTATAAATCGTGCGCAAACAAGAGAATTTCCATACGCTCCAATCGACATCGAACTGTCGTCCAAAGTAAATTCAAACACGATCTATTGACTTTTGTCGTCAAAAGTTTAACAACAGATTTCGCCTAATCTATGAATTCAATAATTTGTTCGTCGTGCGCAATCTGCAGATTATATTTTCTATCAGTCGTCGACGATATGCTGCGAGGAAAAAAAAAGAAAAAAAAAAAACCCGACTCGTCGTCGCGAACGAACGTTTAGATTAAAAACGCGATAGAGAATAAAACAACATTCTACGGGAACAACCAGCAGATCGACGACACAAATGACGCAGTTTCGCTTTTAACACGATAAATTAATCGGAAATTTAATCCACCGCGCATTTAGATGCTCGACGAAACCCGCGTTCCTTTGAAATCTTTAACGATAATTTCCCTTGCGAATACAAATTATAAATCACGGATTGTAAGTTTTATTAAAAAAAAATAAAAATATAAAACTTTCGTCCATTTCGCCCGAGGGGAAATAACAATCGAACGTAGAACCGGTACGAATCGAAGGAACGTTTCGACATACTCGAACAAGTCGAATTTCCGTTGATCCTCGCCAAAACTCGAATCGAGAGGGGCGCGCGTCCTCCGACAGAGATTCCAGGGAAACGTACGTTTTTTAATTTATAAAAAGGAGGAAAAGAAGAAGTCCGCCGATCGAATAGCTCGAAATTCCGCAGGGAGCGCGAACGCGCTTGCGCGCGCGCGTTCGAATCCGATGGCCTTTTCCGAGCCGCGTGCGTTGCGTTGACGGCAAAAAAAAGAAAAAAAAAAGAAAGCGCGAAAAGAAAAAAAAGGGAAAAGAAAAACGAAAGAGAAAGAGAAAAAAAAGAAAAAGTCGTGAGAACGATACCGATGCATGCAGAGACATAATCGCTCGGTTCGGAGCCACTCGACCGGTCGTACGACTTCATAAATAAATTGACCTTTCTTTTTTACCTCGATTCGATGCCGCTTACGAGAACGCGAAAACTGGCGCGCGCGCGCAAGCGCCACCACCACCACCACCGCTACGTTGTTCACCTATACGCGCGAACGTAACATCGGGTAAGGTTAAGTCCCTTCATAAGTGAGACAAGGTTAAACCCGACTTTATTTACGACGAATGTCGTCCTTCTTCTCTCTTGGAGTATCCTTACCTGCTTCCCTCGTATCACGACAACCAGGGCGGCACCAGCTGCAGTGAGGGCCCACGTGAACAACGTCCCCAAGAGCGCCTGTGCGATCGGTGAGTACTCCTTTAACATCTTCGTCTCGTCCCGGACGATGTCACGACGCTGCTGTTGCTTCTGCTACTGATGTTGTCGCCGTCTCTTGGCATACCTCTTATAGCTACGTAAACCGCAACGAACGCCGAAATTCGCACTCAGTCCCCCGCGCTTATCTTAACCAGAATCATCGTCGTCGTCACCATCGTCGTCGCACCACCTCCTCCTCTTGTTCTTCTTCTTCCTCCCCCCTCCTCCACCAGCGACTCCAGTGGCGTCGCCATGGTTGTACCGTCGCCTTAGGCTTTTTAACATTGACATCGACGGCATCGACGCGATCGCGACTTTTCCTCGTGCCTATCGATCGATCGACAATCGCTCTTTCGCCCTTTCTAGCGCGCGAGTTTCGTACGAGATCGTAGCTCGCGCTTGGGAGTCCCCTCGACTGCGTGGGCGAGTCGAGTCGAGTCGAATCGCGGACATCGATCGTTCGACTTCCGCGATTGGTCGACGCGACTCGTCTTCTCGCGAGGATCCTTCTTCTCCTTAATTCCACAATTCTCCTTCTTCTTCTTAGCCAATCGAGGAATTTGGTGAGAAGGACGCTGACCGCCTTATCGGGGAGTTTTTTTTATTTTTTCTCTTTTCTTTCTTCTTCTTTTTTCTTGGTTATTTTTTAGCTCTTTGGAGGTTCCTCTCCGCTGGCTCTCGCGGCTATTTCCGTCTCCGTCCGAACGAGAACGATTGGATGTTATTTTGCTATGCTTTTAGGCAGTCGAAGTCGAATGGAGTTCTTTATCAAGAACTCCAGTTGTATCGATTAGAATTAGGTATTATAGGGGTATATTAATTAGGAACTCCATTAGTGTTTGCATTCCTGTTGCATGAAACTAGCGACGAGTGTTTAATGCGTCGATTCGTAGGATGGCAAACTGCGGGACAAACTTAGGCGCGGAGTTTCTAACGGTAAGGCGTTAAGTTCGTTTTAATTCGGATCGTTGGCCGCGGAGTAACGCCACCGGTGCGTTTACTGCGCGAAGCCGTAGATGTTCTCGAAAGGAAGGGCAAATTCTTCCAGAGACGAAATACCGTCGAATTCTCCATTACTGGTTGTTATTCGCCCACTGCGATGTGCTTCGATTCCTTTAGCGTATTTCGTGCCGTACTTCGTAATTCCTTTGTAGGCGACTGCACATTTCAAAAGTTATTAATAAATAATGGATAAATAATTAAAACATCATAGATATATCACGTCGATGTTACCATGATTTTGAAGAAAGATTTTGAAGAGAGATTTTGAAGATTTCCAACCTCCTCGATCTCTGTAATGTAAAATTGCGATGCTTGAGTCGCGATAAAATTTAAGTAATAATGATTATCGCAATATTTACCACGACAAATGTTAGCGAAAAAGAGCGATATTCCCTTTTAAAATTGTTCACTAGTTTAATCGTGCGAGACTGCGTTAGACAAAAAAATGGCGGTTGGCTAAATTTTCGATTGCACGAGTATCGATAAGTAACTAATTTCAAGTTATGACCGCTCGCGCCATCTGAGTAAAATATCACAACGTAACTAAACTCTATTACCTTCGTGAAAATATACGCGTACCGACATAGCATTAGCGTGTTCAAATATGAATATTTTTATTAAAAAGTTGAAAGATTATGATTATTTAAAAATTGTTTCGTCTAAATGCATTATCGATATAACCTTATACGACACCGAGATATTCTTATTTTAAATGATTTTAAAAACAATTTTTACAGAAACACGTAATATGGATGAAATTAATTTATAAATAGCAGTAACGAATGTGCTTTACGTCGTAGATACTCTTAAAAGGAAGGGAACATTTTTCCAGAGTCGAAATACCGTCAAATTCTCGACTACTTTTATTATTCGTCTATTGCGATATACTTCGATTCCTTTACCGTATTTCGTGCTCTATCTCGTAATTCCTTTTTAGGCGACTGTATATCTCAAAAGTTATTAACAAATCATAGATAAATAATCAAAAAACCATAGATATATTACGTCGATGATACGATGACTTTGAATAGAACCGATCTCCGACCTCCTCGATCTTCGTAATGTAAAATTGCGATGCTTACGTCGCGAGAAAATTTAAGTAATAATGATTATCGCAATATTTACCACGACAAATGTGTTTTTAGCGAAACAGAGTGATATTCCCTTTTAAAATTGTTCACTAGTTTAATCGTGCGAGGCTGCGTTAGACAAAAAAATGACGGTTGGCGAAAGATTCGATTGCACGAGTATCGATAAGTAACTAATTTCAAGTTGTGATCGCTCGCGCCATCTGAAAAAGATATCACAACATAACTAAACTCTATTACCTTCGTGAAAATATACGCGTGCTGAAATAGTATTAGCGTGGCTCACATAAATATTTTTATTAAAAAGTCAACCGATTACAATTATTTAAAAATTGTTTCTCAATCTATTATTGATGTAACCTTACACGCGATTAAAATTGTTATTTTAAATGATTTTGAAAACATAATTTTTACAGGAACACTCAAAATTTATTTGTAAATAACAGTAACGAATATTTAAAAAATGGCAATTGCGTGCGGAACAACCAAGCTTAAATTAAATTTGTATAGTATACTGAGGTAAAGATCTGTTTCATTTATCTGTAATTATATATTTTACATTCGTAGAAACTTAAATTGATAAATTGATAAAATGCGTGTCATATTTCCTACGTAGTAAAATAATTATTTAGCAGTATTGACACTTATTTTCACTTCTTATATTTTACACAAATTTTCCAAAAAGTTCTAATTCAAAGGTAACGTAAATATATGTCATTTTTGTGTTAAAATCAAATACTGTAATTGTGTTAATAGTAGTGTTATTTATCCTCTCGTTTTTAGTTTGAATTCCACCTATATCTTTATTGAAAAATAATTGTTGTAAACCACCGATCGCATAAACTCGGTATATTAAATTCAGTATATATAACAAATTATTTGTTGGCATGTAATATGCGATACCTATTTTATTAGATACTACAGTGTATTTCCACCCGATTATATCAAACCGATATATAAAAAAAATGAACAGCAGAGTTTGTATGAAAGTAATGAAATAAGAACACTTCAAAATAAAAATATAAAACCACCAATGACCGAAGATACGTGTTCAGAATTTCACGATGAATTGGTCAAGTAAGTTATATAATAAATTATGATTAGTGCTCGAAAGTATCGGCAATATATATAAATACGTAAGCTGGATAAGCTAAAATATCGTACGTTAATATAGATTTATATCTACTTAATCATTAATCCTTTGATTTTAGGAAATTTACGAATTATATTATGAGAAAAGGTAAAAAACTTTTAGCTAGATCGTTAATAGAGAAGACTTTTGAAAATATAAAAAGAATACAATTAACGCAATACCATTCGTCCGATCCTGAACGAAAGAAACAAATCGAATTAGATCCGAAACAAATACTTTATAAAGCTGTTGAAAACTGCACGCCGGTTCTAGAATTAAGTCCTGTCAGAAAAGGAGGTATTACTTATCAGGTAATTTTATTTTATGAACCCTATTAAATTTGTACTTCTATAAGACTCAATTTTTATCGTACAGATTGCAATATATCTTTGTATAAATAAAAAATTTGTCGTATTACTCTGTTTTAGATTCCTGTTCCTTTGAATCCAAATAGAGCACGATTTTTATCTATGAATTGGTTGATCAGAAGCGCGAAGAATAAAGAACATAAAATGCCACTCCCGGATCAGTTAGCGAAGGAACTTATAGAGGCTTCCCATAACCAGGCATGTGATTACGTTAAAACTCATCCTACTATCGACCTACTCTATATCGTGTACATTTATTCGATCATTTTATTAACATTACAGGGACGTGTCGTAAAGAAAAAATTAGATTTACATAAACAATGCAATGAAAATCGAGCTTATGCACATTATAGATGGACGTAATATAGATACCGATATTTTCTGCCAGAATTATACATATATACTACCGAATATATATTGTATCTATTTAACTGAAGATTATTAAATTTAAATAGCTTTATCGTATCCAAACAGACTTTTAACCTTTTCCTTATCCATTATGGCATCATATTTTAAGTAGAATTTAAGCGGTCCTGTACGCGAGGAAAGAAATAATCGCTCGTAAGGCAATTCTACGCGTAGTTTGGGTGTTTCGAAGATAGGAACGATATCCGAGACCGTAGTGTCTATATCTACTCTTTTGCCCCATTGACTTACATACGATATCTTGAGTTTTGTATCATTGTCACTATATATGATCCCAATGACGTCGTTGCTAAAAAACCCAATTCCAAACACCACTAAAATAAGTAAACTATCTGTAAACGAAAAAATGATTAAAGTCATTAAACAATAAATATATAAAAGAAAAATAAGTATATAATAATATATTAAATAATCACAGTGACTTACTTTGAGCTAATAGAATTGTAAATATGTTTAAAGGCATAATATTTAGTTTATACACGATAGTAAGAATTGGTACGCACACTGCATAAGTAAAAGCCATACGATATTTAAGTCTATTTATCGCACTGACTACTGTCACAGCAGGTAATCTATATATTTCTACATAGCCTGGAAATTTTGATTTCTTAATATCCTTTTTGTCGTCGGTTTCTTGTATTTTATTTGAATCTTGACAGAAGTATTTCAATTGATATTGAAAACGTCTTCTATTGTAATGTGAAAATCGTTCACACGTATTAAATATTCGTAATAACATTTTACTCGTTGAATTTTAATCAGATTATTATTTGTATTACTAATCGTCACAGAACATAATTATAAATTATACATTAACATTTCTTTCGTAAGGTTTGTACTAAAGTAGGTTTACCAAAGTACTGAATTATAGGTTAAAAAGAAGACAACAACGTAGACAAATGGATCGTACTTTGAAACGATATTAAACAATCCGTCTCATATAATGGGAAATATATTAAAATTTTACGAAATGAATAAAATTTTAACATTTATATAAAATCAATATCTCAATGAAATATTAATATATAGATAGCAGTTTGATAGTACCAGAATTTGAACAGTTAAAATTAACTTGATTCGATTGAAAGTTTTCTTTCATTGTTATCAGAGTAATCTTAGGAAATAACTAATAATTTTTATAAAAATTAACATCGATTTACTTATATTTGGATAATTGTATTTATTTTAAATCTAACGAAAGAAATTTGTAGGAAATTATATATCATACATCTCGATTGTTCGGACAATGGTTATCGCTACTACCGCTACTACGGATTCTTACGGATTTTGATGATTTTGCGAATACTACGAAAAAGTTTACCGCTTCTGTTTTGAATCGTGCATGTGCACGACGAAGTAAAATAACCTTAAAAATGAAATCTGTACAAAAATTGTTTAAATCGTAGGATTTGTATTTTCATTGATTCGTTGTCAATATGAGCAACTCACTTTTAAAGGAAGCGTGAGTAAACATTTTCCATTATATATTTTTTCATAATTCATATGCAGCATAATCATATATTGTTTATTTGCAGATTCGAAGTAGAATTTAAGTATGGTGCATTTTATACCGGTGGAAATGTTCACGTAATACTTTCAATTTTATCTTAGAATAATATTTATTAATTGTGAATAACATTTTTTCTTGATTAAAATTGTTTTATTTTATCAGTGGAGTACAGATGGAGAATATATGTTTTGTCAAAAAGGAGGGACAGTGTCGATATTGTCCGTTAACAAAGGAACGGTAATTTCATCTATAGCAGAAGTAGATTCAGAGCAAGATGAAGATACTATCAATTGTTTTACCGTCAGCAAAGACGATGCGTTTGTACTTACACATCACAAAAGTAGTCTTTTTAAATTGTGGAATTGGAGGGGTATTACGTTACTTTGACGGCGTTTTATTTTTATTTATCGGGCAAATATTATTAATTAAATATATATTACTTTTTTCTAGATAATAAATTATTAAAAATATGGAAATCTATTCACAAAGGGCCCGTTACGCATATATCTCTTTTAAACGAGACTGTAATGGCTTCCGGTGGAAGCGATAGCAGCGTTAGACTATGGAACCTCCAACATCACGCGTGTACGCAAAATCTTCATGGACTACAAGGTGTTGTCAGGTATATTAATCGTATCGGATGTTTTCTTTCTTTCATCCGTTGCAAACTGTGATTTGTATTGATTATCTATCTATTAATAAATAGTCGCTTGTACTTCTCGTCCGAACAATATTTTATGAAAATTAAACCTTGCTATTTTAGCGTTTTAATGTTCCATCCTAATACCGAGAAAAAATTATTGCTAGCAGCAGCTGATGATAATAAAATACATGGCTGGGATATCGATACAGGCCAAGAGAAACTTACGCTTTCTGGGCATTTTAGTAAAGTAACGTCATTATCTTTTCATATCGATGGTATTCACTTAATCAGGTAATACGATAATTTTATCGTCTTTTATTATTGGAATAATCGTAACAAATTACTATATATTTTGATAAATGCGTAGTTCTGGCAGAGACAGAGTATTGATATTATGGGATATGTCTTCTGGAACTTCGCTTCGTGTTTTACCTGTATACGAAGGCATAGAGGCTACTTTCATTATACCCGGTACAGTTTCTTTTCCTAATTTCTGCGACAGTAAAAAAACTGATGCAATTTATGCGGTTGGCGCTGGAGAAAAAGGTTTGTATAATATTGTAAGGGAATATTTTATAACGGATACCTTTTAATGCATAATTAAATCATAAATTTAATCGTCAACATTTTCAGGTATTATAAAAATTTGGGATATGACCACTGGCAAAGAAATCTACGCGCAACAAAATTCTTTAATAGCAGCAGCTAAAGAGGAAGGAGGTTTCTCGGTTACTCGTTTGCTTTATAACGTTACCTCCAATCGTTTGGCTGTTGTGTCTGCCGATCATAATATAATTATTCATTCTTTGGAAACATTCGAATGTATAAAACAGGTTTGTTCTTCCGAGCAATGAAAGTAACTTTCGTTTATTATACGACGAATTGTCTTATATTGCGATATCAATTTTATAGATAGTAGGATACACTGACGAAATTTTGGACGTGGTCTATCTTGGAGTCGGAGACTCACATATAGCGCTTGCAAGTAATAGTTCGGATATAAAACTTTATAACATCGCATCCATGAATTGTCAATTATTGCGTGGTCACACTGATATCGTTTTATCTCTTTGTACAACTCCATCGAATGTGCATTTGCTTGTTTCATCCGCCAAGGTATTTTTTATAAATAAATATAACAAAAATAATATAATATCTATAATAAATAATTTTATATGAATATTTCATTATATTTCGTCGTGCACAGGACAACAGTGTTCGTGTATGGCTTATGGATAAAGAAACAACAAAAATGACCTGTATCGCTTCTGGTGTTAGACATACCGCTTCTGTTGGTTCTGTCGCACTTTCTCAATTAACATCTAAATTTTTTGTCTCTGCCAGTCAAGATTCTTGTCTTAAAATATGGAATTTACCTACATGTTTTGATAATATTGGTAAGTGTTAGTTTTGATAATATTGGTAAAATAGTAGCGGTAGTTTTTAGAAGTAACGTACAAAAAAGATTTAAATGATAATTGTTTATCCGCTTATTTCAGTAGAAAACTTCACTTTGAATGCAACTCATACAGTTTTGGCACATGAAAAAGATATCAATAGTATAACAATTTCGCCTAATGATCAGCTGGTTGCCACAGGATCTCAAGATAAGTCTGCCAAAGTAGGATGAATCGATAATTTATAAACATTACGAGTTAATGATTAATACTAACTTTATATATTGGTTTTGTTTAAAAATAACGTGCTTCTTAAATATTCTAGCTTTGGTCTGCCAATAATTTACAATTAATTGGAGTCTTTCATGGCCATAGAAGAGGTGTATGGTGTGTTCGATTTTCTCCGATCGATCAAGTTCTTTTAACGACTTCTGCTGACTGTACAATGAAAATTTGGTCCTTATCCGATTTTAATTGCTTAAAGGTACGTATTCATTTATATATTCTCATAAAAAAAAAA
>JAITYT010000768.1:128383-144049 GCA_025433975.1 Liostenogaster flavolineata
TCTTCCGTATTGAGAGCAGAATTTATATCACGAGGCATGCAGATGATTACAGCAGGTGGAGATGGTCTTTTAAAACTTTGGAGCATTAAAACTTCCGAATGTGTGGCTACCTTGGAGCAACATGAGAGCCGAGTGTGGACACTCGCTAGTAAGATCATATAATTTGATATTTAAATGTTGTTGACAACTCGTTGCTTGTAAAAAACGTTAATATCTTTTTTTTGTTACAGTCAGTAAAGATGAAAATCGCGTTATAAGCGGTGGGAATGATTCACTATTAGTAATTTGGCGGGATGTAACCGAGGAAAAGAAAGTAAAAATTGCCGCGGAGAGAGAGCAGCTAATTCTCGAAGAACAAAAGCTAGCGAATTTGTTAAAGAAGGATGAGTTAACCGCGGCGTTACAGTTGGCTTTAAAATTGGAGCGTCCTTCGCAAGTTTTAAAAATTGTCGAAGGTAAAGGATCGATGAATATTCGTTATAATAAATTATTTTTACGATTATTTATACAGTACTGCGATAAAATGTAGTTAACAAAGTAATAATGAACTCTCCGTATAATTTTTTTTTATTGATTAGGTATTTTAAAAAGAGGAAACGATGAACTAATAAACACAATATGTGAATTAGACTCTTCTCTCAAGGGATCTCTATTTCGATGCGCGATTACGTGGAACACCAATAGTCGTCGTGCACAAGTTGCTCAAGTATGTTATCGATGGATTGATCAAATAATATAATAATTATTAGTTTCACGTACGTTATTCATTATCAAACAATTTTTAGGTGGTTTTAAAAGTAGTGATGACGGAATTCGAAACTAAAATCCCTGAAATTACAACCGATTTGTCTTCAGCTTTGGAGTCTTTGATACCTTATACGGAGAGGCATTTTAAAAGGTTGACACAACTTATGCAAGATTTACATTTACTTAAATACACTATCGATAATATGAAATCATATACATAATAATATATAAATAATAAATATATGAAATAATACAGATAATAGTGATAATATTACTTATTCTTACTTAGTATTCTACGTAATAATATACTTAACATCCTATTATTACGTAAAGTACTTTTGTCTAACATTTTTAAATGTATATATGTACAACTATCGTTGTAAATAATTTCTAAAACAAGTGTAAAATCAATTAAACATTGTTTTCAACAATACGAAGAGAAATTGGAGGTACTTTTCATTTTAAATAAATTGTTACAATTTATATTAATTATTAAAAAACTTCAAATAGTAGTACCTCTCAAATATATCCGTATGTAACAAGTGTACCTTTACATACGTATATAGTTTGTGTACGTATGTTGCGTGTATCGCATTTTCGTGTGCGTAAAAGCAGATAAGTGGGGAGAAGGTTTGGCTGATGTCTGGTTTTCAGTAAAAATTTGCTCAGCCAAGTGCATCTGGCTTCAAAGAAAGATCAGTTGATACCTGCCGGTAGTTCCAGTTAGGTGACTAAGAAGTTTAGAATGACTCTAGGAGGAAGAGTCTTTATATTGGTGCTTTCTCTATATTTGGCAACATACTTGACAAACGCAGCTAATGAGTAAGTTACATAATTAATTAATTATTTAATTAATTATACAAAAACTGTATTTATTACTATATTGTAGAAATATAATACCTGTCTCTATTATTTTCAAATATTTTAACGTATAAGTGTTTCAATTTTATTTATTATTACTTATTATTAATTTATTATAATATAATTATATATAATATATAATAATTATATGTGAATAAATAATATAAATATATAATTATTATTTATTATTAATACGGTATATTATAATTTTTGTAAGGGATAAATAAAAATAGTAAAGATTAATACGGTATACACAGTTAAATAAGATAAATAATGATACTCGATCTTGGAAACGAAACTATGAATACTTCAATTATAAATTTAATTATTATTTTGTAGCGATTGCATGTTTTACTAATCAAAATTCTACCTTTAAAATATTTACTCAATATGAATCATATTTTATGAGTATTGTGCTTATGTTTCTAATGAGTTATATTGTAGCGATCGTTATGTAATTCATAAATTTTATGAAACCACAAGTCTTTAAACTGTATGCATCGTCGATAGTAGAAAAGGTGGTTAAATACTTAAAGCAATATTTCTGTGAAAATGAATATTATAATAATATTCTTACTTCGATCGCGCATGTTTTTGAGCTATATTGCTAAAATTAGAATAATTAGAATTAGAATACAAATTTAATAATACTCTTTTACGTTATAATAAATATATCACGTAGCTTGTATATTTACAGAATATTTTTACTTTCATTATTATATAAAATAAAAATTTTAAAAATTTAATTTTTATTATAATAGACTTTTCAATCTAATATATCTTGAAATATATTTTTAGAAATTCTGCCGTGCAATGTGAACGATCTTTAGATGTTTTACGTAGAACTACAAAGTTCCATATCTCTTTGGGTTTTCATACCTAGTATTGATGCGGATCCACTTGTTTAAACAGAAATATTCAAATTTAATTTAAGCTTTCCCAATACCTTTTATTCTGTTACTAATATTGCACAATCTCTATTATATTAATAAATTAAACAAAACATTACTTTGGAATTATATTTAGAGATGAAAAAATATGCACAGGAACATATCGAGAACGTTATAAATTGTCAATATTGAAAGTAATGTTATAAGACCATAGGGAATAAAAAAAATCGTAAGCGGAATAATTAAGGTACTAAGAACAAAGGTGCACATAAATACTGATAACTTGTACAAACATCAAGATGTACATTACTATAAATTCATGAGATCACAAAGGTAGATAAGAATGAAATTAGCTACTGTTCACTTGTTAAAGATTTGAAAATAAACGACGTCACGCATAGTCTCTCTGTTTTCCTTAGCAGCACAATGACACACTTGGTGTCTTTCTGTATGCAAAGGCGATAATGTTTGATAACTAAAAGACTGCAATAAAAAGAATCTTTAATATTTGATATTTAAATTTTGTACTACTTTAAATCTCTCTTCTCTCTTATTCTTTGAATTTAGCATCGACGTCGATTGAATAATAAATTATATCGAATATTTTATTCCCATAAAATGTCTTGTTTTTATTATATTTTATATGATATCATTGGATGATCGATAACAAAAGGTAATCTTTTATTGCCTCGTTCGAAGCTACCGTGACTTGAAAATTTAATGTAAAAATTGATCGGCTATTATAATTATATTATACGCGTTACATGGAAGTAACACTCGGCCTGTTTTTGTGTGGTAGTACAGATGTCCAATAGTTCAAAAACTTTTCGTACAATGCAAAGAGTCACATGCACTGTACTTATGTCATCTGCATTAATACAAAGCTACAATGAACTATTCTTCTTAGCAGATAAGGTCTAGAATATTAATTTAAGCATTTTTAAACAGTTGTTACGTTAGACCTTTATGTACTTCACTATACCTGGTTAAAATGGTAATTGTACCATTTTTGTAACATTTGATTTTAAATTCTTTCCATACTTCTGAAAAACCAGTACTTACTGCATAGAATTATTACTTAAAAAAATTTTATTTCTTTTTCTTTTTTTGTTACAGTTTGACAAGCTGCCCAACAATGCCCAGTCATAACTCCCTGACGCAAACAGAACTTTTACAAGTATTAACTAACGACTGTCGTTACGATAAAATGGCTAGACCTCCCGGGGAAACAAATGTCACAGATCCGATTAAAGTTTATACCAGAGTTTATATATACACGATCAAATCGAACATGGCTAAAACATTGGTAATTTCAACGCGTACTTCTTTTTGTTCGATAATACAAAATTTACGTTATAAATTTGTACATAATACGTACGTGTGAATATTCTTAGGGAAAAAATTGATTTGATATGTGCATCGAATTATATTTTATTACACGAACAAATAATTTCTCGAATAAAAATTCTATCGTTCTGTCCTATCGAGATATACAGGTATATCTCCGATAAAACACGGATCGCTAATTTACTTAAAACGTATTTGTATCTTGTAACAGCAATTTAGCGTGCACATGATGTTGCAATTTCGATATTTGGACGCTCGATTAAAATTTTCTGACATAGCACCATATCTACCCCAAATATATGGTGGTAAGTCGGCGCACGACATTATCTGGACCCCTACCGTATTCGTATCCAATGAACGAACTTCGACTGTCATGGGAAGCGGCGTTAAAGATCTACTAATATCCATCGATCCATCTGGCATGGTCATTTTAAATACGAGGTTGATCGATACTTCAATTCGATTCTGGTACGATTAGGTAGTCGCGTATGTAACAGTTTTATCTTTTCAGATTAGAGGCTGTTCTTAATTGTGGACTTCGATTGGAAAAGTTTCCCTTTGACGTGCAGGAGTGCCCATTGGTTTTTGAAAGTTGTAGGATGTCATTGTTGTTGTACTACTGCAGTATGAGATATTTTGTTCCTGTCTGCTGCTTGGAATGAATGGTGTTTTTACCTACAGGGACACACAATGTTCATGACATGGGGCTGGTTTGGGACGAAGATCCGATTGTGCTTGCAGACGAGTTACATTTGACCGAATATAAACTTGTGGAGAGATGGGTAAATGAATCTAGAGTTTCGTATACCACTGCACAGCAACATTACGGGCATTTTGGTAAGTATCCATAAAAATTGATGAAGGACAGTCTGATTTTTTCTCAAAAAAAAGAAATTGAGAAATATAAGAAACATTAGTATTGTTATATTTTAATCATGTATATAACGTTACCGTCATTCAATAGTACACATTACTATTTCAACTATTTTAGCTGGTAATTTCAGCTCGATAAGCATAACATTTAAGCTAGCCCGTGAAATGGGATTTTTCATGATGGATTATTACATACCATCTATATTGATCGTTGTAATATCGTGGGTATCTTTCTGGCTGCACATGGATGCGAGTCCTCCTCGAATAGTATTAGGTATCATGTACAATGCCAAGAATGGATTTATGCAACGAGTAATATTAAAAATAAAATTTGCGTTTATTCTTAGGCACAAACACTATATTGACATTTATGACTCTTGCTTCCAAAGTGGAAAATTCTTTGCCAAAAGTTTCTTACATAAAGGCTAGTGAAATTTGGTTTCTCGGTTGTACGATATTCCTGTTTGCGGCAATGGTCGAATTTGCATTCGTTAATACAATTTATAGAAGGAAGTATGTATTTTAAAAAATAATGCAATAAATCATGATGTTATCTTTGTTACTTTTTAAAATAAGATTTATAGTAAGAGAAAATATTCGTGTAAGAACGTAAAGCGTTTTATTTCCGGCTATTAGAAAGAACGTGCCTCTGAAGAAAGTTAATAGCAAGTATATACTTAAATCAACTTTGACGCCAAGATTGGCTCGGAAACAATTTCAAAAGAACACTACTGGCTTAGAACGATCGCGTTCTTGGTCCGAACTTGACAATGGAAACATGAACGAACAGGATTTCTCCAGTCAAAATTATCTCACGGTACACGTAAGTTTGCAATTTTATTTATATTTATTGGGTTGGCAAGTAACTGATTGCGGAATTAGCGGATAGATTCTTATTTAAAAATCCGCAATCATTTACTTGCCAACCCAATAGTACTAACATTTTATCAAATGGTTTGTCTATTTGCACGTCTCGTGCAAATTTTATACGTAGACTATTTCACGATTGTTTGTATTTTAGAGCTTCCCAAGTACAATAAACATTCCGTCGGTAAGAATAGAAGAGGATAAAGATCAAGACTGTTCGGTAGGAAGTATCATGACCATCGATAGTGCACCATCGCCGCCACCACCACCACCGAAACCCTTCGCTCGACGAGCAACTTTGGCGCAATTGCACAACTTTACGACTATGACACCTCAAGAAATTGCTCAATGGATTGATAAACGCAGCAGGATAGTTTTCCCCGTTGCATTTCTTATTTTTAATATCTTATACTGGTCTTTCATTTGGATATAGAAATTCGATAATGCTTGCAAAAGAAACGTTTTTCCCACATTCATTACGAAGTGAAATACAAATTGTAACGTGCTGTCAATTAGAATATACAACGACAAAAGGAAACTAAAACTTCTATCTAGTTTCGACGGTTTTCATAAATTATGCGATGGTTTTTTTTCTTCTTTTTTTTTCTTATATAGGACAGAGTACGATCGTATTTTATTTTGTTCATATTTGCATTCGATCTATTATTAAGTTAGTATTAAAGTGTTTTTTACAAAGTAGAATAAACGATATAAAATTGTAATCACAAAAGATAATTGTAGTTTATAATAATCTGTAAAATGTATTTTAACTCGTAAGTAATAATATTATTGTCTGCTTTTGATAAACCTTTCCGCATTTGTGCAATAAATAAGTAAAGCTTCGCACTTTTCGAGACATCGTTGAAATGTTGAAACGATAAAGGTACGTCGTATTTTCTACTATTAATAATGAAAAATTGTAAATTGATAAAAAAAATACGCCAAAAAAAGCACTACTCTCGTTTCGACGAAACAAGATTTTTATAATTTAACATTTTCTAATTTTTATTTATGCATAATGTGTTATTCTTTAGAATCAATGCATGGCCATAATGAAATCATACGTTAACACGATTATAAGTAAACGATACAAAATTCTTTTCCTTTCAATAGGAAATTATTTAAATATAAAATGTAATTCGTATTGGATGGATCATACGTGTGGGAAATATTAGTTAACAGAGCAATAATATTTTGATATAAAGAACAATTTTCGTGCATACGGATATGGACACGTAAAATGTCATTCCGAAAGCTTTTATTTCTTTTTTAAGTTAGTCGCATAATGTCAACTTATGTTCTACATTCGTAATATCGATCGATGGTATCTGACCGGTCTTTACTAGCTTTGACCTCGATGCTTAACTGTCTTCGGCATTGATTATTTTCGTCTATTCCGAATGATAATAAAATAGATAATCACCTGCAATGCGGTTGTAACAAACTCTTTCCTCGACGATTGTTATTTGTAAATTAAAAATTAGAAAAAATCAAATCCACGTGATCGAAATAATTCTACGAAATTTTATCGGAAAACTTTCCGTTTCCGCTCTTTTATTTAAAGAAACGTTTACTTTTTACGCGAAGAAACTGAAATAGAAATACAACAATAAGTTTTAATACAACAAGATCGTCGAAAGTAACGATAGTATTTTTCCAATCGTACTTTTAAAACTTCAATAGCGAAGTATTTTGTACCGATATTCCATAGTTATTACGTAATATCGTAAAACGATTTTTTCTTCTAGTTACCAGTCACTCGAAGAAACGTAAAAAAGATGATTTACATTACGTCCTATTACGTGATTTTAATGGTTTTCCGTGGCCTCACGTGGAGCGTGGGCGCGTATATTCTCCTTTATTTTCATCACATAGAACGTTCAAGTACATACATCGAAGCGTTACCTGCGAATAGGCAGGTGGGCTTCAGTCGGCGATCTGACCGCGGCTCGACAACACGTTCCATAACGCGACAGAAAAAACAAAACCTTTCTCGTTCCGCGTGACCACTGTAAAGCGTTTCGCCATTGTAGAGAATTCTTAATTATTCAAAATTTTGGCGACGATAGCAAGAGCGCCCTCGTCGAGAGAAATTCGAATCTGCGTTTGAATTTGGATTTGAATTTGAATTTGAATTTTTGAAATATTGATCGACGTACGCGAAGATCCGTGATTCGTTAACGATCGCTATCATCGATTGGATAAACCTTTAGGGAAGATACGCAATGTTGCTGCACTTTAATCGAAGACGATGATACGCTGGACGATTATCGAAGTTGAGAATGCGATCGCTCACTTGCCTAGCGAAGTATTTCGTGAGCGCGCGGAATCGAATCTTCAGTGACGATCAAAAGTGGAATGTAAACGTCTTCCATATTTCGCGATTAGCGGAGCAACGAAGCGTCGAATTCGATGATCCGATTATCTTTTAACGATACAGTGATCGCGAAGGATCGTCGGCCGTACGATTAATTTCGAATAAAAATCACGCTGTCGGTTTTATACGATTACAAAAATGACGCAATACAGTAGCAGCGGAAGCAGCAGCAGTACGAGTAGTAATAGTCAGCGAGATTTTAAAAGTCGACCATCGAAAGGAATCGAGGAAAAATTGAGGGTACATATCGAATTAATTTTTGAAACTCGGCGATCTTGACGAGGAGTAAACTGATCGAATAATTCAGCTAAGGTCATTCTGTTAATCGACGATATTCGGATTAACGAGAATAAGGTTAGATCTTAATCGTGCGATCGATTAAAATATTTCGAAAGAAGGGCTCGATCGTATTTTCTTCTCTAAATTAAAGAAAATTTGTTGTTCAGATATGGTTGGTGCGTATGAAATGTTGAATTTATATTTATATATATATTAGGTCAACCGGCAAGTAATCAAAATTTACGCTGGCAAAAAGTGTTAGAGAACGATGGAAATTATTTTGTTTATTAGTATTTAAGATTTCTTTGATTAATAAATGCAAAAGAAAATTTGATTACTTTTCGGTCCTCCGATACATATTCACTTTAAAATCCGACATTTCATACGCACCAACCTAATAATACGTTTAACGAACGCACGTTTATCGATATCCTAGTAAAACAAGAAAAGGATACGAAATTTAAAGCGTGGATAACTTTAAAATTTCTAACAAATGCGAAATTCTTCTTTTTTAGAATAATAAAGGAAATTCGTAATAAAGCGTGTAAATAATGCACTTTATTTAACAAATTTAATTTGTTATATGCAAATGTCTTTATTTGCGGAACAATTAGGAGCGAAATAATTCCCGTGGAAGCACGGTATAATATAATTGCGTGACAAGTACGCGATAAGATACGTTTCCTCGGAAAAAATGTCACGAGGAGTTAATCGATGTTGGGTCGTTGTGCTTACGTGAAATGTTTGCATACGGTAGCAAGGAACTATTCGAAAAGTCGATAATGCGTACGTCGAGTGACTCAGGAGAGAATTAGAAAGAACGAGAAGTTCTTCGATATCGTCGCTGATAAAAGATTCGTTTTTTACCACCGTTTGGCGACGATAGGAGTACGACAAATCCAAATATTGCATTCGTGATACGCCGTTTCGAAGTGTTCCTTTTCATCGTCTTTCATTGAAGTCATTGCTTCTTTATGCAGTCTTTATCAAATATTTTTTATTATATTATATTAAATAGACATTAGAAGGCCTTCGTGACATTTATGATAGATGATTTTTTTTTATTTTCAACTTAGGTCGCTATACGCATAAAACCTCTTGCACCGAACGAAGTTGGTACCAGAGCTTTGCACACTATAAATGAGAAGGTACGTACCGCTATTAACCCTTTAACTGTTTATTTATTTTTAACCATTTAACTGTTAGCATGTGTCCAGATACGAAAATAAAAAAGATTGCATTGAACGAAATGAAATATTATAAGAAAAATATATCCGCTGAAAAATAATTAAGCAGGAACTAGTTTTCCGAAATAAAATTAAACGGTTAAAGGGTTTAAAAAAATATATATAAATATTGTTGATCGAGCTACCAATAAAAATAGATATAATTGCTTCAGAATAATGTAAAAAGCTTATAAACTTTGTAACGATTAGATGGTGATGTTGGAAGACGTGGAAGGAGATAAACAAAAACGCATTCTACCTCGGCAGTATTTATACGATATGGTTTTTGGTGAAGATTCGACACAGGTAAAAAGAAACGTTCGATGGACGCGAACGCTTAATATTAATAAATTCGACATTACGTTCCATTTGGAATCGATAAACGCTCGATAAATGTATTTCCATCGAACGTCCTTGCAGGAAGCGGTTTACGAAGGCACGACAAAATCTCTTGTTCAGGATGTGCTCAATGGTTACAACGCCACGGTTTTCGCATACGGTGCCACCGGGGCAGGTAAAACGCATACGATGGTCGGGACTTCGTCCGATCCAGGTATCATGGTTCGGGCGTTGAACGATATTTTTCTGGCAGCTCGACAATTACCAGAGAACGTAGAATTTACGGTGAGATTAATTTTACAGTATTCGTAATAACGTTAGCACTGAATTTTCAACGATTGACGTCATTCGTCTAACAACGACGTCTTGGATAAATTAGTCGTTATAGTATTGTATAAAATTATAGATACTACGTCAAATTAGTTAGCAAAATATTCGATGATAAACGTCTCGAAGAACCTCGTCAAATTTCGATACTACGAATCATACGTCGATTACTTCGTAGCACAATGACGAAAAACGGCTTTTATCTCGCTTTTACAGGTAACCATGTCCTACATGGAAATTTATAACGAGAATATACGGGATCTTTTAAATCCCAGCTCCGGATACTTAGAGTTACGCGAGGATTCGCGAGGTCGCAACGTTCAAGTATCGGGTCTTACACAGATATCGACTAACTCGACGGAGGAGGTACGTTTAATAAATATTTGCTTAATAACGATAACAACTCCCCTCGTACCGGTATACTCCAAAATATCGTTCATTTCTATTGTAAAGGTGTTTGTATTAATATTAATTTATAAATATTATATTATAATATATATAACTATATAATAACTATTGGTGCATATGAAATGTCGAATTTATATATATTATAATATATATTATATATAATTAATAAATAATGTATATATATAAATACATGTGTACTATACATAGTACAAGCTACCATGCGTTACATTTTCTTTCCGTCGATCTATGAAAATGCATATTTGATAGCCGTACGCACGGCGTTCGAAGTTAAGTTTCGATTCATTCGATATCGACATTCTTTTATACATAATATATAGAAATGTAACCACTCGGGAAATATTTGATACGCATCATAGACAGGACGACAAACCTACCGTTCTCCGTATATATTCGATTCGGTCAAGTTCGCGGCCGAACGGATTATTCCATAGATCGAATTTAATTCGTTACGTGTTTTTCTACCTCGTAAGGTTCGCGTTTCGACCCAAGCCCCGTTCGAGGTAAGATTCCATCCAAATCACGCTTCGAATGGACGATCGATGCTCTCGCTACCTATTAATTATTAACGCGTAACGTCTCTCCTGTTGGCAGGTCATGCAACTCTTACACAGGGGCAACCGAGCAAGGACAGTGGAACCTACGGCTGCGAACCAGACCTCGTCAAGAAGTCACGCTCTTCTTAGCGTCACGATCAGGCAAACATCGCGTCCGATGCAGGATGGCGATTCGCATCCTAGGACGAAGATGAAACAAGGCAAGCTTTTCATGATCGATCTCGCTGGTTCCGAGAGGGCGAAGCTAACTCAGGTACGGAACTTAACAACGATCTGTTCGATAGATCTGTCAAGATACCGATATTCGTCTAAATCGGAAAAAATATTATCCTTCGTCCAAGCGACCAATGCTATTGATTTTGAATATTTCAAGTATATTCTATAAATAAAATTAATAATATTTGTAGAACAAAGTTCTTTAAATCGAATCAATATTATTTTTACCGGGTAAATTCAACGAGTCGGTTTTATATTTTAATTAGACGTAATCTTTAACTCCGTGTACGTAAGAAACGATGAGAGGGTTGATAAGAGTAAATTCGATATTGTTTGACTCTACGTACGTGAGAATGTATGAGAGCGTACTTCTTGCAAAGCGACGATTCGCGTGTCGTTTTATCGATTCTAGAACGAATACCACTTATTGCTAGTAATGCTTGGTAATGACATTGCCCGATCTTGTTCAGAATAAGGGCAAACGACTTCAGGAAGGAGCGCACATCAACAGGTCGTTGCTGGCATTGGGCAATTGTATCAAGGCCTTGTCCGGCGGCGCACGATACGTAAATTATCGTGATTCCAAGCTAACCAGACTGTTGAAGGAAGCTCTTGGCGGCAATTGTCGTACAATGATGGTAGCTCACGTTTCACCTGCCGTAAGCCATCGCGAAGAAAGCAAGAACACGTTGAATTACGCTGATCGCGCCACTAAAATCTCGAACAAAGTGGAAAGAAACGTCTTGGACGTGAGCTACTTGCACATGGCGCAATATCGCGACATTATTAGTGACTTAAAGGGCGAGATATCGCGCCTACGAAACAAAATGAAGGACGACATACAAATCAAGTACGAAGAAAGCGAACAGAACAGCCGCGGAAGCGATTTTAAAAGGCTGAGAGAGAAAATCGTGTCTGTTTTTAAAGAACAAATGCGACTAAGGTGGGTTCCATTCTCTTCGACACGTTGACTGCCATGTCACCCATATTTGGGTGGCACGTAACCGTTCCAAAAATTAGCGCAATCCATATTTTAGCAACGGTTTTACTTTAGGGCATTTTTCAATATTTTGGCAGTCAAAGTTATTTTTTAATATCGTCGCTCAAAGACAGCCAAGAATCGGACGAACCTTTTTTCCGTTGCTTATCATTACGAGGTAACGATAAATGATAATTAGCGCCGCGTTTACGATCAGAAATAATTTACGAATAGGATTTTTCTGAAAAAGATTATCGCATCGAACGAACGAGTATGTACTACGAATTGATAATGTAATTTTGAATAGGAGAAAACTAATGGAATTAGATAGTCATCTTCTCGGCTTAGGCATTGCTGCCGAGCAACAGCATTCTATAATTTCACACTGGGAGTCGAGAAACAATAGAGTCTTCGGAACGAACCGGGAATTGATATCGCATCGGCCAGGAACGGACTATCAAGTAGAAGAAGTCGACGACATAGGCAAGTAGTCTGGCGTTTGATTTAGGACAAAGTCGATCGAGTTAACGTTCGTGCGTCAAAATAAGCAGCGTGTATTTTAACAGATCTTCTAGAAGACGCCGACATGGAGGATGATGTAACGGTGCAGCAAGCATGGACGGAATTAATGGAGATCAATAGAGAACAAGAAAGGTACGCCGAATTGCGCGCTGTTACGCAAAAAGAACTTGAAGCTTGTAAAAAGCGTAGCGCCACGCTGGAAGACGTAAGTGCAAAATACGTTTCTTTAAGTATTTTTCTTTTTTCAAGTTACTCGTAAGCTACTCGTATATATTTTCTATATACTCGTCTTGAGATTGGAATCGATGCAATTGTATTTTCAATTGTCAAAATTAATCGACGCGTAAAAAGAAATTATATATCGTGATAATCGATTGTTTTATACAGGAACTGCCATCCCGAATTAATTCGGACGAGGAACGTGAACTCCTAACTCTCATCCTAAGAGTTCACGAGCTCGAGGCTGATAAAATGATGTTACAAAGCGAAAGACTTGTCAAACAGCACGAGCTTAGAAGACGCGAACTTCTTTTACTTCGTTATGACCGACAACGACAAATATCCGATGAGATTATAACAAGACAAAGGCGGATAATGGAAGGTGAGAGCCGTAGAGAGCTGTGCGAATACCGATGGCCGTGTATTACGCTATTTCATTCTTTTTATACTCGCTTTCGCTTAAACAATTACGCTTTTATCTAATTATGGTCTCCGTTCAACGAACATTAATTTTATCGATCAGACGGACGGTTAGTTTTGCCACCCGATTTACAAAATCTCTACGTAATGTACCAACAAGAAATTCAAGCAGCGACGTACATAGACAGCAACTTGATAGATTTGAACTGCTTGTCTCTCAAATTCGGCGAGAAGTTTCCGTCTGTATCCAGCAGACTAAGTTACGACAATTTTAGCAATGACATCAGGATACCTAGTAGGTGAGTCATTAATTGTTTCTTTATTACTAATTATTATATGTATAGGTATATAATATAATATAATTATGCGTAGGTATATAATTATTTCTTAGTTGTACGATACGAACGTTTCGAAGCGTTCGCCATATTCTAGGCAAGATCGCAGTTGCGTGCAACACCTAACTTTTGCATTGACTTTTATCCTACCTTCACGATTTAAAAATACCGTAAACGTAACTTATTTGCATATGCATTTGGAAAGGGAACTTCGCGCGAATGCATGGAAGTTTATAATAAAAAATATTCCACTGGCCTCATTTTTTCTCCGCGTATCGATCAGATCTTCTACGAAGGTACAAAGTAATATTTCTAACCATCAAACAACTTATCTTTCTGTCACACGAGTATGAACGATCAATATTCTCTTCGTAAGAAACTATACTGAGATGTTTCTATACGTCTAACGCATACGTAACTTTAAAAATTTCGCTGTTACGAGAACGATTTAAAAAGACTATACCGCATTATTTGTATTAAAAAATATTATAAAAAAATATCATATCATTGTATGATATTACAAGCTTACGTAATCATAAGTAAATATCGAATAAAACACACCGATGTCTTATTTTATTATAATTATTTACAAATTGATCTTGTCAACATTTATACGATTGTTTTCAAGACTAAAATAACTGTTCCATTGGCCACGCCAGTGAAGAAGATAAGAGAGCTATCATAATTTTATACTATTATAATACTTGAGACGGTGAATAAATCGAAATTCAAAAATTATAATATCTGCGACATAAATGTATCGTTCATGATTCTTTTATAAAACAGTTCTACTGATTCGGATTGGGATCAATCGCCTTTACCACCGATTCAAGAACCACCGGATGTTGAAAAAGTCATGGGACCGATAGTACAACCCTTAATTTCCCCGGCTGTCTTGTTTCCACCGATATCATCTTCAGGTTCCAGAAATCAGTAAGATGTTGCTGCATACTCGTTACTTCTGTTAGGTCGTTAAGAGAGTCTCTGTCCTGACTTCCACTGATTTTTTATGTTTATAAATATGTGAAACAATGAAGAAAAATGTAATATAACGAATATTATGTTCGGAGACTTTCCAAACAACCCGATACATTAATTTCACTCGTAAGTTCAATCTAATACGTACGAAACGAAATTACAGAACACCTTCTGTACTTATTGCAATGCGGACATTACTTTTAATCGATGTACAATACCTTACCTAATTTGCCTTTCCTTTGTTCGAAGAGATAAAAAGCTGCGACGCATAGCAAGCGACGATAGCATGAACTCCGTAAGATTTTCTTCTCAAGACGATAACACTCACCGTAGCGCATTAAAAAATATGGACAAACGTGAAATTTCAAGTTGAGGCAAGTACAAACTATTAAAAAATTGACTATTAAATAAAATTAAATGAGATCGAATTATTAGTATTATTGTCCTTCACGTGATATCGATACTAACAAATTATAATTGTTGCGATATCGTTGTTGCTTTTTTTTGCGATAGAATTTTTCCTTAAATTCGTACTACGCACGGACAAAGATTCCAACTTGCGCCAATACGTACAGTATTTTCACAGAAATGTAGGTCATGTGTCAATGTAATTTCCTTGTCCATCATGTACAATAGTACCTCCACTTGAACTCTATCTCGCCATTACAATACAATTTATTAGGACTAAAAGTATTGATCTCGCTCGAATGACACGACAGTTACGTCGGGTGATAAAGAGAACGAATGACTTAATCACGTAATTAATCGATTTCCACCGAGTAAAATCTTGTATACGAAATGAAAATATATAATCGATGTTATCGTTATTATATATATATATATATATATATATATATATATATATTGACAAATATAATATA
>JAITYT010000768.1:144176-159807 GCA_025433975.1 Liostenogaster flavolineata
CGATAAATAATATAAACGAAAATTATAAAAAATGAAAAAGAAAATTGTTATAATTTTGTTCAAAACACGATACACAATTTTAATTCCATTATGGTCGATTTCGAAATTAAATCACTATCTCTCGGAATTATTATTTCCTTCGAAATTATTTCAGATCGTATTGTTGGGACTCTCGACGTCTTTCGCGTGCCGTGTTACCAAATCGGCGTGGTTCCTTGCCATTACTTTGCGCAGAGCCAATATTATCACGGGTCCATTGGTGTAAGAAACTAGACGAAGGTCTGACGGCTACTCGACTACTTCTCAGGCGTCTACGCAGGATCGTAGGATCATTGTACGGATTGATAATTTCGCGGGCGATACTCCGTGCGCGAAATCTTTCGCGAGGAGTTGCTCCCCCTATTCGCAACGAATGGTTCCTAACACCTTGCTGGACTTGCATTCTAACGAGATTCTTCTCTTTACTTTTCTTGTTTCGACGATGAAGTGTCTGGCTCTCGGGATTCGCTCTGTCGTCCTTTTCCACCTATAAAGCATGAATAAATTGCTGGCAAAGACAAGCATTTAACAACATCATTTGACGGTAATATCGATATTTAAAGCGACGTGTAATCGTCGATATAATATTTATAGTAATTCTAAGGATAACGATTAAATACGTTCTAAATATATTACGATACTCGATTATATTTTTGATTATACTCTAGTGCGAAGAGTTAATTCGAATTAGCGCGTTTGCTTTTGCAGCTATATAAATTGGATATAATTTTTTAGATACGTATCGATGTTCTAATTTAATAAAGATTATATTTTAGATATGCAAATTTATTTACCTTACGATGAAGAATCAAAGGAAAATGTTTTTCATTATTACCGGAAGGTTGCATTGGCAAAGATTTCTGTTTGCGTTTAGACGCGGTTTTAATCTCATTGCTATCAGCCTTCGATTTAGAAGCAGATACTTCTTCCTCGTCGGTCGAGGAACCTGCTATTAATTCTGAGGCAGACTTGGCTTCCCATTCGTCTAAAAGCGCCTCCCAATTCTTTTTTCTTTCGTTCCAATAATGCAAAGTTTGCCCAAATATAAGGTTATTGATACAAAACGTACAACGGCCGAATCGCTACACTGTCGAAGAATAATGTTATTAAATTAGAACATTGCGAAGATACTATTATAATATATAATATTTAACATAATAAAATTATTATATAATAACACAATAATATATAATATTACATAATATCGTACATCATGTGTAATACGCGATACGCTGTTGCGATATTATCGTAATACGGGTAACATATCGTCGTCGTAAGAATCTTAAAAGATATTTTGCAGTGATATAAAAATTCTGTATAAAATTTTGTATGTAATTTTACATCAGCATTTTGTACCGCGTACACGTTCCGATTCCAATAATACGAAGCATCGGTGTATCATAGAATTTATATAAAAGTATAATTATATAATTATAAGACGTATCATCTCGTATCAAAGAAGCTTGTAAAAAGAAATGTATCTCTTCTCCGTGAGCCGGTCTTACAGCGTAATCCAAGCGAATAACGCGTTAAGCAGCACTGCTCTTCCAACAGTGTTATAATTATTTACGATACGTTGTACAACTACCGAACGTTAGCAAAGCATCTATGAACTTTACCGATAGCGTGCTGAATGGATCGCCAATAACGACAGATATTTCGTAATTCTGAAAATATTCCATTTTGCTTAATATTCCATTTACGATGCTTCTAAAATATTTTGTAATCGTTCTTTCACTTTGACCAGACATTTGTTTTGGAAATGTTTGTACCAAAAATTGCAAAAATTTCTCTTCGAAGTACTAAAAAGAAAAGAAAGATAATGCTTGATACTTAACCGTTATTAGTGACATAACGATAGATATATATTTTATCGACGCCTAAATACGTTGTACTTTCGTAAATCTACGACGAGTAATGTCAACTTACTATCATATCTTGTCGGTTCAAACGCATGTCTTTATGCACCATTGCGATGTAACCGACTAAATGATCCAATTGCTTCGGCTTAGTAAGGAAATCTAACAAGAGGTATCCTATAGCTTCCATAATAGCGGTAAATTTTGCATTGATCCTAACGTCTATGCTTAGGGGGAGACGTGGATTCAGTGTGAAATATTTCACGTACTGCGGATACGTTTCGAGGAAGCTGAAAATTTATCTCTCTTTTAATTCAAGGTAAACGTTTAATCGATTCTCTTCGTTTCTTCTAAATTTATTTTATCCTTCTATTTGACAAGCTATTTTATGCTATCGAATAATGATCGCATACATACTTCAAAAAAAATATATTTCCATGATGCTGAAGATTGCTTTCGACTTCTACCCAAACGTTTTTAGTTGATACGCATTCCTCGGGCGTTAGCTTATAATAATACCGAAAGACGTCCTTTTCGTATATGCTCTGCTTTAAACCCATTTCGATTTAAATACGAAAGTAATTACGTTAATTATTGTGCATATTCAGATGCGATGCATTGGTAATCTACGAAACGATTTCATGGAAGAGTAAGTACAACGTACATCGCAAATAAAATTTGAAAATCGTTCAATGAATTATACGATAATGACATATTGTGTAATTAAAAGTGTGGTATAACACTCGATATTTAACCAGGCACTCTTACAGAATTGTAAATCGACATATTTTCTTATTTCAGTGAATGCAATTTTAAAAATAGGTAAGAATAAAAATATATATATTCTTTAAACTGTAAGACTATTAATAAATTAAAAGAGGGTATGCACAATTTATATATATATATACATATAACGTAATTTATAAATAAATAAAGATTTTGTGAGACAAACGCGTGTACAATTCTTAGACGAAACATTAATTCTCGTCTCTTCTTACTTCAATCGAACGTTACTCGAGCGAACCATAGATTACTTACAAAAGTACGCAATGTTCGACGCATCACGATCGTCCTATATTTTAACATGCAGAAGCAATAATCGTGTGCGCTTGATAAAATAAAAAATGTTCCTTTTATTTCCAGGTAAAAATAGGTACAGATAGCTTACATAAATAACGCGTAAAACTTATACTTCCTAGATTAAAACGATCGTACCAGGTGCAAATATCTTAACTTGCCAATTTTGCAATTTGTACAAGTAGGTAATTTTCTCCGCCCAATGATACGCACTTCTAACGGAATCTATCTTCCAACAAACCATGATTTTTCCAGACGCATCGCTCGAATAACCCGTTACCAAAGGTTCGACTACGATTACTAGATGAGCCATGTATTTAAGGCCATTGGACGCTACGTTAGAGACAGAACCGTGCAGATCTTTGTGGTACGTGTGAATCGATACGCACAGCTGGGACCTTGGGCGTAACTGCACGAGCGACCTTATATATCTCACGTAATACATGGACTCTTTGAGACTCAATCCTAAATCAAATAAGTGACTTAAATCGTCGATTATTATTAGGACAGATTCGCTGTGTCTCGCAGCTTCGTCGTACTTGTCTTTTAAAAGTCGAAAAAGTTTACGTACGATATCCATGCCTTTACCATCTTTGGTATTCGTGCGCAGTCGCTCGGTATTGTCAACGAGAATCGAGTTTTTAATATCCAGAGAGTCCTCGCACAGATCGTTCACGTTGGACGTTAATATTTTGATAGGTTCTACCGTAGTTATCGTACCTTTTTCTAGCAAAGAGGTTAAATTATAACCTAACCTCATACCGACATTGTGGTAATGGCTGAACGTATTGTGGAAAAGTACGAGGCAAATTCCATGATTCTTTTTCAATGCGTTCGATATTATCGAATTAATTACGAAATTAGCGTCGATTCCGTGTCGCTCTTCGATCAAAATCATTTTGCCGCACATGTCGACTCTGTCGATACCAAGAGCATTGCTTACAGATTCCATCGCGTTCATAGCGATGTTATTTAATAATTAATAAGAATTTATTATTCTTATTATCGAACGATTTGTTTATTTATCTCATCTCTCGAACCCTCGTACAGTTTACATCGAAGCACGTACACGCGTACACAAACGCACTAACGAACATCTTCGCGCCACCTAACCTGCAAACGAAATTCTTCGTCATAACCTTCGACACGCGAAAGTAAAACTTCGAACAGATCCGTATCGAATTCGATCAGCCCGCACATCGTCGCGATATAAAATGTATTTCTACGAAATATCTTATAATAATGCTTTGTTTTACAGGTATCGTGTGTCTTTGTAACGAGAAAACTTACCTAGACGTACGCGCAAGTTTATCGTACGTGAAAAACTTTGCAAACGGTGCAAAAAGCAAGTCTACCTCTCGAAGGAAGAAATATTTCTAATTAGATGCACAGATCTACGCGAAAAGAATTTCAGTCGAATTTATGCAATGAACGAACGTCGAATACGAATGTTCGATCAACATCGAATAAATCGTAAGTAGCACGTAACAAACGATAAATATGTATTTATAATATCGTTGCGTAATTTTCAGTCTTTTAGGCCATTAAAGATACGTTTTATGTTTAGACTTTGTGGTTGGAAAATCGTAAGTCTCTGCCATTGTTTTACTTCATTGGCAATTTTATGTAACGTTACGTAAGAAAAATGGTGGAGTTGGTCACGAATACTTTTATAATAAAATAAGGACGTTATCTGGCTCGGGCATTAATTATACAGCTTGCAAGCAAACGGAAAATGAATGCGATAAGGAACACGTATGCCACGATAAGATTCCTTCGTACGTAACAAGAGCTTAGGAATGTACGAGGCAAGTTACATCAGTTGGTAACGCGATTGTCTCGTTCAATCAAAGCTGTGCCACTTGCTGTTTCTGATGCAACTCCGCGACGATGTTTATTAAACTTTATGACTGACCAATTTGTTGTTACTAGCGATAAATCGAATTATACGTCGAACGCGCATCCATTCGCCATTGTAATTTCTATGTCGAGAGTTAATCTCGTCGAATACGATACAAAGAGACGGTATCGTTTATCGATCGAACTCGATCTTAATTTTAATTTTACATCGGAAATTAGATCGACGTTGTTTAATTTAAACTTAATTCGAACACTCGGGGACACCTAAAAATTAATCAGTCGATCTCTCGACCCTCGATTAGTTTTGGATAAATGATTGTTTTAAACTCGACACTTAGCCTGTGCCGAGGCACTCGTGGAATCCTTCCACGACGATTAAATTCGCGACGAAATATTTGTCAACGAATTCGAAAAGACGTTAATCGATGCCGTGCGCGAGACAGTCGGAAAGCCTCGTCGATCCCAGCCAACGGATGCGAGACCGAGAGACTCGAAGACCCCGAGCACAGTTTGGTTATAAAGCCGTTTGCCCCGAAGTTCTCATTAAAACGTTAGAGCGAGAAGAACGTTTTGAAAAGCGTCTGATAAATTGAATAACGCATTGACGTCGAAAGGAAATCTTTTGGTGCCGCTGCGAGCCTCCTAATGCGTCTTTTTACACCGTCGTAGAGTAATCCACCATTGAGCTTAACGATGATAGCGGATGATATACTGAATGCTGTCCTGTCCACTTTGCAATAGCGGAGGCCGTGATAACTCAATACCATCAATCGTAACTCGCGTTAACAATGAAACACTAAATTTAACGCATCCTGCCGGTGTTGGACTTGGAAGAATTCCGAAGACGCGACAAAGCGATCTTTTAGAGACGTCGAGTTCGTAGGAACGGCGCGTCGCGTCCCGATCGTCAGGTTGCGACTTTAGCAATGCCGACTCGAAATTATCAAAGAGCAGCTTCGTTCGCAATACGATTTGAAAATACGCTACGGATTATCCCCACTCGTAACGACCCACCTTGCCGAGGAGTCGTGGTGCCGTATGGTCTTCATTGCGCGTGTCACTGTTTCAGCGATTGTAGTAGTGCAACGATTTGGAGCTATCGTTGGCTTCCCTTTTTTTACAGTCCACCTTTTCACTCGAGTGAAATTTTCGACAGCTTCGGTGAGCCTTAGCTCGTTGCTTGATCGTGGATCCTTCGCGCTAAAATTACGAGGAAGAATCTTCGACGTGCGTCGTTTTTGAGCCGATTATGCAGCCTCGTGTCACTGTGTCTTATTGATCGACATGGCCTCGCCGATAGTTCCAAAAATTCTTAAAAATGAAGTAAAAGGTGGCGGTCGTTCACTGAGTCGGCTCTGCAAAGTAAACTACAAGGTAAGACGATTCTGACGACATCAATGTGTACGATGCATATTGATCGAGTCGTCCGTGCCTTAACGAATGGATTGAGTTCGTCGAAGCTTCGGCGCTTGTATGAAAGAAGATTGAAAACCTACTTACATTTATCCTCGATTAATATAATTGATGTATAATAATAATTAATTTTTATCGTCGGTATTTCCGTGCATAATTTCTTCATTCGTCGAAGAAATCAAAAATAATAATAACTTAAATTTTCTATAGTAACTTTACGTAGAATCGAAGATTTTGTTCCGTTGTAGAATAACTGGAGTACGAAGCGTGTTAATAATAAAGAAATATATTCGACGACGTCCCTCTTCCGTTTCTCGAAAAATTAAGTTCTCGGTTAGAAATATAAATTGGCAAGTAGTAACACGGTAGTAAGTCAGTCGTTGCTTAAAATAGATACCCTTATAAAAATAGAGATTATATATAGAATCCTTCTCTAAAAATTCGATTCTATTTACTTTCTAGCGCGACGCGTGATTTTACTGCGACCGATGAATTTGTTATAGCGAAAAGTTATAGAAAGTGTAAAGAATCGTAGACGTATCGTGCAAAAACTCGAGGAGACGTTTTTATCGTGTTACTCTCTCGCCGAAACTACTACGCACGATCCGTTTCGACATTATCCCTATAAATACGATTCGATGAAGAATTTTCGGAACGTTTTTAATTTCATTCTCTATTTTAATATTTTAACGCAAATCCGATGCCGAACACCTTTCTTCTATCGATCGATGACCGACGATAAATCGAGTTAGATCGATTACATTCCAGCGAATTTTTATTAGAACGAGATTGAAACGGGATGGCCGATAGTTATTTCGTCAAAATGTAAATCGCTAAATTGTTCGTCGGGAATAAACGAGAGTCAATTATATTAGCGCGAAATATGCGGCGGATCTGGAAGCCGTAGTGGGGGAACTTGCTTCGGCGAACATAAAGCGAGTCTCTCCGTAGAGGAAGTTAGTCATTCGTGCGACGTCGCTGCGCGTGGAAGAATTGTTTATTTTTATTTCCCCTCGGATAAAGCACGCTTATTCTTCGTTCCTCGTCGCATAACAGTAAGGTAAATCCAACGTACATCGAATTCGTTCTCACGCATTTTACTCGTGCTTTTTGTCGATACCTTCCTCCGTGGGAGCGCCTCGAAATCGCATTATTTCGCTATTTATTTAGTATTTGTTCAACATTATTTATTCGTTATCGCAGTCGATTGGGAGAGTTCCGATCGACTGGTCTGGGTCTTTCTTAACCCATTAGCCGTCGTAACAATATAAAAATCACGAAAATGAGGAAAATAATCGTTCTGAGATAAAAAACCTGATTGCACTGTTAATTTCATAATTGATGTGTGTACGTTTAGCAAATAATCGGCCTTTTTCGGACCATTGGCGGTTAGTGGTTTAACTCTCGCGAAAAAAAGACCCTACGAACGAAATCTAGATAAAAGTAGCTCTTCCATGCCTTCTATACTATTTTCTGAAAATTCTCCAAGAAATCTATTCGTGATTCGTATGCATCTGGTGTATATGCATGTGTGCGTGTGTCGATTATAATTTTAGCGAAAAAGCTCGTAGACGATCGAATACCGAATATCTGGAAATTCCTACGACGAAGTGCCATATTTTGAATAAATTCCCAACTCGAGTTATTACAACTTTGATTGCTTACCCGAGAGGAAGCCGACCGACGCTACGTACCGGGTGATTTTTACGTCGCGACCGATAGCTTCTTACGTAGCCTTTTCCATATCGCCCTCCGCTTTTGAAAGAATTCGGTCGGTCGTTCGATAAGAGACGCTCGTGTCGTCCATTCCTCCCGGCCGGACAATAAAAGCTGGTTCGAATCCGAAGGAAAAACCCATTCAAATTTCCCGCATACCTCGAATTTAACCCGTTACCCGCCGCGATTTAAAAATACAAAAAAGATTAAATCGATACGACTCTATTCGTATCGACCAATCTTAAATTCGAAATTCGAAAATGCGTTAACGCGTAAATTTTGAACTCGAAAGAACGGGACATCGGCGGACAATTTTACTATTAAATTCGATTTAAAAAATTCAAAAATTAAATCGATACGACTCTGTTCGTATCGACCAATCTTAAATTCGAAATTCGAAAAAATGGGACATCGGTGGACGATTTTACTGTCAAATTTGATTTAAAGAAATTCAAAACTTTTCAAATCTGGTCGAGTGGGTTTGGGTCCGATCTAGATTCGAGATCGAAATTTGAAAAATGGAGGAAACGTCGGTCGAGATCGCGATCGACCTTTGCACGAAAAGAGTGTCGGTGGTGGTACCGAAGCGGCACGAGCGCCGAGCGACGAAAAGACGGATGGCGTCTTTTCGACACGTGGAGAAGCGAGGACAGCACGTGCGTGGCATGGCACGAGGAATGGATGCGGTTCCTTGAACTTGAGTAAGATAGCTGATAACGCGTTGGTGCGCTCCGAGATGAGGCTATCGTCGCGTCGCGTCGCGATCTTGACCGTCGTCCTATCGAATTTGTGGACGTTGGGCCAGCCCTACCGAGGGAACTGCTCGACCTTGAGCCACATGTGCGTCAGAGATGCGTACGAATGTAGTAACGTTTGTCTGCCGAAGAGCAAGATGCCCGGTCAGCTGGAGGAGTTCAGAGGGAAGCGCGCCACCTTCGGCATGGGCTGCTTCTGGGCCGGCGACTCTCTCTTCGGGGCCTTACCTGGCGTCGTCAGGACCTGCGTGGGCTACGCCGGTGGCCTCAAGGACTCTCCGACCTACAGGAACATGTACGTACCCCCCGCGCCTCTCCAACCCACCTGGTTCTTCTTATTTCGACCTTGGTCGCCCGTAGACCGCCGCTTTTGGTAAAGAGTACGCGTTTTTTTTTCTTTTTTCTTTTTTCTTCCTCTTTGGCGCAACGATCTACTTTTCTCGAACTTGGCGGTTCTAGATCGATGGAATCCAGTCGGAATTGGGTTTTTTTCCTAGCACTCGAATCGCGGAGATTATCGCGGTGCGATGATCAGCCTGCCCGACAGCACGCCGATTTCTCTTTTGTTTCGAACGTTAGAACAGTGATTTCGAGTTGTACTCAAAGTCGGGGAATTTTTCGTCTCGAGTCGATTTTTCCGTCAGGCTGAATTTCCACTTTTGAAGAATTCGAGTTCTTCGAACTCCGTCGAGGTTACAACGAAGATATCGTCGGCAGGAAATTAAACAGTTTGTATCTCTGTTACGATTAAGAAAGATATTAATCGCGATCGTTGCGTCGACCTTTGAGATTTTAATTTCTTGTAAGTGTTACTATTTATTTACAATGTCATTTACGTGTACATTATTTTGCTCGATACATCCTATGGAAACCAAATTGTATCCGTTGAGCTAAAGAGTGTACTTTAGCAATTTTAAGTTACCGTGTTCGCAGTGGTGATCATACAGAGGTGATCGACATCGAATACGATCCAAGCGTTGCTTCTTATACTCAGTTGCTTGGCTTCTTTTGGAACAACCACGAATACAGTTTAGTAAAGAAGATCAAGAGACAGGTATATATATATAGTAATTTTTTAAGATAATAAGAGTCATCGAATACGACGGAGAGATTATATATGCGCGTAATATATTATCTTAAACGTTAGTTGATTGTTGGCCTTACTTACGTATGTTTTAATACTTTCGTGCAGTACATGTCCTTGATATTGTACCACGACGAGGAACAAAAGATGTTGGCAGAAAAATCCAGGGATCACGAACAACGCGAACGTGGAGAAACATTTATTACTGAAATTCGAAAGTTTGATCAATTTTATCCTGCGGAAGAGTGAGTTATAGTTATTTAATCGTTATAATTTCAATGAAATTATATACTCTTATATACTTTATTCGATCGTAGAAAGAACCTTGAAAAAATATTATGTGTGCGCGTAACGTATACGACAAGTGGATTTAAAAGATTTATTTTTTCAGTTATCATCAAAAGTATCGCCTTCAAAGTCATCCGTGGTTGATGGAAATTACTGGACTTACGGCGCCTGAAATATTGTGTTCGTCGCCTCTCGCAGCAAAGCTGAACGGTTATATCGCAGGAGCCGGAACGGTAGAGCAATTTGAAAAGGACTTACCAAATCTTGGTTTAAGCGACAAAGCTATACAATATTTGAGAAAATATGTTATCGAAAATCAAGGGAATGGGTTATATTGCTAGCAAATTTGTATTTTAGAAATAAGTGTTATGTAGTAATAGGACGTAGGCACCTAATTTTTACGCAAGAAAATTATAACTCGATTCTCGATAGTCTCGATTCATAAATATAATTATTAATGTATATATATTATAATTGTACATAAGATTTTACTTTGGACTTAAAACTTAACAGATGCAAATTCAAGTTATTCTTGTCGATACTTAAAGATCAAATTTTTATTAAACGTATATTTCTTTTTAAGTAGACAGGTATTCATCGAATTTCGTAGTTGAAACTTATGTAAGAAGTTAAATGCATTATATACGAGTACAGTATTATTATAATTTAAAGTTCAGACACTAAAATCATGCGATTGACACAGCTTGTTTCTTTAATATGATTTGCTTGGTATTAAATTCTATTTTTATATTTTAGATCGTAACGTTTTAATTGAGATTATCACGATGAAATTGAAACCATGCAAATTATTATTAAAGGCGTAAATAGTATTATAATTCTCGTTACAGCAGTGAAAAGATAATGTGACAAGTATTATTTAAACTATAAACTTCTTTCGGGTGCTACGCTTGCGTGTAACGGTAAACTTATTTCATTGCATTTGTCGTTTTTATATGTAATCTGAAAGAAATATCAACAGTACAAAATATATCATATTTTGAAATCATTATACAACGCAATAAGTAAAATATATAAATACGAAAAATATAATTATCATAACTTACGTATTGTTCGATTACATAACTTGCGCATGATCGTATATTGTATAACACGTCAAAAAGGCTGTGAAAATCACACGCGAAGCATATATTTTTAACGATCATATTTACCGAGAATATCATTCTACTAAAGATTATAAAAGTTTTAGTAATTCCAATGATAATATTTTTTACCATATTAATATTGTTAAGTTAAAACGATATAAATATTATTGTGTCGTTTTAACCATTTATAACGTCGTCGTAATCACGATATTTTTAAAATTCATTATAATCGTGATAATTTCTGTATATTATCAATGTTCAAATTTTAATCGAATAAAAATTTAATCGAACGTTATTTTTTCTACAAATATTAGGAATTATTAAAAATAAATCTAAAATAATAATACAATTTCTGCTAAAGGTTAGGAAAAATATTTTGATTTTATCGGTATACCTTGAATAAAAACTTCATTACAAATGTTTACATATATTATAAATTTTTAAATATTCATAGTCTATAAAACGTATGTATATATTTATATTTGTATGTATACGTATACATGTATATGTATATATACTATTATCAAAATGTTATTCTAATTAGATAATTCAGAATTAAAATGGATATAAAATAAAAATATATCTATTCCTCGATGTATTTTCTTTCCATAAAATGCATATATTTCTCGAACGCATGAATAGTATAACCACCTGATTGATATAAATATCAATAATTATTATAGGGCTTTTTCAATATTATATTGGATGTAACGGAAGAGCACACGCACACATATATAATCATTATTTATTAATTATATTTATATATTTGTTACATACATAATTTTTTCTAATTATATGAAGATATTTACAATCGACATAAAACAGGATGTTTCAAATATATTATAATAATACATGTTAAAATAATTTTATAAATTCTTCGAAACTCAAAATGTAATTATAGTAATTATTTTGAGATTATCTCATTCGATCTTCCATTCAAGACAGTAATAACATTATTAGCCAATTAACATGGACAATTAACATACTCTTATAAATGATAGGATTACTTAATACTTAATATCGAAAGCCTGATTAATTAATAAAATAAATGCAATAATTGTATATATGAAGAATATGTGTTTCTGTATATATATTCATAGATATTATATATTTTTATATTATTGCTCATAGTTCAGTCTGCTAACTCACGATAGTAGTAGCTGTAATTTTTTAACAAATCTATAAGTACGGTATGATTATAGTTGTAAATTTAAAAAATGATCGTTATGAATGTCTATTATAATAAATGAACTTGCAATTGTGATTATTAAGTGCAAGATTCAAAAGTAGCAATATAAAATTTTATAATAAGATTCAATTTGTAGAAACAGTGCTACCGATATAATATTAGTGAACTGTTGTACGAGTAAAAAGAACGAATATATCCTCTTAGAAGACTACTTGTATGTTTTACTAAACATATTTACAGAAATGCATACAGACATATTCTTCAATTTAAACCTTCGTATTAAATTAATTCTTTGGTTTATAAATTATGCCCTCTGGTAATTTATACGCAACTTTTTAATTTTAATATGATGTTATTTCACAATTATTTCGTAAGAATCACATTTTTATAAATGCAGTTATTTTCATACAATTTATTATGTAGTATTTATACGATCTTTGACTATTTTTGTAAGTATACAGATATGTCAAATATTTATTCTTAAATAATTAAATTCTATTGTTTAATGCAATGTCTCGTAATATAAACATGATTAATAGTTTACTTTCAGACGATGGAATATATGTATTGATCTTTGTACGAGTATTAACACAGAATATTGAAATTTCAATAATATTCGATGGAGGACAGTAATATCTTTGAATTATTAAATGGATATGAAGTATAATATATACGATAAATATATTATCTTATGTTCTTTATATAAATAGATAAAATTGTAAAAATGTAGGTGCTTAAATTAATATAAAAACAGTATTTATATAATTACTTTAACCACTTTGCAAAAAATATTGGAAGCTATTCGATACTTTTGATATCTGGCTATTTCTTGGAGCAATCTTTATAATAGAACACAAATTCTTCTTAGTAATTTTTACTATATATTTAGAAATACTTATCTATATACGAATAAATAAAGTTCTGTACAACATTTTCAGAAGTCATGTGGAAAATTGGAAGAAGTGAAATTGAAATTGTAAATTAAGTCGGATGCTACTACTACATATCCATTAATATTTGTAATTCGCATATCACAGCAGTTTTAGCAACGTAAGCTTTGAAACTTCCAATACATTTGTACATTCATATATCTTTACGTACGCGCCACGAAACGCGCAACACAATGCGTGTGCAAGCACACATAAATGCATAGATCTTTACTAAACGTATTTACCACGATTATTCGTCGTATTTCTTGAGAATGAAATCCCTCCTTCCTCTCACTAGCGTGAAGTCAATGCAACGTGGGTGTACGTGTATAAAGTAATTATTATATTTCATAAAAAGAACATTGTTATATAGTGATAATTTTCTTTCAGATGGTAGTAATTAAGAGACTTTTAAGCCATTGTTTAAACCTTCGAAGATATTTAAAATATAATAATCATGGTATCGTTAAGATGTATTCTCTGCGAATCGATTCTCAAGAAATTTTACAAACACGGTAATATATATATATATATAAATTAGAATTTCTATAATAATATAGATATTCAATTCTAAATAAATCTAAGTTACAAATTCTTACAAAAGTGCATATTAAGAACTGAAAATTCGAATAACGGTGTATTTATCCAATTTTACACATGAACTGCATTCTTACGAACTAGATATCGACGTATTTCAACGCATCGTATTCTTTGTATCTTAATAAAATACAAACTGTGCACCACGCTTATATTGTACCATGAAATGTATTTAAAGTTCGATTACATACAGTATCTTTCTGTATTATATTCATAAACAGACGAACATTTCTAAAAATTATTCTTATTAGCTCCTTAAAATACTGTGATGCGAAACATACATTGAATATGTACAAAAGTATATTATCAATATTCGGTAGAAATTTCATTTCAGAGAAAATTCGAAATTCAAAGTAATTTAATTTATTGTCGATATCTTTAAATGACATTTAGAAAACAGCTAAACATATTTACTCGACGAGTCACTTTATGCTTCAGGAACATTTAGTTTCGTAATATACACCATACATGTATATACATACATATGTATATATATGTATCTAAAAGTTTAAATTGATTTACATAAGGATACAACAACTTTTCTCAGATTGATTATCACCTACAATTTCACTGGTATTACCAGTAAATCGTTGAAAGTCACTCGTATTTAGTTCAGAATTAGAAATAGATGAAACAGGAACAGGGAAGCTATTTCCATTGGCATCTATCGAACCGCTAGATATATGACGATTTTGTGCCCTTTGTTTCTTCAGATCTGACAAGGATTTGACGAAAACTACGGACACATGTATGTTGATCTTGCCATTGGTATCGCTTTCTGTCGCGTAAATTGGCTGTTGACTGCTAACTGGTAGTTCAGGTCCTGTCACTGCTGTGGCAAATATGTAAATCCAAGACTATTCTCCTTTTAACCTTTGACTTCGGTTCGTTGTAAATCCATTTTGCGATCCCTTCACCTGACCCCTTATATGCTATGCACTGATTATGTTTGAAAATGACGTGTCGACTAGTGCCATGCACTAAGCGTGACATGCTTCAGCGATAAGCATTAGCATCGAAAAAAGAATCAACAAATGAGCTAATACATACGAATGGTGTACGTCGCGTGGACTATGTGCACGTGTAACACGTGTAAACGTGTACAAGAGTGTATACACGCGACATAGTTATTATTTGTTCTACTATAAAAAATTTAAATAATTTCAACTATTTTCACTCTCTTCTATTCTCTAAGCGTTATTATATATTGAATAATAATACTCCGATTATGACGACATATTTATGTAATTAATATCAAGAAGAATTTATTACGATTAGACCGTTCGAGTATTTTAGATCGATGACTAGAATTGACAAAATCTATTTGTAAGACAGTTTAGGTACCGTTGTCACTTATGTAATTTATCGCGATTAAATTTGATATGTTTATCAAATGAACTAATTCGATTCTACGAAGCACCAGTCATTCGATTCCTACTAAAATTTAATAAAGTTTCAACGTATGGAAATGTAGCACTACGTGTTCGTAATTGTCGAAATGAGATATCGAGATAGAAATAGAATAACTAATATAAATTATATCATAATTTTTACATAACTTTAATTTTATCATGCTATAGGGCACATACTATTTAGTATCGTATGAATACTCCAAACGAATAATAGACGATAGTATACGAGAGAGATAATGAGAATCATATATAAATATGTATTTATATTATAAATTTGTTGCATATATATATATATATATATATATATATA
>JAITYT010000768.1:250956-276983 GCA_025433975.1 Liostenogaster flavolineata
CACGTGCTAGTTAAAATGTTCATTCGCCGAATGACCACGGCGTAATCGCTGTGGTACAGTGCCGACAAAAATAATATCTCAAGACTACGTTTAAAGAATACGTCGATTTACGTAAAAATGGAGAACGTAATACAGTAATTGTAACAAAATCCTCCACAATGATAACATGATATGTGCTCTTATGCTTCTATTTCAAAGATTTTTAATATTTTTATTGCGTGAACTCTACGTACGCTTACTTGCAATTTTTCGTTCAGTAAAGCAGCGACAGAAAAAAAATCACATAAATAACGAATACGCGATTCGAACGCGGTTTAGGCAATCGTTCATAGTTAAGTAATATCGCTTACGATAAGTGACTGTTGTGTAATCGGGTTGGTCATGAAATGAACTTTTAGGTTCTGTCCAATACGATAAGAAGACGAGACTCCCACAAATTTATCGTTCGCCTTGGAGTAACAGGTTATAATATTAAATAAAGAGTTAAGAAAAAGAGCAGTCGATCGAACGACATTTTTCTCAATTTTCTTCTACTTTAACTTAAATTTTTATATTTTTTACATTTTTATAATAATTTTTCCGAAATTACTTTTTCCAAGTATCAAGGCTACGGACAAGGGAAGAAAATAGTGCCGACGTATTTTCCTCGCTTTTTTACACGTGTTGATAAATACATAGGTAAAACGAGTCAATCGGGGAACTAAATCAATTTCGACGAGTCGAAGTTTTATTCGTAGTCGAACGATCGAACATACTTGCAATTATTTACAATAACATTATGAAAATCGTCGCGTACGCGCAAGGATAAGAATATTTTACGGGAGAGCTCTTCGATCTTTAGTCACGCCAATGCATTATAAAACAATACACGTAAACAATATTTTATATTTAAAATCGGCCGCATCTTCGACGACCAGTGTATCGCGAATCTTCTCTGACTTCCTTTCCATGTTTTCTCCGTCTCTCCTTCTTTTCCAGAATCCATTCTCTGCTTTTCTTTAAAGGTTTTCCTCGAGCCTTGTCGATGTATTTCCTTTAATAAAAACGTACATTTTACGCTTCTACGAGCAATTCGAATAAAAACTAGCTAAAGTATTTGTAAACCTTTTCGACATATAATCGACGTGTGCTTTTTCATCGGTTTCATCCAAAGCCTTCGGAAGGGCGGCTGGTCCTCCCGTCATCAGGACTAAGAAGAATTTCTTCGCCTTGGTACTGTTCGGGAAATCGACGACGAGGCCTCCAAAAAATCCCGCTTTCATAGCTTGCGTCGTCACTAGTTCGATTTGTTTACTGTTCTCCGGATAGAATTGAAACACGGCTCTCGCTGTTCTCGAGAGGCACGAGAATAAGGACGAAAAGAATTTGTACAGTCTTTTGGCAGGGTTGTGAGAGGATTTGTCGGCGTTGCACAACCACTGCAAAGCGGATATACTCACCGCGCCGTCAAAGATTCCGGCTTTGAACGGCATGCCGTGGCCCATATCTCCCAAAATTAAATCTCCGCTCGCTTCTCTCTCTCGGGCGATACCTGTTACGAAAAAGACGCTACGATAATCGTTCGACGTTGAAATATTTGTATCGCTTCGATCGAACGGCCAAGAACTCTTACCGAGCATGGCGGAAGAAATGTCTACTCCGACCCATGCGTAGCCTTTGTCTTCCAGTACGCCACCGCTGAGACCCGAACCGCAACCGATGTCCAATATCAACACAGGCTCGTCTTCCGGTAATAGGAGCAGCTCCACAGCACGCTCGGACATCTGAACTTGAATGTCTATCATGCGCGAACTTCAAAAATATGTAATAAATAAACGGAATATGAAAATATCGAAATCATAAAATAAAAAGTTCGACTTCTTTCAACGTACCTTTCGGTATATTTTCGTGCTTCTTCCTCGTTGTAAAACTAAACGAATAGGAAAAGTGTTTTATTCGCATAATGCTCGTTCGATGTCTCTTGATTTGTATCGATTTAAAATATGAACTTACTATTTCTGGAGGTGCAAGGTGCTCTGGACGTTTCGACATTTTCGTGTTAATTTAAAAAAATTCGTTTTACGGCTCGTTGTTCGTTCGTCAGCATCGGTAGCGTAGAGGTTAATTTTTTGTAGAGATTTACAAAGTTTACGAAGGAATTACGTTTCCGTCCTATTGTTCAGGTGGCGCTGGTGATCGACTTTGAAAAAATTATTTACACGCCATCGAACGCCTATCTATCGTCGTACGATCGAGCAGAGAAATTTTTTGTCAGCATTTATTTCTCGACTTCCACGTCTCGTCGTCGTTGGAAAATAATTGAATTTCTTCGATTTTTAAAAAAGATTTTCCAAAAAGGGAATCGAACAACGGAAAGTGTTAGAAGACGATGGAAATTATTCGATCGATCGGTATTTAAGATTTCTTTGACAAATAAATGTTTTTCGCCATTTTGATACTTCGTTAAAAGCTCGATGTTTATCGAGTACGATAAACATTGAGATCTAAAAATAAATAATAAGGAAACAAAGCGAAGCCGTTAGCGCGCTTCGTTCGCTCAGCTGGAAAAGACCATAAGTGCTCCTCGCTGGACAAACTATCGTATATTAAATAGTAAAGAGGGAAAGCCAGAAGCGAATTCGCTATAGCAAAGTAAGAGTCGTAGATAAAATTCGATTGATATTCGCGTGGCACGATCGAGTCGCTCGCACGCTTTTCGAGTCGTTACGAGTTTAAATTTCATAAATAATTATTAGTCCCGTCGTGTGATTGCGACGGTATACGCGTCGAAGTTACTTATTCGATGGAATTCATGGATATGACCTCGTAATAACTGTCTAGTGATGAAACAGATGTATCAACTTTGTGTACGAAGTATAGGAACGTATAGTAACGTATCACTATGCGTTTCCAATTGTTTCGTAGACGTTTCCGTGATTATATAAAATAACGAAAAGTTAGTTAAGCGTTTAAACGCAGAACGTATAGGTCGCGAGGAGTAGATTAACTTAGTTATCGTTAGATCTATCAATCGTTTGATTTTTATTTGTCGTATGTAACAGTGCGAGTCGGTAGTGGGCAGAACATGCGTACGTACCTTTTAAGGGGTGTACGCTTTTTTATCGGAAATTAAACTGAAAGTTAAGATCCGACGGAAGATTCTGTCGAAAACGTCTCGAAGTAGCATATCGGTGAGTCAACAATCTTTCGTTATTGATCTTTTAGGTAAAAACAATGCAAGCTGGTTATGGGAACGCGAACGAGACGTACTTTTTGGAACACGGAAGAAGTTCGCATGGAATTTAAAAAAATGGTCGATTTGAAATAAAAAGATTACAATATCGTTCGATTACAGTATATAATGAATATATTTACGATAAGTGTATGTACAGATTTTCTATGTAAATTGTGCAGATTGTCGCCAGGGGAGAAAACATAACCTTATTGGTTGAAGGAATTTTAATAAATCATTCGATATAATTTAATTATTGTCACTTTTGACGTAAGATATAAATATTTTTTTGGTTGTACATTATTTTCTTTTTAAATAGACACTCTTTTAAAACGTTCATATAAGAAATATGTTTTTTACGAGTTAATTTTACGCTCGTATTCGTTGTAATTACATTTGCAATATTTATTGCACAAGAAGTATTTTTAATCGCACCATCGTTCATAATTTTTCTTTTACCTTTTCCTATAGATAGTGCTTCGTATTTTTTAATACAAACCGTGCAATGTTGATAGATTTCAACTTTGCACCATTTAGTGTCTTCACGAATAAATTTCATGTAATGTTCTGTGGTAAATGTGGTTCCTGGGAAATACTTCTAAAGTAAGAATTTAATTCGGCGGTAAGTAACCGGAGTTTCAGTAGGATACTTCAGAATTATCGATAAATAATATTAGCGTAAGTTATATCTTTGTACAAATGGAATAGTAATAAGGAACTTAGTCGTTATCGCAACCGTATGTTAGTTAATGTTCAGCGGTGATTTAAAATTAATTACTTCTATCGTATCGAGTTACGACGTATTTTCTGTCTTTCGCCTATGGAACATAGAAAGCATCGTTAGAGATCGAAAAACAGGAAATATCGACGTGTTCCGACGCTCGATCGTTCGAATATAATTGCAAGGTTTTACGTCAACCTCGACATTTCGTATCCATTAGTCTCAGTGGCGTCGTATTTTAATATTTACAGAAATTTGCCATGGCTGATTTTTCTGCGCATGGATCTACGATGCAAAATTTTGACGATCTCGATATCGAAGGGCGAAATCCTTCTCATCTATCTGAAGAGGATAAAGAGAAGGTAACGATTGACGATAACTATTTCAAAAATCGATTTACATGAAATTTATATCGAATCGATAGTTGCGGAATAAAAACGAGTGCGTTACGGTGCGTAATGATATTTATTGTATCGATACTTTGAAATAAATATAATACATAAATGTGATATACTAAAACCGAAGACGCAGTACGCTTCGTCGGCGACAAAAGATATACGAAGGGAAGCTTTCGTATACGTGCGAGGCACGCTAATATATAAAAGTAATTTAATATTCTCTCTTAAGCGGAATACTTTGGAAACCGAATTTAAACAAATACGATAAATCGTTCGAATACTATCACGTTATTCCATTCTGACGGTCGCTTTATCGAAAAGATATTAGTTTTAGTTCTACATCATATTAATGTCCTGCAGGAAGAGCACGATCGGAAACGTTTAATGAGAAGCAGTGTTACCGCCGAAGATGGTACTCTCAGACCGGTGTATTCCGAAACAGACGACGGCGATATATGGTGTCACATATGTAATATCGCTCTCTTTGGGGCGCATAAATTAATAAGTCATAATTCCTGTAATCGGCATAAAATGAAAATGGACGAGTGGCCTTACCCGGTTCTCCTGTGGTCCAAACGCTCGGATATCGCAAAAGTAACCGCACCGATACCGACGACTACGATTACGAATGCTTTGGCACCTGGCGAACCAGTGCCGCCTGGGATGGAAGACCAAATGACACGAACGACGACGATCCAAATGAGTTTGGATCGGCACAGAAGTTCACCGCTCGTCGGTCTTGAGTATTTACTCGAACTCGTGGACAACGATTCTTGTGAACCCAGTTATACTTGTGTTTTGTGCGACAAGCGTGGTGATCCACGAACCGTAATGGCTCACATTACCAGCTATAATCATCGGATAACGTACTTGAACAGACATTTTCCAACTATATCGCGAGCAATTACGGAGTTACCGCGTACTCCTAATTATAAGCGTGGGGCTAACGAAATTTCGGTGTTAGTGGCAAAGAAAATAGAAGAAAGGTTCGGAAGATTGCAACCACAATTGGTGGATAAGAATCAATTCGAAAAGAATAAAATGCAGTACATCAAGAGAGTCTATCAGGATTATCATTTTAGGTAAGTCGATATAACTTTTATCCGTCCTTCGTTTTAAAATCTTTACAAATTTTATATCGTACAAAAATGATCGAAGCGAACTAACCAGGTTGGCAAAAATTATTTTAAACATTTAAATAACGTAAAATCAATGTGGCTGTTTCCTACATGCAGGGAAACGCCAGAATTAACATTTATGGATGTTTACGATGTGCGATGGGTGACAAACTTTGAAGAAAAAATGATTGAAATGGCTGGTAATAGTGGTGTTAAGAAAGGTGAGTATGCGATACCCTATATTTCATTAGGAATATCGACAGAAATAAACGGAACTATTTTATATTAAGATTCTCAATCCGCCGAAGAGAAAACAGAAAACAAGCACAAAGAAGAGAAGAAAACAGAAAAATCGTCACCAAAACTGACAGAATCCAAAACCGATGTATCCAAAGCGTAAGTAACGACAATATCGACGATAAGATCGTACGTATCGATAAACGTAAAGAATAATTGGCGAGTGGTCGGTTCGGTACTATCGGATTCGCTAAGAACTAACTTCGTATTTTTGGTAACAGTAATTTTCGTAGCTTCGTGAAGAGTAACGCGACGTTATTTTTTACTCTATCCAATATCCATCGATCGCAAACGTCTCGCGTAAATTTCGTACAACTATCAACGATTTCGATCGATAGATATTTATTAGGTTGGGGAAAAAGTTCTGCGCGTTTTAGCACTAAATTTCACATCACATTTTTCTTACGTTCGAACGAACTTTATCGAACTAAGTACGTTCCGCTTTGATCGATAACTTTCTGCCATTTTTAGGGTAGAACCGTTATTCTATCGGTGTAGAACTTCTAGGTTTTTTTTGGCGACAAATCTAGTCAAGTGATTCTCGCGATCTTCTTTCGATGTTAACTTTAAACCATTAACGGAATTTTGCGGGGACCGAAACAATCGGTAATCCGAGGGTGCTAAATACGGGCTATATGGTGGATGCATCGAAACTTTCCAGTCGAGCTCTCTCACTTTTTGCCGGGTCGTCAAAGATGTACGCGGTCCGGCGTTATCGCGGTGAAAGACGATTCCCTTTCTATCGGCCAATTCTGGCCGTTCTTCCTCGATCGTTTGCTCCAATCGTGTTAGTTGTCTATAGCGGAGACTCGGATCGATCGTTCGACCAGGAGGCAAGACACGTTCATCTCGCTTTATCCACGTTCTTTTTCGAATAATATTCTCATATCTGATCCATTTTTCGTCAGCCGTGATTAATCTTTTAAGAAATGGCTCGATTTCGTTTCGTTTCTTCGATGTTTCGCATGTCGAAAAACGGTCCCCACCCACCCAACATCTACCTTCTTTTCGTACCCGGTTCGTCGCGAATGGTTCAAAACCGTTTTATGATCAATGTTTAGATTCAAAGCAACGTCCCGAGTGCTTACACGTTGATTTTCTTCTATATATCTCACGCTTTCGTCAATATTTTCCATCGTTGGTCAACCAAAGCTGGGTGCATCTTTAACGTCAGAATCTCCAGAAAGAATAAAGTACCACGGCTATAAACGGCACAAATTTGTTCACGAGCCCGAGTCGCGTTATCACCTTGATCAAAGCGATACCGTAAAACGTATAGAATTTTCTCGATGATTTCACTCGTGCTCGAGTCGTTACAACTTTTTAGCGTAGCCACCGATTTTAATAAACGAAATCTTTCGAACGAAATTTCTTTTTCCCAGACCTAATAACAGCGACGAAAGGAGATAAAAGAGCGAATATGTATGCAATGGTTTTGCTTTACACTACCAGTTTACGCGACATTATCGCTACGCAGGAGGAAAGACTCGTCAACGTTTTAACAGTCACATTCTCGAAAGATTCGATCGAAATAGCCCGAGCTAACGTTCGCTAATTTTTCTTTTAGGGGGTTCAAGATTCGGATACTTACCAAGGACAAGCTGAACGTAAGCAAGTCTGAAAAATCATCCGGCGGCGATAACGTTAAAAAATCTCCGAAGCGTCCGTCGGACGAGACCAAATCTCTTTCCTCGATTTCGAGTATATCGAGCAGCTCGTCGCCGTCGCGTTCGAGGTCTCGCTCACCGGAGGCGACCAACAGAAAGAGCAATACGATCGACAAGGGCGGGAAGTATCGCGGCAAAGCGCGATACTCCCGCGAGCACACGTGTTCGCGATCGCGTTCTCGTTCGCCGTCGCGTTCGCGTTCGTCGGAGCCGCTGAGGGAACGCGACAAGTGGGACAAGTATCGAGAACAGATCAGGCGCGCCGAGGAGACCCTCGAGCGAGCCCTGAAGTTTCACGAGAAGAATCCCGAGAAGCATCCGGCCTATCCGGACGAGTGGAAAAAATTCTGGAACAGACGATACAAAGAGTTGCAGGCCGAAGGGAAAGATCCCAGCAAGCACGATTTCAAACCGGAATGGATCGAATTTTGGAACAAGCGAATGCGGGAGATTCATAACGAGCAGTTGAAGCAGAGGAAGGAGGAGATCAGGAAGAGATTGGAGTTGTCGGAGGAGAAACCTCCGGAGAAGTGGATCCCGGCGTTGAACAGGCGCGAAAGGTCGCCATCGAAGCGTAGAAGGCATCGCATCGAGAGCGACGACGAGGTCGAGTACGTAGGCACAAAAACCCTCAAAGCCGATTACTACGATCGGCACGATGCCAGAGAGCGAGAATACATGTATTCCTCCTACAATCGTGGAAAGACGAGCATATACAGAAGCTATTACTCCCGTACGTTGCCCCGTACGAGACCTATTCATTACGCGACTCCCTATCCCGTCAAAGACAAATCCCCGAGTCCGATTCCGATCAAAGAGGAAGTTCTGTCCGAGGATTTGGAGATAGTCGGGTTACTGCGACTTCTGACGGCCCTCGAGGGCCAGCTCGGCTCTCTCGGGCCGAAGATAGTTTCCTTACTGTCGAAAGCGCTGGCGGCCGAGAAGGCGAAGCCTAACTCGGCGGAGGAATTGTTATTCGACGAGGACGTCAGCGTGCTCTTCGAGACCGTCAAGGAGAAGTTGAAGGGTCAGCTGTTCGCCGGAATGATAGAGAAGTTGGCCGTTCCGCCGACGAAGATAGCTATACAGAATATAGCGCAGTTGCTGCACAAGGCGACGGAAAGTAAGAAGAAGTTGGAAGAGGAGAAGAAGAAGAAGAGACTCTTGGAAAGCACGACCGCGAATTACATAGGGAAAGTGGTCTCTTCCAGGTCCATAGACATAAGTAATCCCACGATCAATTTCGAGCCGGTTATCGTGCCCGGCGTGGGCACGGTGGACAAGGTCGCCATCGCGCAACAGATAGCGGCTGCGCTCGTGGCGCAAGGCAGATCGAACGTGTCCCAGGAAGAGTTGGAAACTCTGATCAACGCGGTCGTCGGTATGGCGGAAGCGTCCAAACACTCGGACAAACCCGTCACGACCGCCGACTTCGTCAAAGGTCTGGCAGGCACGCCGGGCTCCCTGCCGGGCAACAGCGGCATCGCCGTTTCTCAAGGAGGCGCGCCGTCCTTGATGCCCAGTGGCACCGGTGGTCAACTCGACAGCATCGAGCGTCAGATCTCTAAAATGGAGACTCTGTCGGACAACGATTTGAAGGCTTTGCTGCAGAACTTCAAAGATCTGAGTACTCACGAGCAGCACGGTCTCATAAATTTTTTAAAGAAGATCGAAGCCAGCGATCCTGGCAGGGTGGAGAAATTGAGAACGTACGTTAATCTAGGTACGATGATACCGTCGGTCCTGTCGTCCTCCAAGACGAAGTCGCCGACTCCGGAGACGATCGAATCCTCGAATAAGATCGGCAGGAGCGCGTCGCCGTTTTCCATCCGTAAAGGAAATCAGAATCCATCCGAGGACGAGAACAAGTGGAAGCCGAAGTTGGACATGTTCGCGCACGACGACGACGACGAGCGGCAGAAGAAGGAGAACGAAGAGAAGGCGAAGGCGAAGTTGGACCTGTCCGACGACGACGACGATTATACTTTCGAGGATATCTACAAAGCCGCCGACAAGAACGTCAGCGAGAGCGAGAAAGCGAAGAAGAAGTCTCACTCCTTCTCCAAGTCCGTGTCGAATTCTTCGAGGTCGTGGTCTCGTTCGCGCTCGCGATCGCGCTCCGTGTCGCCGACCTCCAGAATGGGAGACGTAACCAAGACGAACGACCCTAACGCTATCCTCAACGAGACCAAGCGTTTGATAGCGAACATAATGGGCGAACTTCCGAACAAGTACGTGCCAAAGTCTCACACGAATCTCGTTCACGAGAAATCGGAGCAGGAGTCGATCGCCTCGAAGATATCCGGCCAGGATTCCTCGCTGTCGATGCAAAAGATTTACAATCAGAGCTACGTCCCGCCGAACAATCAGCAAGCGTGCGCGCGACCGCAAGGACCGCCGTTGACTTATCCTTACATGACCAATCAACAGTTTCAACCGTATTCGCCGCAGCAGGTCTTCGGCGGTAATCAAAGTTACATGGATAACGGGTACAATTATCAGGGTTACGGTAACATGAGCAATCAGAGCCAATACAGCGCGCCGTCGGTACCGCAAAATCAATATTCCCCGCAAGGATACGGAGGTGGAAATTCGTTCAACGCGTCGTCGATAGGACATCCGTCGGGATACCAACAGCAACAAGCGCAACAATACGGAAGTTATATCCAGCAGCAACAGCAGCAACAGCAACAGCAACAACAGCAGCAACAGCAACAGCAAAGATTCTACTGAACGATCGATTTCTATTAATACGTACAAGTGTAAAGCTATCGAAGGTGACGAAAGATTCGATGGCTTAGTATTCTTTTTTTTTTAAATAATTTCACGCGTTTGTAAAGTCTTGGTGCGTAATGTTTTCGCCGGAGTGTAAGAATGAACAGAATTTTTTATAATCATCAATAATGAAATTACTAAAGGTTTTTATTCCTACGAATAATCGATCCTTGTAACGTCCGATATAAATTTTTGCGATAACGACCGATTTACAAGTTTTAACGACGCGAGGGGGGAAAAAATTGAAGCGTCGCTATTTAGCGACGAAGCTAAAATCTTATCCATTCTAGCGGGAACGCGTACGTGGACGTATACTTGCACATTCGTTAAGATGCGCAAATTTATAGATCCGCGATTTAATTCGATTCTTTTTTGAACGGAACTTTACCGTCGCGTAAACCTTAAAAACGGCAAGTTTATCGTTTGTAAGTTCGGATAAACTATCTTAACGTGAGAAACTATAAGAGTGAATACATGTTTCATGTATAAAAGAATATGTATCGACGCTGCCTAGATTAAATCCATATCTTCGTTTAACGAAAGAGTAAGTAAAATCGGAACGTGCAAATGTATGCTTTTATTATGTTACGTAGGAGAGAACGATTTAAATTTATTATTACGATAGATCGTATCTTTATTTACGTTTAATCTTTTACCATGGTTGTGATCCTTTTTAACGCTTGCAGAGACAACTGGTAAACGACGTTCCAAGGAATCCCGAAGCGGTGACGCGACTTTCGCAAAAGCATAAATTGCGTCGGCTAAAGATAATTTTTAACGAAGATAAAACTTAATCCTCGAAGAAGTGTAAAAGTATAGATAAAAAAAAGACATTAACGTTTAAAGTAACAATGAGTATTTAGTATCGTTATTATTTTGAATAATGAACACGTCGATTGTATCGTAAAGAAATACATATATAAACGAGAACGACTTATCCTTCCACGACTTCATTCATCTGTTCGTAAAGTAAAATATCTCGTTATCGAATCAAGGTCGAATACGATAAAATATGAGAATTTTCTTTTTTATCGTGCTTTATTATTAGAATTAAATAACGTACGTATGCATATACATATACGCGTACGTATACATACGTACACGTGTATATACATCGTTCGATGAAACAATTTATAAATATCAAACGGTACTAAATTTATAATGACTAGAAATTATATCGAACTCCGTTTCGGCAAGGTCCTATCTTTTTGCTTTCCATATTTCAATTTACACGAACGTATTACAAGAAACGAAATAAATAAGTAGACGCAGTTTCATATGAAATATTTACAAAACGTTCTTTCTTTACAGATTCTAACAAAATCGTCGTCTCGATCGAACTATTTCGGCACGAGACCTCGCGTTTTTGGATAAATAGGAGCGGCGATCTGTTGGCTCTTCGCCCCGTTCTTCGTTCGGATCCTTCCGGATTGTTGTCGCTTGAAGCGCAAACGCGCGTTAGAGGCATCGACGTCTATGTCGCCCTCGTCGCGCAAGGCTTCCTCCAGAACGGCCTGTATGGTCGGGGCGATAGCCGGTCCCTGATAATCCAAAGTGGTTCTAGCCGGCATGTCGAGATCCACGTTCAGTATATTTTCGCTGGCGTAACGATAGCCTCTTCTCATCGTAAGAGCTATTCGCGCGTATTCCGAAATGGGTCGACGCGCCCCGGGGACCGACGTGGGTCGCTTTATCGCCATTACGCTCGAGGGTTCGGAATCCTTCAGTACCCAGCAGTCCTCCTCCTCGTCCAAGTGGATTCTCAGAAGCATCTTATTTTTCTCCTCCTCCGGTATAAAGTTCTCAATTATCAGATACTTCAACTTCAGTTCCTTCATCAGCTCGTGTTGGGTCTGCTCCAAGTCTCGCCTGTCCCTGTTGAAGTCGTGAGTGACGTCCTCCAGCTCCTGCTTCAAAGCCTGGAGCCTAACGAAGCACTTCCTCAGCTTGCGCGACTTCACGTCCACCTCCTGCTGCAGGGTGGTGTAAGTTTCCCGCACGCCGACCATGGTCACCTCCTCGTCTTCCAGCTTCTGTTGCATCTCAACCTCGCGCTTCTTCCTCTCGGCTATCTCCGCCGCCTTTTGCTCCAATGCCCTCTGCTGCTCGTTGGTGTGATCTATGATGTTCTTCCCCCCGCACAGCATCTTGCTCTCCAAGTCCTTTATTCTCATGACGAGATTCTCGGCCTCCTGCTTCTCCGCCTTGAGTTGCTCCGCTATCAGCTTCTTGTCACTCTCGACCAGCTTGTTGTCCTCCCCTCGGCTGTCCTCGCCGTCCGAATCCGACTCGACCGGTTCGTCCTCCCGTTTCTTCCTCGTCCTCCTCTTCTTCCGCTGCACCGTGCCTTTCTGAGCCAGCTTCTCCTTCAATCGGCCGATCTCCTCCTGATACTGCCTCAGCAGCGCGTCCTTCGGATCCTCGTTTATTCGCGGCTTGTTCTTGATGTTCTTCGCGCGATTCGCGTACCGCAACGTCGTCAGGGTCTCGTCGTAGTTGTAACTTGCCGGGCCGATGTTCGCCACCATGATCGTCTTCGAGTTCCCGCCCAAGGAGTCCTGCAGCAGTCTCGTCAGCTTCGAATCTCTGTAGGGAACGTGCATGGTCTTCCCGTCGACCAGGGCAGAGATAACGTTCCCGAGAGCCGACAAACTCAAATTGATTTTACTCGCTTCCTTCAGCCTCTCCCCGAACGCACCGGTCTTGCTTTGCCTCTCGCTACCCGCGAGATCCACCAGGTTCAATCGGCCCACCCTGATCCCGCCGTTGTCACCGATGGATCCCATCTCGATGGTGATCAAGAAGATGGCGTGCGACCGCGAGCTGTGCTCGTTCATATTGGTCGCCCCGATAGTCCTGTTCTGATTCCCTTCGTTCATCAATCTTTGTATCTCCACCGCGCTCTTGCAGACCGCGGTGGACAGGTCTTTCACAAAGACGCCCGACTCCGGCTTCTCTTTCAACTCGAATCTTAGACTCTGATCCGGGTGCAACAGATCCCGTATCTCTTCTTGGTATATCTCTAAGTAGCTAGCCCTTACGAGGTACTGCATGTTCTCCGATCTCCCTATGTGATTAAAAATATGTTCGAACGATCTTGGAATGATACCGCGCTTCTCGTGATCGCATTTGGATCCTTCCATGGTGTACGTCTTTCCCGTGCCTGTTTGCCCGTAGGCGAATATCGTGCCGTTGAAGCCGTCCAGGACCGACGACACCAGGGGTCTCACCGTCTCCTCGTACAGCTCCTGTTGAGTGGAATTCCAGTTGTAGACGGCGTCGAAAGTGAATACTTTGACGTTGTCGTTGGACGGGTCGTTCCGTGGGTGACGGATCTCGACCACTCCTCTCGGCGCGATGACATCCACCACGCGGCTGTAACCGCGGGTGGATTCTTTCGCATCCATCGGCCTGCATCGTACGACCACTTGAACGCATTGAGTCCCGACGTCGCTCGACGTACTCGATCTCGTGTTCCTCTTCTTCGAGTTCTTCGGTTGATTATCGAGTTTATCCATATCGATGACAACTGTCAACGGAATAACGATATCGATATTGAATTCTGTTTAACATTTATAGTACCCGTTTGCAACATTTTTATATATGTGTGTGTGTGTGTGTGTTCTGTTTCAAAATTTCAATTTACACGAGCAAGGGTTACTTTTACCTTTGAGACAAAATTTGATTCGACGAAGGAATTGCAAAATAAATATTTGAAATATCATCCATTTATAAATCTTAACTCTTGCTAGTCGAAAATGACGTTTCTCTTCGACCGCATTTTAGTTTCTTCATATTTTCACGATAACAAGGTGTGAATTTGACGTTACGATAAAAATAGTTCGGTTCATAGAAGCAACCCTATCCATAAGTTACTATGGCTTAGGAATATATAAAAATTTAATTCGTACGGTTTAACAAAGCTCGAAGAAAATCAAACCAATGATAAAATTCCGATAATGTTCCATGCTTTTTTCATTTACAATGTGCATGTTCAATGATTATGATTATGATTATGATTATGATTATAGAAAGATTATATGTCCCTTACTTGTCTTGCGATTTGAAAAAGAGGAACGGTCGAGAGAAAATTTGTAGAGGCAAACGAATAATTTTCACTGTTCACCGTAGGTTACTCTCTTCTCCATATATTCTCCAATTATTACATATATTACTATAGTATTGATCCATTGCTTGGGTGTGGAATATTATTTACATTGGCAACAGACGTTAGTCTCGTCCGTTGTTAAACATTACGATGTATGAACGATTATTAAATAAGAGATCACATATTATTATTTAGCTTTCATTCGAGTATGCGACAGTGATCATATAAATGTCTGGACACATAATGAAATCTTAACGATTGTTATACAAAGTACGACGTGATTTAAGAACATCGAGTATGCGCCGTGAAGTTTTACTTGTCCTTTTGGGTGTATCGAATCGATTTCCTCACAATCTTCGAACACGAAGCTTAAGACGCGGTTGTACGATCGTAAATGCGAGATTCGTTCGACGTTGGCGCTCTGCTCAACAATTTAAATTTAAATTTGAATTTAAGTTTATTATTAATTACGTGTGTATCGATTAAGTTTAAATTTAAATTTAAATCCTTGAACGTTTAAATTGTTAAATTGCTCTGGGTTTCAAACTTAAATCCAAATTTAAATTTAAATTTGAATATTTCAAATTTACTTGAAATTAACAACATCGAAAATTGCAGGACATCGCAGATGCGAACTAACGTTTAAAATCGTACAACGCAGGACGAGGTCGAAGTTTTTGTTATTTTTTTAAAAAGCCCGCTTTCCCCTTAACGTTTCGTGGTTTCAACGTAGCGCCGCGCCTTCACGGCGTGTCATGAAAACCGCCAAAACTCGACATCGAGTTTCAGTTTACACCAAGTACATATCGTTTGAAAAGCTTTAGTTACGTCGCGACCAACAAATAGTAAGACAAAAAAAAATTGTACACGGATCTTTCCTGGACATATCGTCGAAATTTTCATTCATAGAGGTGTAAAAATCGGATAAAATTACACCGTGTTCTCAATATTAGATAGCACGCTTTACCTTACTGTAAGCAACGCCTTATATTGTATCGTAATTTTTAGAATGCAACATCACGAACGTCGCAACTAACCACTAATAAGGCAAAAAATTTCTTACACGGATCTTTCATCGATATATCGTCGAAATTTCCATTCGTATAGGTATAAGAATGTATAGTAAAGAGAGAGAAAATTTTGGTTAAAATTACACCGTGTTTGCTACATTACGAAGCACACTTTACTTTATTTTTTAAATAACGTCTTATATTGTATCGTAATCTTTAAAATGCAACATCACGAGCGTCGCGACTAACAACTAATAAGACAAAAATTTCGTCGATATATCGAAGAAATGTTCACTCGTATAGGTGTAAGAATATGTAGTAAAGAGAGAGACAATTTCTTGTAAAATTACATAGCTCGCAGTATTACGAAGCACGCTTCACCTTACTTTTTAAGTAACGTCTCATCCCATCGTAATTTCTAGAATGCAAGATCAAGAGCTCCTTCGACGAGGATCGGCTTGAGACGATACTTCCTTTGATATACATAAATACGTGGATGTAGCATGGTAATGGCACACGATAAGAAAACCGTAAGGCGCAGCAGATCGCGCGATCGCGACCGTGAACGCGAGAGAGACCGAGAGCGACGCGAACGACGGCGCTCCAGGAGCCGTTCCAAGGACCGGAAGAAGGATCGAAAGCGTTCCAGGTCGAGGGAGCGCTCGCGAGAACGCGACAGATCCCGGGAGAGGGGCAGGTCGCGAGAAAGGGAAAGATCCCGAGAGAAGGACCACGACAGGTCGAGGGAGAGGCGCGACGATGCCAAGGGCAAGTCGAAGGACGATAGGAAGCACAAGGCCAGCCCTATATTCGTCATCGAGGGGGAAGAGAAGAAAGGTACCAAAACCGATACCAAGAAGGAGAACGAAGAAGCTAACGATAAGCAGCAGTCCACATCTAAAAAGGAACCGTTGAGCTTGGAGGAGCTGTTAGCGAAGAAGAAGGCCGAGGAAGAGGCTCGTGCGAAACCTAAGTTCTTGACAAAGGAGGAACGCGCGGCTTTGGCGTTGCAGAAGCGTCAGCAGGAGGTCGAGGCTATCAGGAAGCAGCAAGAGGACGAACGCAAGGCATTTTTCCATCCCGAAGAATCTGCCAACGACAGAGAGTGGGACGACAGAGAAAGGTGAGTTAGGAAATGATTTTTCTTATAAGTATGTACGACTACCGATAGAAATTTTTGTCCTTAGTAGGCGCAGGGACGCTCAGCATTCCCGAGAGGAAGAAATCAAGGATAAGGATAGAGAGAAGGAGGTGGAGGCTATTAAAGAGCGATACCTAGGATTGGTAAAGAAAAAGCGTCGTGTTAGGAGATTGAACGACAGGAAGTTCGTATTCGACTGGGACACGTCGGAAGATACTTCGGTGGATTACAATAGCATTTATAAGGAGCGTCATCAGGTTCAGTTCTTCGGTAGGGGTAATCTCGCTGGTATCGACATCAAAGCGCAGAAGAGGGATCAAAGTAAGTTCTACGGCGAACTTTTAGAAAAGAGACGGACGGAAGCGGAGAAGGAACAAGAAAAGTAAGCGTGTTTAATAATAACGTTTAGTGATTTAATTTTCCGATCGATTAACGAACGTTGTTTTGTGTCGTTCAGAATGAGATTGAAGAAAGTAAAGCGGAAAGAAGAGAAACAGAAGTGGGACGATCGTCATTGGTCTGAGAAAGCTCTCAATGAAATGACTGAGAGAGATTGGCGAATATTTAGAGAAGATTACAATATTACGATAAAGGGTGGACGTATACCGGATCCCATTCGTTCTTGGAAAGAGTCGGGCTTTCCGAAAGAAATTTTGGATATCATAGACAAAGTTGGATACAAAGATTTAACGCCAATTCAGAGACAGGCTATTCCAATAGGCCTACAGAATCGTGATATTATAGGCGTTGCTGAAACTGGCTCGGGAAAAACCTTGGCATTTTTAATTCCATTGTTATTGTGGATTACTAGCCTTCCTAAAATAGAAAGATTGGAAGAGGCAGACCAAGGTCCTTACAGTATAATTTTAGCTCCAACGCGGTATGTTTTTATATCTTACAAAACAATATATATATTATCAAATATAAAATTTAAAGAGTTAAAATATAAAGAGAACAGCTTTTTATTTAATATACGTTTTAAAAATAATATAGCGAATTGGCTCAGCAAATTGAAGAAGAAACCAACAAGTTTGGTCAGCCTTTGGGTATCAGAACGGTCGTGGTAGTAGGTGGTCTATCCAGAGAAGAACAAGGATTTAGATTACGAATGGGCTGTGAGGTATTAAATATTATTAAATATGTTTTAATCATATCTTAATCCATAGACTTTTGTCGATCTCTCTTTCTTTCTTTTTTAATTTCAGATCGTTATTGCAACCCCTGGAAGATTAATAGATGTGTTAGAAAATCGATATTTAGTATTAAATCAATGTACTTACATCGTTCTTGATGAAGCCGACAGAATGATAGATATGGGATTTGAGCCAGGTAAAATTATAAAATCGAATCTAATTTTAGTTATTATATTTAGTAATATATAATAATATTTATTCCGCGTTGCGATTGAACATAATTTAATTAATTAATTAATAGTAATTGTTGTGCTACGACCGTAAGTTCACTCACGCTTACTTTCAGACGTACAGAAAATTTTGGAGTACATGCCAGTTACAAATTTGAAACCAGACAATGAAGATGCTGAAAACGAAGAAAAACTTTTAGCTAATTATAACACAAAGAAGAAATACAGACAGGTATATAAAATAAGGACTATAATAAATTTTAGAAAATAATATTTTCGTATTATGTCTTTATATTTTTCTAATGTTTTTTTAGACGGTAATGTTTACCGCAACTATGCCACCGGCGGTAGAGCGTTTGGCTAGAACTTACTTAAGACGACCAGCAGTCGTTTACATCGGTAGTGTCGGAAAACCAACCGAGCGTACAGAACAGATAGTTCATATAATGGGTGAAGCGGATAAGCGTAAAAAACTTATGGAAATACTTAGCAGAGGTGTCGAACCACCCGTTATCATATTCGTCAATCAGAAGAAAGGGGCGGATGTACTTGCACGAGGATTGGAAAAACTTGGGGTGATTATTTATTTGAGTTGTGCGACGTAAGCTGCACGGTTTACATTGCTTGATGCAAACATCTAGTCTCAACCTTTTGCGTTTAAAGGTATTTTATATTTGCTATCGTTTTGATAATTACGATTGTTTTGTAATTTTAGTACAACGCATGTACGCTTCATGGTGGTAAAGGACAAGAACAACGAGAATATGCCCTTGCATCTCTTAAGAATGGCAGTAAAGACATCCTGGTTGCTACCGATGTAGCAGGTCGTGGTATCGATATTAAAGACGTATCTATGGTTATTAATTATGATATGGCCAAAACTATAGAAGGTATGTATACAAATACTAATTATCGGTTTTCTTGTAGTAAAAGATTTAATATTTTAATCGCGATATCGTGTTCACAGATTATACACATCGCATTGGTAGGACTGGGCGAGCTGGAAAGGCTGGTCTTGCTATTTCCTTTTGCACAAAAGATGATAGCCATCTATTCTATGATTTGAAACAAACAATTCTTGCAAGTCCAATATCGACGTGTCCGCCGGAATTGCTTAATCATCCAGATGCACAGCACAAACCCGGTACAGTGGTTACGAAGAAACGACGCGAAGAAAAAATATTTGCTTAAATAAGTAAGTTGTATAATAGTCATATTTCAGTGCTTATCGTAAAGAAATTTTTCTACATGAGAAATAAATTAATATGTAAATATTCGTTAGTGAATATAGAAAACACAATATCGCAAATATGAATTGTATTGTATTATTTAATAATTTACAGTAGTTTTGAATATTTCTACATTATTATTATTATTATTATTACTATTATTACTATTACTATTACTATTACTATATTTTCGATATATATTATCAAAATCAATGTACATTTTATTCACAAATAATCACGGAACTTATCACTTATAATAATAATAGCTTAAAGAAAATTGTACTGCATAAAAGTACTTTAATTTTCAGCGCTGCTTTAAAAATATGTACCGAAAACATAGAATTTATTTATTTCTTCTATGTATATATTTATATCACGGTTTAAAATAAAACATTAAGAAATTTTTAAATAAATTAAAAATTAATTTACGTTTAATGTTTGCTATTACGGAGGTGGTGCGGATACCGGGACATAATTTCCCGTAACTTCACAATCCTCTTTCCAATTATCTGGTATCACTGGCTTTAAAATTTGTACGAACTTGTGAAGAGGACAAGCTTTAGTACATCCAGGTATTATTAAAGAGTATGGTTCGTGGGTTGTTATATTTTTCAAAAATGTCTGCAAGAAAACGAAAATATATAAATTATAGTTTATATTTACAAATAATTTGTAATTATATATTGCATATTTCCTTCATATTTCGATCGTATGTAATCATTTTAACCTGAACATTCCATCCATTGGTATCTTCGTGCAACTCTATTATAAACATGATATTGAAATGTGGCATTTGCTTATTCCAAATATGCATAGTGTTCAACAGATCTACAATAGTACTGTCGTGTCCAATATATGTAAATATTCTCCTCGTTTCAGGTTTTAATGTACCTTCTTTTCTCGCAATCATATTATCAATGATTCTTTTAAGAAACGGCCCTCCTTTGAGCTTGCGGAAAGTGTCGTTGTACGTATTTAATCCGTAATCGTATAACGTCAATGGTAATAATTTATCGGGATAATACGCAGCAATCCGCTTGGGTAAAGTTAGATTCATGTCGCTCTAAAATGATATATTTAATATATGAAAATAATATTTTTCAGTTTTTATATATGCAAAGGTGTAAAAGGTTGTTCCTAAAAACAAATATACTTGCATGTGCATGTTCGCGATTTTAATTAGTATACGGCGATATGAAGATACAATGACTGCTCTTTAAATATAATAGCTTAAAAATTCACTCGATCTTTTACATAAACATTGGATAATAATAACATAAAAAATTAAATGATCCTAATCATTTAAGGAGAATAATACGAATATAATACGAACCTCTGCCTTTAATGTATTGTACAATGAATTAATATCATCTGGGGTTGCGATAGTCTGTCCTGTGATGTTCGTTAATTCTTCATATAATTGTTTATTATTAGCTTGTACTTCGCGAATATCTTGTAATTTTAAAATATCACTACGCATCTGTGCATATTTTGGACAAGAATCCCATATCAACATAAGCTAACGGAATATATTACGGAATTAACGGCGAGATTTTTCAATAATATTTCGTATATGAAAGTAAACATCTTATAAAGTGAAGTTATATTACTGTGTCTGCTGAATTCTGTTCGTAGAATAAAGTGACTGGTTGCCAAGGAAAATCTGGTTTAAAAGTTTGCTCTTTTTGTGGTTTCCACAATGCTGCTGCCACTAGCATTGCTGACATTTTAGTTCGATCGACAGCAGTACAATGTAAATAAAAAATATCAGGGTCGTACGTCGAGCCTAAGAATTTATCGTAACGCATTCGTAAAAAAGAACCTTGATTATACTGGTTTATTCTGCCTTCCTGCAACCAATTGTGCACGAATAAAAAATCTGCATAGTATACATATACACCGGCGATAAATATTTTAACAAATTAGATGCTACTTTAATAGCTCACTTCAGTATTTAGAATCATTGTAGGATCATTAAAAATATTACGTTTGTTAATTGGCTCCAACCGTAAGGCTTCATCGGATCATTAATATAAGGGTCATTTGGATATGTATCTTGAGGTGCTCTTTCTCCATGTCGCATGATCTAAAATATTAAAATATTATTGCATTAATTAAATTTCGTATATGTTTCGTGTAATGTTTCACTTAATAATTATTTGTGATAACAAAACAATTATCTGTTAATAATGGTAATAAATTAAACAATGTAGTCGCGTTATGATTTTATATTGGAAATACGATAACAGCATTAATTTAATCGTATATAATCATTTATCTCGTTTTGAAGACGTATAAGTTATAAATGGTATAACATTTTATTTTAAAAGAATTTGATTTTTCCTAATGAAACGATTAGAAATGAACGCTTTATGAAGTAAATGAAGTACGTTATATAGATTTTCGCTTTTTCTGTTTCCTTATCAATGCGAACACTCGTGAGATTTACCACTGTAACTTGTCGAAGAGTATCTTGATTAATTTCACTATTCGAACATTCATCGTTTTCATGCGAAGTCTCGCGTAATACAGGAGTACCTAAACAAAAGAATAAAATTTCAAATTATTTTAAACGAAAACAATGACTTTGAAAGTCGATATTCAAATATTAAGTTACTCGTAACGACGAAATTAATAAAGTTACGATAAATACAATGTACAATGTAGTAGTGCGAACAATAACGAATGTAAATTAGATGATATACGAATATTGAAGAAAGGAAACAATTACCAAAGGTAGAATTTAAAATGACGTATAGAAGAGACAATTTATGTAATAAAATCATTGATAAATAAACTTTAATCTCCAAAAGGTATAGTCGACAAAGAAATTCTTAATTTCTTAAATTACTATGTATCTATCAAATCTACAATCCGAAATAAACCGGTTCTACGCGCCGTACGCTCGCTTACTAAGCTTTAGAAACGAATATGAGTATACTTATAGAGCGTCCCCACTACATCAAATTGAAAATTATATGCGACAAAATTACTTGTAACATTATTACTCCATGACAGTGATGTTAACGCGTAGGTCTCTTATATTAACGTCCTTACATAAGTGCATCGGAATATACATATATATATATATGTATATATATACATACATATATATACGCGCATCCGAGTACTTTTGTGATAATTTACGCGAACAATAATTTATTCGTATTTATGAATGTTAAAAATTTGACTTCAATTTAATGTGGTAGTTCGTATTTTATAAGAATATTTAAGTTAAAAATAATTTACTCATAATTTGAGATTTATTCACATTGATCGTAATAATTTTAATTTGTTTTTTATTTTATAAGTTACATCCTGTGCACGTTTCCAAAAAATAAAATACATCCTATATGACACAAATAGCACGTATAAATTTGGTATAAAAAAATTAAAAAAAAGAAAAGAAAAGATTTTATTTAGAGATATAGCAATATACATTGTAAATTGTATAAAATATATTTATAAAACGTTTTTTACATCGATACGTAATCAACGGTCAAGTGCAATAGTAATTGCATTTTTATTTTTTATATTATCTATGTAGATATTATTATCTATGATGCAAGACGCGGATGGAACGTTGAAGCAAATTAATGATAGTTTTCTTTGAATTAGATTGCGCTAGAAAATATATTACATCGTACTAAAAGATGACCGATTGTAAATATATTTAAAAAAAATTTATGATCGTTTTAATTGCTCTTCCTTTGCGATAACGTAAGAACAGTTGCTTATCTAATCATGGCGTTTGTTAAATCCACAAATTGTTTGCTTTTTTTTCTATTATTGGACACAGTGTCGACTTGGACGATTTATATACTGGATACATCTTTAATATTGGTCGTTTTCCACTATGTAATTTCTGAAGTCCTTTGGATTAATTGCATATTTTTATCTTCCGTTAAAAAAGAAATAGCGCGAATACTTGATCTCGTTTTATCCATGAATGGAAATAATCGCGACGCGCAATAATAAATTAAAATATTGAAAACTACATGTATGTAAATGTCGACCTGCTTGTACTTAATAAATGCTGAAATAATATACGAGCTATCGGAATAGCCACGTTAAAGTTATTATCTTCGAACTAATAATAGCTCATTTTGTAAATTTATGCCAAAGAATACAATAGAGCTAGTTGATCGAACTCGCCATAAATATAACATTTTAAGAAGTACGAAGTAAGGCACATAACAGGGAAGATTTGTGCAGATAGTTTCTTATTTTATCGCATTGCCAAGGAAACGAATAATCAAAGTTCTTATTTGTTTTCATCGAGACACTTAGAGCTAGTCTAATAACATTTGCAAAAAGTAACTTTTTTCCGTATGTTTACAATTCATTTATAAAAATATAAACTTTGATTTTATAATTGTTCACACGTGTTCTAAATAGAAAAAGAAAAGACGCAATTTACGAAGAATAAAACGATATTTAGCGGCGGATCGCACAATCAAAGAAGTTCGAACGGTGGTAGTACTTGAACTCCGAAACATTTGTCACAGTAAATTAAAATTTATTGTTAGTGAATCGATTTTTAATTCTTTTTAAAGTTACATTGATCTTTCAGTACTTAATATTTACACATAAATCTCGTAAAATATATTTCATCGTAATATTTTATAATATTCATATCGCAAAGAATAATAACTCGCTCGTTATTCTTTATTTCCGTTTACGAATATAACGATACTTAAATTTGGAATAAAATGATTATTACGTGTAAAACGAAATTATTTTTAATATTACTGTACACATATATTTTTTTTTAATTTACATCGATGTCTTGTACTGATCACAACCAAAGGTAATGGAGAATCTTTGCGGAGAATATCGAAAAGAGGTCCAGAAATGCGTGATGCAAACAGGGCCACAAGCTACATTACCACCGTGTTCCGTGGGTATTCAAAATCAAAATGCACCTACAATTCCAATGCGACCAAGATCATTGTACACTGCTCATAGTTATCATGAGCAAATTGACGAAAGTAATTTTCAAGTATGTCGTAATACAATCTTTGCAATAATGTATAATCGTTGATCGTATAATTGTAATTATTTACAACAAAAAAGGGAGAGAAAAATAGAATTTATAAATCGCAACATCGTAATAAATTCAACTCGATAGAGTTAAAGAAATGCCAACTAAAGAGGATCACGTCGAATCTGATATCGGTGTTGCTATATTTCATTTACAGCGATACAGTGAATTTTCAAAGTACTTCGAAACACCACCAGCCGATCAATGGAGTGGCTTAGCCAGTACGGCTGCGTTCTCAAGTTCCGCAGCAATTTGGCGACAACACAGAAACCCTAAGGCGATTGTCACACCATATTATGCGACAGAGGAAGCTTGTGTATATACGGAAAATTGGAGAGAACATGACATCGATACAAGTACAGGTGGTGCCGTGGCTACGCCGCACGGTACCATCTCCCTAAGATTACACGACAGAATTCGTGTCGACATGACGATCGATCGTGCCGTGAGAGTGATCAATTTCAAGGTGCTTCTTTTTTTGAACTTAATCTATATCGAAGTCAGTCCAACGCAAAGCCTTCCGTACAGTAACGCTCCATCCTTTCGTAAGCCCGTCTTGACTTCTGCTTTTAACTTTTTATAGTGGAGCACATATGTCAAATAATAAAAGGAATCGTCGCAAGAAAATACTTACACGACAATTATATGCATATACATCTTTCGTCAGTGCAGAATAACATCGTGCTTTCCTTAAGTGGCTCCGGAGCAGCTGCTGCATTATTACATCCGAACGGAAGAATATACCAATACGGATCGCGCGTCGAGATCTTGGCACACGACACGCATGGCAACAATAAGTTAGTTATATCTGTAAAATCGCAAACGTATTGTCGTAAGTAAATTTAAATCGTTCTCGTTTTTATGGCAGATACGCGAAGATGTGGTACAAAGGTGTTAGTTTTACTTTCGAACAATGTGCCCTTGTGTATTTGGTCGACACGGCTGGAACTAGAACGACCACGGATTCGTTCTCGGATATGAGCCAGGTATTTAAACGTTTATCACATATATTGTATCGATTAATTAATACACGCACGTGCACGCACACACACACACACGTATAAATATATAAAACTTACATTATTTAAATTTATTTTTCAGGATTTTTCACTGAGCGTCTTTTATTCTGGATCACGACACGGACCGGCATTTCAACAAGAAGCAACGGCAGCTCTTGCGGGTGTACAATACTGGCTTACAGATGAAAGTGTTGAAAATTGGATCATCAACAATGTCAGAGTTTCCCAAACACCAGATGGACTCGTGAGGTATTAAGCCTTGTTCGGTCAAATAAATTTAAACGATGTTTCGTATTTTTCGTAGTTCGTAACACGATCGGCTTACTTTTATTTGTTACTTTCATTTATTAAATGGGAACATTTTTAACGAGCGACTGCATTTTTTCACAGGATCGCGCGTAATAGCAACAAATATCAACTTCGTACATCACCTAGTAATGGAACAGCATCACTGACGACTCCGTTCATACATTGCACGGCATCCTTAGGTCAAACATCACATTTGTTCGTACGACGTGGAGAACGTCGTATGCACTATGACGGAACAAGTTTCATCGTGCGCAACGCTGGTCACAGTGCTGGATTTGACGACAATAACCAATTGAAGGTTTATTAAAAAATTGTTGTCAGTTACGAGCTATTAGAATATCCTCTTAGATCCCATGTATATATTTAATATAAAAAAAAGATTGAATTTAGTATAAAAAGAAGAAACAATACGACAAATGTCTAAGAAAAAATAGAGAAAAATGTAAAACAATTTCTTAAGGTTAACAAATTAATTTGTTAAATTCGTTAAAAAGTTATTACACAGATACAACAAATGTTTTCTTTCAAATTTCATTCCATTTGTAATTTTTATTAAACATGTTTCTCATATTGATTTTATGCATTCATTAATAAAAACATATATATATATATATATA
>JAITYT010000768.1:278622-309400 GCA_025433975.1 Liostenogaster flavolineata
ATGTACTTACGTGAAAATCAACGAGAATTTTAAGTCCTTCCAAATTTCTATGAAACTTTGAAATCTTATGTCATCGGCATTGCAAAAATGTGTAATTAATTTATTACAATCTCCTTTGAAATCTTTCTCCAATGATTTGTTCAAAAGCATTTTATTTAAATAGTATTATTACGACAGTTCGAAAATATGTCTGTTTAAAATTATCGACTTTTAATCGTTCTATTCAATATTCAACTACATCGACGATATATCGTTAATAACGTTATATTTGTAAGGACAACGGTACGACGCATTGACACCGTTACGATGCTTCTCTAAATTCTGTACTGCATTCATAGGTTAAGTTTTTTATTTTGTTGCACGGAGCGCTGCAAGCGGCAGAGCCAGTAAATACACACGTAATTCGTATCTCTACGCATATGCGTGTATTTAATGCAAAATTAACGGACAGATAAAAATTCGGGACTATCTCTAACCGCTGATACATCGAGCTTATTTACGCTTATCACGATTTATTACGTAAGCATTTAAAATCGGTCGTTTCGCTAAGACTTCCGTCATTTTTACTTTTAGACGAAACGAAGATATCGATTAGCACGGAACTTCAATTTTCGTATCTTTAACCCTTGGAGCGTTTGGTAGAAGCCATTAGGACGATGGACGCGTACATGCGTTGGTCAATTTTTTTGGGGTCTCAAATATTACAATTAATTTTATGCGAGACAAATATACGCGTTTCTAAGCAACGGCAGTAAAAAAAGAAAACATACGATGACTCGTCCTTGTAACAGACATCCGTTTGTTCTCAGGTACCTTCAGTCTTTAGCATATAAATTCAGGACATCGTATTAACGCATCACACTGGAGCGGACCTCGCAACGCTGATCATAGCTCTCGACATCGAGAATTGGCAGCACAGTTTTGGAAAGGACAAATATTGTTCGATTTTTTATTTGTATATTTATTACGTTTAATTTTTATTCCTTGTTTTTAAGTTGAGTTATGTCGTAAACTTTTCTGTCTCTCATAGATCAAATTGACGCTTAAATCCTTAAAGACGCCTATATGCGTCCGACAAGGGCGATTAGTATGGACAATGGACGCGTATTTGCGTTGGTCAACTTTTTCGGTTTCCCAAGTAATAGTACTACAATTAATTTTATGCGAGACAAATATACGCGTTTCTTAGCAACGACAGTAAAAAAGAAAACATGCGATAGTTCGTCGTTGTAACAGACATCCGTTTGTTTACAGGCACAAGAAAGAAAGGACAATTTTGTTCGATTTTTCTTTTTATTGGGATTTTATTTTTATATTTTATTTTTATATTTATTAAATTTAGTTTTTATTTCTTGTTTTCAAGTTGTTATCTAGTTTTCCAGAGGTAGGAGGTTTTCGACCTCGAATATCATTAGCCAGTTATATTGCTTCTAATATATAATTTACTGTTTCTAATGGATAATTGATCCTTAGTTAGTTAGGTCGAACCTTTCGTTATTTAATCCGGTGGAAAAAGAATTACCATGATAACTTTTTAGTGGAGCCTCGAACAGTTAATCAACAGAACTCACGCGAGCGAGAAAGTATTCCGTCGGCAGCGCTGAACGCGCGCAGTTGCTCCGGAGCGCGTCGGCAGAGAGTCGTCCGCACGCAAAGGGTTAAAACGAGCATCAAGAATGACGATAGAATTATCGATCGTTTGTGTATATAATCCATAAATAAGATTTTAACTAACGAGTGATTTTTTGATTAATTTTGGTTATAGGAATTTCAGTGAAATATTTGGACACGTTACTTCTCTTAATATATAATTTTATTTACCAGTCAGCCTAGATCTATCGCTTACAAGGGTTACAATTACGATTAATTTATTATAGCTTGTATTTACAGATTATTTAGAAAATAAGAAATTATGTATATCGTGTTAAAAGTATTTTCTCTTCTTTCGACATATTAGAATATAGTGATTCTTTTAATTTGACATAAAGGCACCTGATAACTATACTTTATCATTAACATTACCGTTGCTATCATCGATGACATCGTTCTTTTCCTTAAATAACCTAAATATTCGAAAATTATTAGTCATTACGATCGTGTGTCTTCATCTCGAAAACTTGAAATTAATTGCTTAATTATATAATCGTATAATTCATTTAATTAAAATCGCGAATGGTGCTACAATTTTATAATACCCAAGCATAAACGAATCGAAAACGTTAAACTTTCTCCTATTCGTTTAAAAAAATCTAGATCCGTTGATAAACGATCGCGATTGACACGCATATTATATAAACACCGTACGAAACATTTATCCGCGATATTGAAAAGCTCGTTACGTTGCAACAGTTATTCGTCGCTTCGTCGATTACTTTAGGATAATAATCGTTCCAAAACGCAAGCGCCTTGTAGTCGATCGCATTCGAACTCGCCATATCGATATTTCGATCGATAATTAAAATTCCAGGGTTATCGTTAGTGAACGATTCCCATTTGACGCTGCTCAACGATGGGTCTCCCGTCTTTACGAAATTACTCAACATCGACATGGCTACGTCGGTCATCTTTTTGTCAGCGATGTTCCATTGATTGATATTGACGCTCAGATGCGGCAAGCCCCAGAAAAATGGAAGTTCGAACATATGCGGTACTCCAGCCCATTCCGGTACGTCGCGAATAATAAATTCGCTCTTGGGCCTGTAATCGAATCTGTAGACGAACGCCGTCGTTTGCTTGGAAATCGTCCCGGCTAACAACGTCATCCCTGCTGCGAAGTTCTTCTCAGTTTGCAAGCGTAGGTACCTATCCCTAAAAAATCCTTGGTCCTTGACAGGCGGATGAGGCCTGTAAAAGAAAAGTACCGCTTCCGTCACCATCTCTGATTTCATTTCGCAGGTGCTGTTTTCGCTCGGACTTCGCATCGCCAGTATGGACTCATCGACGACCATCGTTTCGAATTCGTGCGAGGACAGCTCGCCATCCGCGTGTCTCTCGCCTAGGGCTTCGATGTAGGCCAACGCCTGCTCGTTGTTCGTGTATCCCGCTATCAACGGCACCGCGTTGTAAGTACCCTTTTTTAAGATCTCTTTGGGATGTTCAGGAAGGAACGGTTCCGTGGAATTATTTATTTCAGCGTCGACGATCGGACCCCAGGTTTCGATATCCGAAGATTCCCGGACCAAAATTCCTACATCAACGCGACGCAGACACTCCATGAGGGCCGTCGTCGGGCGTCGATAACAGCCAAACTTTTCCGCGATTATATCGACTACTGGTAATTCCGCTTCCGGTGATCCAACGGAACTTATCGCGTCACCGCTCATGGCGATCGCTTTCGAAAACTTTCCTTTGCTGAGCGGACTAAGCATATGAAGACCGACGCATATAGCGCCGGAGCTGTGCCCATAGATCGCCACGTTCGACGCTGAACCGTTGAAATACTTTATGTTCTTTTGTATCCAGTCCAAAGCCGCGATCTGATCGAACATGCCGTAATTGCCTGGTGCCTCCGCATCGGTCGTCGTGAAGAAACCCAAGATGTTCAATCGATACGCCACCGTTACTACCAACATCTGTTAAATGAGAAGTTGAAGTATGCATTGTACGAGGGTATATATTGGCCTGGGGAAAAAGTATAGCGCGTTTTTTGCACAGATGGCTTTAGGGTCGTATATTTCTGGAAATATCCATCGCTTTGATATAACGATTTGAACACGAGTGAAATCACCGAGAAAATTCGATACATTTTACGATATCACTTCGACCAAGGTGATAACGCGACTCAGGTTCGTGAAAAAAATTTATAAATGGATAGGAAGTGGATAAAGCGAGATAAACTTCCGCAAAACACTGCGAAAGCCGGATTGACGCCAAATAAGGCGATGCTGAGTATTTTGTGGGATTGGAAGAGAATTGTACATTATGAAATCTTGTCCTCTGGTCAAACGATTGATTCGAGTCTCTACTATCAACGACTAACACGATTGAAGCAAGCAATTGAGGAAAAACTGCCAAAATTGGCCAATAGAAAGGGCATTGTCTTTCACCATGATAACGCCGGATTTAGCATCATCGGATTACCATTTGTTTCGGTTTAAAATTGACGTCAATAGAAGACCGCGAAAATCATCTGTCTCGGTTTATCGCCATAAAAAAACCCAGAAGTTTTACACCGATGGAATAATGATTTTACCCCAAAAGTGGAAAAAAAGTTATAGATCGAAATGGAACGCGATACTTTTCCCCCAACCTGATAGAAATATCAAAATTAATTAGAAAATTGATAAATATTCTTATCTATCGATGCTATTGTCGTTACGTAATGTTCACAATATTTACTGATAGTTTTCGTTTAATTATACGAAGTTGCTCGTATGAAAAGATTCGACGATGTACTTTGGAAATATTACGCGAGAAAGATAATATAATTCGATCATAGCGAATCGTTTCGACCTTCTGTCTCGTGACAAGAATAGAAGCGTCCCAAATCGTTGTTGTTCCAGTATTAAAGTCACCGCCGTGAAACCAGACCATTACGGGCCATCCTTCGGGCGGACGCTTTCCTGTAAAATTATTATATTGCATACATAAAAATAGCATGGAAATAATATTTTTTTGGACCATCGTTTCTCGCTGGAAACCGAGTCACGGTCGAATAAAACATCGATCTATTTTATCGTAAACTAGGCGAATTATATATGATATTATTTCCTTTTATGTAAAATAGCGAAGTGAAAATTTATCAGGAAAATTCGCATTAAAAAATCTGAAGGAATTGTTCATAAGGTACTTCTACGTATTATAATAAAGGTACAAAATTAAAGATTTGTATCGTTGGTATATTCAACCGCAGAAAAATTCTTATCGAGTCCATCAATAAGTTCAGATCATTCCGTACGACACGCAATCTTTACCGCGGCACGATCGATACTTAGTAACACTAGCATTTGCTCGTGTAATAAAGCTAATCACCTGCCCGGTAAGATACGTAAAGTCGATAAGCGTGTATTTCTTTCGCCGTGACCGTTACCAATCGTATTACGACAAAAATAAAGAAAGCTTATTCTTATTTAGAATTAACTACAAACTGTTCTTAGAGCTGATAATAAAATGAAACGAATGATGTAATAATTGATTGATGAAATGATTAAGACGGATAAAAAATAATTTTTTTACAGTTACGATAAATGACGATCGGTTTAAAATTTGGACTGAATATTAATGCAAAGCTTCGTTTTGCGTAGAAGGAGAAGAGAACGTGTAAAAATTATCGTCGTAAAAACTTACCATCGGGTACGAAAATATTTAGAAACAGGCAGTCTTCGCTCACGCCTGGATTCGGCTGATCAGGCGGCAATAATCTCATGTAAAGCCTCTCGTGTAACTTTAAACGATTTGAAACCTGCTGGCAAGATGGCAAGAATCGAGACGCATTTCGTATTCCATCCCAGGTTGGAAGAGGATCCGTTACAGGCGCGGAAAAACGCAATTTTCCGGTCGGTGGTTGTGCATAAGGAATTCCCAGGTATTGTGTCATTCTCAGTGTCCTGCTAACTAATACCTGAAGAATATGCAAATTTTGAAGTGAAATTCGACGATTTAAGATATCGAAAAGTTAAATAAGGATACGTATACATTTTCGCCCTTTGATTGAACTCAACATTCTGCCTATAAAATCAAATTAAAATACATTATCATAGCATTAATATGGATCGACTATGATCGATACTATGCTTTGCGTAGAATCTGAGCCAATTTACGAAGATTAACGAGAAATTCAGAATTGATCGAGAAATAAGGAACAGCGAAACGAAGTGACTCGAAAGCTCTTTATTCGATTCAACGTTCCGTTTCGATTTAGCACGTAACATAAATTTATTATAAAAATAGGAATGCGAATGTTTCGTTCTATAAGCGTGCGAATATAATTCAACGTGCGAAACAATACTTCGAAGCTATTTTGGAGACCTTCTTGATATTAGTGTTTTTACGAAATCGGTAATGAAAAAAGTTAATAAGAACGTAAATGTATATTCATTTTTACTACGCAAAACATTAACGCGCATAAAGCGCACAACGTTGTCCAGAATGCGATATGCAGATTTTTTGATATTTCGGTGCTATTTTTATACGTTAAATATCTTGTATCCTTCTAGGATTAGAGATCCTTCTTTTGCCAAGTATAGTTACATAGTTCTCGCATACACGTAATAAAATATATATATTTTATTATTTATATTAAATATATATATATTAAATATAAATATCAGAGATATACTAGGTCTACCGAAAAGTTCTGTCTGTTCTAAATTAAAAGAAACTAATACATTTTCGATACGTTGATTAATTAATATTTACCAGACGATATAATTTTCATCGTTATTTCACCTTTTTTTATTTATATCGAGCACATGAAAAAGAGTAGACCCGATATATTAAATATAAATATTAAATATGTATACATACATATTAAATAAATAAATATATACATATATACAAAAGCGCGGAGAAGTCTCGAACGATAATCGTAATTCTAATTTTTTTTTTATAGAATAACGATAAAAAGGACCGTCGTATTTTTATATCAGCAGGATACTTCTTAATCGATCGCACGACGAGAAGCGAATCGTTTCGCGTATTTAATAATCGCGATGCTCGGATACGCGTCGCGAATCAAACATCGGTTTTAAGACGGTGACGATATCGTCGCGCACCTCCTTCCCGGCGATCGATCCCTGATCCGGTATCCTCACGATCGGTGCTTCTCGATTGGGTCCTTGACGCGAATTCGTCCCTTGGGCGCAGACCGATGCGATCCTTTCGAGAAAGAAAAGTAACATTGTTCGACGAAGTAACACAGAAACTGTCCATGTCGAACACTTCATTTCGAAAGAAAAGGCTGCCTCGAATCGTGCGATTCCTCCCGAGAGAACGGCCTGATTGTCCAAACTCACGGATCGGAGTGTTACTTCGCGTGACTCCTTACGACTACCCTTGGTCAATTTTCCTTCAGGTTGAGGTCGCAAACGAAGAGACTTGCGCTCTTTGAACCTCTTTACCATTGGCCTTATGTGGCTCCTTTTCCTAATAGCAGACTCTTATGCATGCCAGATTATTCGTACGTAAGGAAACTCGTGCGCGGGATTACGCTCTTACCGCGATAATTTCAAACGGACGCGTTTGTACCTCGGAGGGATCGTAAAATACGACATTGTTGGATTTATTTAAGAAATTTTTAATCGATCGGAGAGATTCGTCTTCGAATACCTAAGATTTATTGCAATTATCGAGAGCTTTTGTTCACGGAATTCTACGTTAATTCTGTGCCACGGAGAGAGGCGAAGAGCAAATACGAGATTGGCTGGAAAGACGAGATTTTTTTTATCTGATTTACACATACGTTGTATTATATAATGCATTATAAAATACACCCACACACACACGCAAGCACATATTGTTATTCGTTTGTAAGATATTATAAATGTTTTACCGTAAAATCACAGCTTCTTCGATAAATTACTAATTATCGATTTAATACATTTTCAAAAACGAATAGGTCTTCGATGATTTACGATACTGCATTCTCTTTGTTATGCATTCTATATGTTGAGGTTTTAACGTACCAATTGCATTCGCACCAAAGTCGCTCGATTCGTAAATATTTCTTCTGTAAAAGAAATCGTGTGCATATAAATGCTTTTTACGAACATTTACATCGTTATCATTATTATTACATTCGTGCATTAATTTTTTAACGTTTTTGTTACTATTGTTACTCGTGGATATCTGAGTACATATATGTGTGTGTGTACGTTTTATAATGTATTTTGTATTTAATGTATATAATGTGTTTTATACCAATATTAATTACAACGAGTAATTAATAAATTACTAATCATTGATCGAATACGTTTTCAAAAACGAATAGATCTTCGATGATTTACGATGCTGCGTTCTCTTTGAACATTTTCATGAAACGATATACTTACGTTTATTATAGATACCTTTAACATACCTTACATTTTCAGATTCGCATTTGGATTTATTCGAATAAATTCAAATAAAATACTTGTTTGTATACGTTGCGGGTAAATTTCATTTGCGTGCAAATTCGTGACTGAAAAGATATTTATTTTATCAAAGTAAGAAATCTTGACGAATACAAATTTACCCTCCAAAAGAATTACCGAACAAGGCATACGCGATACTCACTTATATCCTCTAATTCCTACATATCCGATTTATCTACTTTGAATTTTTATATTTCTGTGCTTTGAAAAATCTTGCTTTTCAAACGAAAGGTTTCTATTACTCAAAGTTGCGTGTACTTCGACACAGATTACGTGCTTCGCGCCAGAAGCAATTATTAAGCCTCCATTTAACGTAATACGTACGATATAAAACTCAGATGTCCTTTCCAAGTCGTAAGAGTCACGATTACGGAAGATTACATCTCGAAAAGCGAAAGTTTCTCGATCGATACGGTAGATATTTAAGAATCTAGGACGTCGACGAGTATTTTTTTTATTTCTTTTTTTTATTTATCGCGTCGGTGCTCAACCGAGAGCCCATTTGGAGTTTACAGATACGCGGACCACAATCGTGCCCCCTTTCACCCGATCGACGAAATTATTAATTCGATATAATCGACTGCGACATGGACGAAACGCAAGAAGCGGGTTCCCAATAGCGAACCAGAGGGAGACAGTTGAGACGGCGCTGGGTAAAAGCGGGAGAAAAAATGGCGCGGTAACGAAGATACGATTTTATCAGTGGTTCGAACATCGGTAAAATTTTCGTCGATCCGATCGACTCGAATCGGAGAAGACCGATCGTCGTCAACGTCAAGGTCAAAGTGGGCAGGCACGCGACGGCCTGGGCGTACGAGCGCCGACTACAGTCGCCAGCCAAAATGCGAGTCCCAAAGACTGACGCCGGCTATAGCCGGCGATATCGCGTGCTGATTCATCGCGGCAGCTTTTCAGGCGTGCTTTTTGGAACGACCTCCCCGTGTCGGAAGTTCCGAGACGAGCATCCTCCAATCGAGCCACTAGGGACGAGTTTACCGATCGGTTCGAAGCGTCGTTCGTGTCTCTTTATCGAAGTATAAAAGAAAGGGGTCGAAGGACGCGAGAAATATTCCGTGCTTCGACGCAGACTCGCACGGTACGACGCGACGAGTTCTTGGCAGCGACGTCGTGGATTTCGATGCCCGTTGATTGACATAATCGCGAACCGGTCCAACAAGCGTTCACGCTGGTATCTTCGATGCTACGGTACCGATGTCAATATCTCGACTCGATGCAATCGATCCAACGAAACTTAACGTTTGCTGCGATATTCCCCACAGATCGACGAACTCGATAAAACAGCATCAGCGAATCGAAGATGGTTCTAAACCGAAATGATAAGCGGAAAAGAAAAGAAGGAGACTTGGTCGATCTCATGGAGCCCGTTTCGGAATCGCCAAAGAGGTAGAAAATATCGCGACTCGCTTTTTCCAATACCACCTCTTTCATCCGAATAATTTTCTGGTTAATTCTCTCGGCTTTCCTACCGATTGAAATTAGGATGGAACGAAGTGTCATCTTCGTAAACGTGCTTGTTTTTTTTATGGACGGACGACCCATCGTTCGCAGTTTGTTTTCTTTTCGTACAATCAGTCGCGAATCTCGTGATTTCTTTGGTCGAGATTCGCAATAATGTAAGAGTCGGCTGTTACGTTTCAATTGTTTGTGTCTCTTGATAACGGCTATTAAAAAACGAGCTTTTTCTTTTTTTTTTTCAGAGCTAAAGTCCACGCTCAAAGAAAATTTGCACAGGGTGCAACGACGGTTTTTAACGTGCCACATTCGCCCGTCAAGGATAAAGAAAAAGCCAAGCCGGCTGTCATTACAGAGTTAATCACTCACAAACGCCCTAACACCGAGGATTTTTTAACGTTCCTATGTTTTCGAGGTTTCTTTCTTACATCTTATTAATCCAGTTTGTAGAGAGAATCGTTCTATCGACGGATATATTTTACGTCGTCGCGTTACCTTTATTCGTTAGTACGCCCTTATTTTGATTTTATTTTATTCTATTCTATTCTATCCTATCAGGTACGTCGCTATTACCGCCGGATTTAAATTTCTTTAACATCGGAACTCGCAAGGAGAAGCAAGAACCTGGCCTCTCCTCCGCGGTGTTGAGGAAAGTCGCGTCGTCCTCCGGCAACGAAAATCACAAACCGGACTTGTATCAAAAGACTTTCAACAAAGTGAAAGGTATCATTACCGAGAAGAAGAAAGCGCAGAACGAAATACAGAAGAACGTAAGTAAATTGAATACCGCGGCATGCACGGTGCAGGCTCTTAAGAAGAAGTATCAAGAGCAACGCCTCGCCAAACAGCGAATGAAAAAGAAATTCAACAGTCCTTGTATTATGAGAACGCGATCTTGTACGGAGCGTACGGTATTGAAAAGAGGAGGCGCGTTGTCTGCCAGTCAATTTCTGCCTATGATAGAGAGAAAGAGGCAGACTTTAAGAAACAGAACCGTCGCGGACAAGTCGAAGAAAATTCCTTCGAGGAGCAAGCACAGTCTGATAAAGTCACGGAAGAAGATTAATCTTATCAAGGAAAAAAGCAGCGACGTGTCTAATATGGATTCGATCAACGAGGAGGAGGACGTACACGCGGAGAAGTCGATGTCGCAAGGCAGACGTTCCGTACAGAAGTCGGTACAGAAGAATGTATGTACCAGAAGTAAAACGGAGTTGCGAAGAATAACTCGGTCGCACAGCAGAAGGGCTTCTTCCAAAAATCACTCTCGAAGGCCCACGAGAAGAACGAAAGAAGCGGCCGCCGTCTACATGGAGATACTCGGAAGAAAATTGATAAGTCCCGATCTAGACAACGACGATAATCTTTCCATCGAGAGCTTTCCAGAGTTGCCGAACGCTCGTAAAATCGCGCAGACGGAGAGCGAGTTTAAGGCGAAGGTGAAACAAAGCGCTTTGAAATCCACCGGGAAAGGGAAAGACTGCAAGGCTGCTGCGTTGAGCAACATCTCCACCAAGCGTTTGAACAAGAAGAAGTGCAACAACATTATCTTCAAGAGTAAGAGAATAATAAAGATACAGAGGTACTGCGAAGCGGAGAGCGATACGGAGTCCGCGAAGTCCTTGAAAGCCAGCTACACGAGACCGATTACTAGGCAAAGTTTAGTAAAGTACAAAAAGCCCGTAGATCGTAGTCTTAGATCCTCGAAAAATGTCGCGAAGTTGGACGTTCAAAGTACCGTAAACTCGAAGGTGAAGTCGCAAGTACAAAATAGCACGAAGTCTGGCAAAGAAAAATACGCGATGAAGCGTAAGCGGGATCAGAACGTGAACAAGATCCTATCCGATAAGTCGACCGAGTCCGCTCGAAAGGATATGAAAGCTAACGAAATAGAAAATCCCCCCTCCGACGAAGAAACTTTAGGAATGATCCTTAACAAGCTGCGAAAGAAAAGGAACGATAACGACGCTGCCGCTTACAATCAGACCAAGGACAAAAGTCAAAGTCGAACTCTGCTGTACGGCACCAAGTTGGAAGTATCGAAGATATCCGACGACGAAGAGTCGTTTCATGGGTTCACGAAGAAGGCCATCTCTACGGTGTTGAATTCGAGCCAGACGCGCGTCAACGCCAATCTGATCGCAACGGAGGAAAGTAACGAGAATTCGTACGCCCTTAAAGTTCGCGACACCCCGAGAGCGACGAGCGACGTGTCGCGAAAATGCGACGCGTCGAAGGACGAAGCCAGGTCGCCCGAGAAAGTCCTGGAAGAAGCCGAGAATATTTTGAACGTATCCGTTGCCGATGAAACCCAAACGCCGTCGTCGATGAAGCAAAGCGAGAAATGCAATCACAAGGCCGACGTCGGGCTAACGAACATAGTAGACATGCCTCTGTCGACGTTACACGTGAGAAAGGAGAGAGTAAATATGTCCACCGAGCAAATAGAGAAATGGTTGAACGATAGTTCGTTGGCAAAGGAGGAGAGCAAGTTAGAGATGGAGGACATGAGCGGTTTTAGGTACGACGAGGACGACGAGGACGACGACGACGAGGATAACGACGAAGAGGAAGACGACGAAAACGAGGACGACGACGACGACGACGACGTCGATGACGACGATAACGACGACGACGACGACGAGGATGACGACGACGGCGACGATGGCGACGACGACGACGACGGTGACGATGGCGACGACGACGACGACGACGTCACCACTATCGTTACTGAAAAGATGAAGACGGACGCTTCGCACCTGTCCATCTCTACGAAGATTCAACACCTCGTACGACCGGTTAACGTTACCCTTTCCAAGTTGACCGACAAAGTAAACGCGAAGAGCTACTCCGGCGTACGAGAGAAAAATTTGAGCGCGTTCCCATCGGATCCTAAAAGTTCCAATCGAAAACAGCAAAGCACGTGCCGCGGTACGGCCAATGGTAATAACGACGTCAGACAAGTCGTCAAAGAAAACAGCGGTAACAAATTATGCAAAAGTCCCTTCGGCGGTGGCAGCGATGTCACGTTCGAGTCCGATCACAATTGCGTACAGCCTAGCGCTTCCGACAATTCCACGGAGAAGAAGTCGCAGATTGAAAAGAAGTCGATATTTCAAGGACGAAAGGGATTTCTGGCGAAGGTCAAAGAGCGGAAGGTTATAACTCCCAATGCCAATGCTTTCTCTGCCGAGAATGAAAGCAGCGTTTACGCCTTCGAAACGGAGACTGAGATTCCCGTTAGCACTCCTTTCAGGAGAAAATTCCGAGATTACGCCAAGCCAAAGACGGCCGCTACTGCTGCTGCTGCTGCGAAAGAGCCAGAAGTATCCAAAATCAAGGAAGAGCAAGCTTCGAAAGACTCTTCGAAGGACTCTTCGAAGTATAAAGAATCGACGACGAGTACGAACGATATCGTCGATACCGCGAACGAGAAATCCGTGACGGGCTCGACGTTGAAACTGAACAATTTTGAATTGCAACAGAACTTCGCCAACTTGTCTAACGTCCAGATCTTATCGCTGGATAAGCTTACGACGTCATGGACCGACGTAAGTCACAGTACCTCGATAGCGGTGCAGGTTAACTTGGATGATTGTACGAATGAGCACGACCAGACGGAAAGAGAAGAAACAAGCCAGTATAAAAGTATGGAAATATCTACCCAAACGGAAAATAGTAACGAACAGACTGAAAACGATGGTCAATTGTTCTACATTCCTCTGCAAACTGTCACCAGAAATGGACCAAACTTGGTGCAGAGCCAACAGGTAATTCAAGGCGTCGCTGTTAAATTAGGCACCGAAGGAACGAACGGTACTAATCAAAGAGTCCTTCTTCGTGCAAAGCTAGTTACCAAACCGCCCATGTCGATTGCCCGTTGTCCTCCTGTTGGCACTGTGCAACCTACGACTCGCACCGTACAGAACAATACCACGTTGGTGACGGATTATTCGGTTCCGTCTACGTCGTCGACCGCGAATCCAATAATTGCACAGCCTTCCGCTCCCTCGGAATTTAATTCATCTTCGCCGATTAAAGATCGGGATACGACGCAGACTACGAATCAACAAAATGTTATTCCTAAACTGTCGAACGATTTAGAGAAACATACGAAAGTTTCGAGAACGACCGGAAAAGAGAGAAAGTTTTCCGTAGACTCTGCAAAAACTGGTAAAAGGTAAAGTTCGCTTCGTTTATCAAATATTAGTAGAAATACGAACGTATTGGTCGAAAGTTACGTAACGAATAAGATAGGGCAGTCTTAAATTAACACTATGCGTGTTTTGTCTAGGGCTCAAGCGAAGTCCCGTCAAAAAAGCGCCGATCAGAACTCTTCGACCATGGGTACTACTTTCTCGAACGCAAAAATTACAAGTAACGAAGCCTGCCTGGTGGAAGCACCGACATTTTATCCGACAGAAAAAGATTTTCAGGATCCTTTAGAATATATAGATAAAATAAGACCTACGGTCGAGAAATTTGGAATATGTCGAGTTGTACCACCTCCAAATTTTAAGGTAAACACATCAACGATCGAAGCTTAACATAAATAATTATTGTATCGAGTAGAGTGTACAGGATATTAGATTAAAATATCGTATATCGTAAATAATATATCGAAAATAATATACTTATTTTCTTATTACAGCCAGAGTGTAAAGTTTCCGATGATATGAGATTTACTGCTTATAATCAATATGTACACCGAATGTTACACAGATGGGGACTTAACGTCAAGGAAATGATGGCTATAAAAAAATATTTAGCCACGCAAAGTATTACATTCACTCATCCGCCCTGGGTAAAAATTTCTCTTGAAGTACGTGATATTTTTAAGTAATATATACGCATGATTTTATTCTTTTTGCAGATCGGAGGAATGGAAGTCGATTTGCCACATTTGTATCAAACGGTTCAAAATTTAGGCGGTTTAAAAGAAGTCATTGAAAAGAAGAAGTGGCAAAAAGTAGCCGATGGAATGAAAATACCAAAATCTGCACAAGATCGTGTAACTAAGTTAGATGATATTTATTGTAAATATTTATTACCGTACGATACGTTGTCCCCAGGTATAAATAATATGTCGTAAACAATTTATTCGGCACGTATAAACTTAGTAATATAATAAGCGATATTTCAGAGGAACGAAATAAATTATTTAACGAAGTCGAGATCGAATGGACGAAAAAAGAAACTAAAGCTTTACAAATGCAAGACGCTGCTTCGAACGATAACGAGGAGGAGGAGGAAGAAGACAGCTCCGATGAAATTGAAGAATGCATCGTAAAAGTATAAATATAACGAATATTTAACTTTTCACGCAATGAACTACATTTTTATTTTATAATTGTACATAATATTATTATTAACGATACCGTGCAGTAGAGAAAACGTTGATTCTTTACCACTGAATTATTCCATCTACTATTAATTTTCGATAATAATACTTCGCGTTATCGAGTATTATTATCGAAGGTGAGAGAAATTGATTTTGTCATCTTTTTGATATCTTTGTTTCTCCTAAGGGTAGAAATATGCCTTTGAATGCCTTCTATCGAATCGCAAGAAATACTCAACGCATGTGGTTCGGAGAGAATCATAGATCTGGAAATGAAGCAGAGGGTGCGTCGGCCGACGAAGTCGAAACGGCATTTTGGAAGCATGTGACGGAAAGGAAACGTCACGTGTGCGTACATGCAGCAAGTATCGATTCGAGTGGTCGTGGCTTTGGATTTTCCGTCGCGAAAAATAGTCCATTTGCTAGGCATCCTTGGAATCTCAAAGTACTTACTAATAATGCAGGATCGGTATTACGAGCATTAGGACCATTAATGGGTACGAAAATACATTCCTATTGCCAATTTTATATCCAATATCAATTTTGGAATACGAGAAATTTATTTTCAAATTTTTCGAGACACTCGGAGCACGCGGAAATTAAACATTTGTTAATTTCTAGGCGTAACGGTGCCCACGTTGCACGTTGGAATGTTATTCACTGCGTGCTGTTGGTATCGTGATCCCCACGGCCTTCCGTGGATAGAATATTTACATACAGGAGCTAAGAAAATTTGGTACGGTATACCGGACGAACACAATAACAATTTCAGGGAAGCTTTGTTGAAGATGGTACCACAGTATTGCAAAAATAAAACCATATGGCTACCGTCCGATACAGCCATGGTACCGCCAGATTTATTAGTTAGCAACGGTGTGTCTCTGTGCCAAACCGTACAAGAGCCAGGACAATTCATCATTGTATTTCCTAAAGCATTTACATCGAGTATATGCACCGGTTACGTAGTATCGGAGAGTGTTTATTTCGCTCAACCCTCTTGGTTGGAAACCGCTGAACAAGTATTCAAAGTATGTACAATAACGCGAGTTTCGTCATTATTTTTTTAAAGATACGTTTAGCTCTGAATGATATTCAAGCGGATGTTCAAATTCACAAAATTTATTTACATCGTTCCTCTTTTCTTTCAGGACATACAAGATAGTTGCGAACCATCGATATTTTCATTCGAAAAATTATTATTTAATATCATTAATGATTCACGATCTAATATAGACATATTGAAACAGGTACGCACTGTAATTTAATTCACATTTTAGAACGTATAATGCAAATAGAGGAGTGATTTCTCGTGGAAAAGAAATAAAGTTTTGAGGAATACATTTTTTTCGACCGAGTATGAGAGACGATACTACAGAAAGGTATTAGTGTCAAAATTTTGTGTGCACTAAACTATTACGCTTTACTCTTAACGTCGCGTAATATACGATCAAATTATCTTATAATACGTATCGTTTAGAATAATGTATAAAATATCATAATTTCTTTTCGTCTTTCTAAAAGTTATTATATATATTAAGGACATCATTCCTTAAACGAGATACTGTATCTTGAATTTTGCAGAAAAGAATAATTTAAGAATTTCAGTGTTGCATTTTAACGAGAATAAAGAAAATTCAAATATTGTCTAGCAAAATCGGCGTCGCGCTCGACCTGTTAAGCGTTAATTATTTTACTGGGTCTATAAAAGACGTTGAAATAGTTCGTATATGTAAAAGAATTCTTTCGTATAATATTACTTGTTAACGACGTCCTATTTGTATTCCAGATTTTACCTAGTGTGATCAAAATACGTAAAAGAGAAATTGACTGTCGTAAACAGCTGAAACATTTAGGGCTTAATAATAAGGAAAGGCTACCTTTACCGGATGGAAAGCAAAAGAAAGGGAAAAAAGTAAAGGAGGAAGATGGCGATTTTGAATGTGAAATATGCAGAGCTAATTTATTTGTCTCTTTAGTTAACAATTCGCAAGATGATAGCGTTTACTGTTTGACTCATGCGTTGCAGTCTCTTTCAAAAAATAAGCAACTTTTACGAAATTGTACTCTAATGTATACGTACAGTGAGGTAAATATATATTTTGTAATTATTTTCAAGTTATTAGAAAATTCTTAGAAGACAATATATCGATGTTATATATATATATTTTTTATATGTAGGGTGAGCTGGACGATTTAATTCACAAGTTAAAAGATAAAATTGAGACTAAATCGAAGAAGAATAATCAAATGAAACAGATAAAATAGATCGTCGATTTTCTGTGTTTGTCTTACTAACAAAGTGTAGGTAATAAATTATGTGTTTAATTCGCATAACAGTAACTGCTAGATTTTCTATCTATTATTTAACGAAGGACGATAGTATATTTAACATACATTACGTTGAAATTTAATATACTTAAATATATTGTGGTACAAATACTATATTTAACCTCGGATGATTGGATTGAATTAAGTCAACACTAAAATCTTTACACAGTTATATTTATTTTGCTTCTCGTCTATGCTGCCATTTGATTTTATGCGCTTCAAGCATATATATTAAAGATTAATATTTTGTATTGCATTTGAATAGATTACGTTTTTACTTAATGTTAATAAAATTTATAATTTTGCTAAGTTTATTATCAATTTATATTATTATTCAAATTATTTATTATTATATATAAAGACTCGATACTAGTATAAGGTAACGCATATTTACATATAGATTACGAATTGTTATATAAAAGCATTTACTTGCATTAATCATAAGATCACTTTATATTGATATCATTATTTAATTAATTAGCTACTTTTTCTCTATCTTCCCACTCAGCGTAAAGAATTGATTTGATCTCCTTCACTATTTCAAACTATATTTTAAAATAATTTAACGAAAAATTGGGGTGTTTACATTGTTTACATCGTATAATCGTATGTTTTATATGTTAGAACGCATAAATGTTCCACTTCGTATTATACGACTTTTGTACGGTCATTTCTTTGATAACTTTCTGTATAACGAATACACGTGTTGTAGATTGTTTATTATGTAAAAATAGTAAATATAATCATTACTGTAAAACAATTTGGTCATCTGCCAAGAAGAAATTATTACCATACTATAAATCACGCACAGTGGGTAATTTTAATATTCAGACGCTACAAAATTTTTATTTTATTGCCATTATGTTTACGATATGAAAAAAAATATACATGATCGGATAAAATACGAAAACACTATATTTAATTAATAACGGTGTAAATTTCATTTACTTCGCTTAAGCCATTTGTTATATAATAAAATTAAAGATACGAATCCCATTGTAAAACACGAAGATGAAAACGTACTTGTGTCGTAAATTCGTATGTTTTATTCCACGAATGTCTCGCGACAAAACAAAAAGCTAAGATTAATTTTATGCATTGTCGATTTTAATTTCATATTGTATCCGAAGCAGCTTACGGAGACCAGGCGCGCATGCGCACAGTATAATCGTTCGATCTACGTGATTCTAATTTTGATGTAGTCTTTACGAGAATAATATTTGTTTTTACATTTAATTGTCATCTATGATTAATATTTTTCTCGGGGAGAATCACTGAAAGGTACGCCAATTATTCTCGAACGGATAAATCTAACCCGTATGTCGGATAATATAATAATTTTGTTGGTTATTTTAACAGATGAGTCGATCTGTCTTCTTGGTTGCTTTCGACTTCGATCATACGATCGTCGATGATAACACCGATACGGTAGTTAGGAAATTATTGCCTCCAGGGAAGTTATTCGACGGTGCGGAAAATATATATCGTAAGAATGGATGGATCGCATACATGTCAAAAGTATTTGAGTTGCTTCATAGTAATTCGATTGGGATGAAAGAAATCGAGTCTGCCATAGTAAATATACCGGCAGTCCAAGGGATCGAAATTCTTTTGAAAGAATTGCACTCTCGTTGCTGCGAGACGATCATTATCAGCGATTCGAACACGACGTTTATAGACGCTTGGTTGAAGAACAAAAAGCTGGACCATGTTGTAACGGAAGTATTTACAAATCCAGCTAAGGTCTGTGACGGTAAAATTATAGTGGATATGTATCACGTGCAAGATTCTTGTAAATTGTGTAGTAAAAATTTATGCAAAGGTCGTATTTTACAAAGTTACATCGAGAAGAGATCGAACGAAGGCGTTAGTTTTGATAAAATAGTATACGTCGGGGACGGAAAGAACGACTTCTGCCCTTCGTTACGTCTCTCGGAAAATGATTTTGTATTTCCTAGAAGGGATTATGTACTGATAAAGTTATTGAACGATAATAAAAATAAGCCAACGCCACCGCCAAAGGCAGAGATTATCCCTTGGTCTAATGGCTTCGATATTTTGCGCGAATTAAACGATAGATTGGGATTTTTACAAAAGGATATATAATGTTTTTTGTATTTAGAATTATTAGTCTTCTTCTTTTATCGCTGCTTAAAAGGGGAAAACTCGTATAAATCATGGAATAAATGAAATATACTTTTATTTATTATAACTCAATATTATATAGGTTGGGAAAAAATGTACTTAATACATCCGAAGAATTCTCTGCGATCGTGCCTAGAAATTGAATAGTAAAGATATATAACAAATTATTAATATTTTTGAAAAATGTTTGATACATTTGCATTTACTTGCAGAAATTGAGAATACACAAGATTATAAAATCGTTCATAAGAAAATTAGTAATAAAATAATATTTTTTTTACATAGCTTACGATAAATCTTATTTTTAACTAACGTGTACTAGGAAAGACATGGGAGATTTATGATCACTTATTTATATAAATACGATGACTATTCGTATAAAATTAAATTATTTAAATAAATATTGGATCACGATAGTGATGTAGAACTTTACTATTTTATATATATATACACAGTGCAAAAGTTCTTTCTTCCAAAAGAAAGGAGTTAAGAAATTTGTATTACTGTCGTGAAAGGATACTACAAAACAAATCGACGCTATTTATTTTTTTTAGCTGTTTATTTGCAGGATAAGTAAATTGACGCGTTCAAAAGTTCCCAGCCAGTGTGTTTAACAAGAAAATTATGCTTGCTTTTCATCGTGTAACAATTTGGCGATACATTATTTAACGTGTTGTAACTAATATATTTCGTAGCCGTGCCTTTTATAGCAATAACAGCATCACAGCGACTAGGCATGGATTCGATTAACAGAGTAATGTAGTCGCGTGGTATTTTGTTCCACTCTTCTATTAAATTTTGAAAAAATTGTGTCTTATTAAAACTTCTATGATTTTTTATTCGACATTTTATCTCTCCCCAAAGATGTTCAATTGGATTTAAGTCCGCAGGATTGAGAAGGCTAGGCTAAAACTTGTACTGTATTTGTAGACAACCATCTTTTTACGATTTTGGATGGATGTTTGGGGTCGTTCTGCTGAAAGATTCAATCTTCAGGCATTTTTCTTTCGGTATATGAGTTTCTAAAATCTGTCTATACATGACACCGTTTATAACACCCACAATTTTTACAAGAGGACCAACTTCTCGAACGGAGAGAGCTCCCCATACTATAGTGTTTCCTCCGCCATGTTTAACAGTTGGTGTTTGGTACCTGGAGTCATTTCTTGTGCCAACCGAACGTCGTACATATTTCCTTCCATCGCTGTCGAATAGATTAAATTTAGATTTGTCCGAAAAAAGAACAACTTTCCAATTTTCAACGGTCCGGTTACAATACTTTTTAGCAAACTTTAATCGGGCTACTTTATTTTCTTATCGATTAATGGTTCTTTAACACTAATTCTGTCAAACAGTCCTACATCATTTATCATAAATCATTTATTTATTTTAGTTATAAGTAATTTAATGAATGTATATTTAAGGTACGTGTTATAATATTTCTACGTATATCAGGAACAGGAAAGAACTTTTAATATCTATAGCAAGTCTTTCGCTTATCGAAATATTCGATATATTCGAGGCATCGAAATATTCCTTATTCTGTTGTATTAAATTATATTTATCTATTACAGAAAATCGATTTTGAACTAAAATCATCGTTACCTTACGGCGTTCTGGAGAACTATTCTCGATATAAAGAGAGATTAACCATCTTGAATGCGTCACTTCTCAGTTAATTTTCAACGTAAGACGAGAGGTAAGCTTCATTGGATAAAACTTGATTCACACGTGAAGTCGAATTTAAAGGAAGGTTTCGAAACTTCTCATTTGTCCATTTTGCATCAATCGCATCAGGTTATAAAGAAAGTCTGCATCTAAAAAGTCTTTCACTTCGCTTCAATTTAAATCTATCGATGATGCGCGCGATACTTATTCCCCCGATTATTGACGAATAGAATTAGACTTGTTTGACGTTATGTGCGTGCAATTCAAATTTATTTAAAATTGAACATTTTGTACAATTTTTGCAACGAGTTTATATATACGATTAAACTTATTTATACATACGTATTTCGTTGACAATTAAATAAATAATAATGTATGTACTTTCGATATTTTAAAATTTATTATTTAATTTTCTTAAAAATGTACAAGTATTATATCGGCTTATATAGAATACGAAATATAGCGAAATAAATAAAATCAATGCAGTTTAAATCAACGACTGTATAACAATCTCTAAACACTTGAGTTTCACGATATCGTTGTACTTTCATATTAATTGGAATATCGTTACATTGTTAGATACGTATCTTCACTAATTGTCAAGGCAATTTGTCAAGATGCTATCAAGTCGTAACGTATGAAATGTCCGATTTTTCCGTGCAGTAGAATGGAATAGAAAAATCAAACATTCATACGTCAAGTCCTTATACTATCTTAATTTATGACAATGTATCTTGATAATCTTATCAGTAATGAAGAATAAATGAATGAGGAATAGTATGCAGATATAAAGATTCAGCCCCGATCGAGCCAGTAATAAGCCACAATTATGTGTATTTCATTTATTTATCGTGATCCCAATGCTGATCGCAATTCGTATCGACTAATCGTGGCATCGAATCGTGATGAATTTTTCTCACGTCCTGCTTTAGCTGCTCATTACTGGGAGCAGTATCCTACGTGTTTAGGAGGTATATTATCACATTTTACATTTCTCTCGATAAAATTCATGAATCGTACATATGTATTATATATATCGCACTAAACTTTCTTACGTAAAGAATTCAACGTAAAAGGAAGCCATACGGAATTATAAGTTCCAAATTTATTAGGTATTGACATAGAACCTGGTAAAGAAGGTGGAACGTGGTTGGCCTTGTCGACAAAAGGAAAAGCTGGTATCATCTTGAATCTTAGGGATGGAACGAAATTTCTACAAACGCCAAAAAAAGGGCGTGGCAATTTAGTAAAAGATTTTGTTACTTCGGATCAATCTACAGATTCGTATTTACATAATTTGCATAAAGAGAACCAGGATAATCAGTCGTACAATGCATATAATTTAGTTTTAATAGAATTATAGTACGTATACGATCGATACATTTTTGATATTTAATTACGTTACGATAGAGCATTTCCAATCATTTTATTTTATTTTTTGTTAAATTTACTACGTAACACATTTCGTATAATGTTATAAAACTTTATTTCATAAATAAATTATTATTTGTAATATATTTTTTTTCTTTATTTTAGCAATGCAAATGTCTATTATCTGAGTAGTTCTAAAAGATCAACAGGACCGACAATTTGCCATGATAATATATTAGGTTTTGGGAACAGTGAAGTTGAATATCCTTATACAAAAGTGAAAGTAGGGAAAGAATTATTTAAAAATATCGTACACGATGCAAAAACTTCAACGCAGGATGATCTAGTCAAACAACTCATGGTGTTCTTAAAATCGCGAGAGAAGTATGAATCAAGAAATGGATTAATTCGTAAACCTTTCCCATCCGTAGTAAATATTGTTTATTTTCGTTATTTGATATTTTTAGACACCTTCCAGATACCGAGTTGCAAAAGAAATATCCAAGCATGTTTCAAGAATTGAGTTCGATTTACGTTTCTACGCCAGAATACGGTACAAGAACAAATTCTATATTACTGGTTAATGGATTAGGTGAAGCGACATTTATCGAAAATACTCTTATGTCTGATCATAAATGGAAACAACAAACTTTCAATATAAAGTTAAACGAAAGGAAATAATAACGGATGCCGATATATTAACTCGACATTGACTCTGGTAGTAACTTTTTTAGCTTTCACGTGCAAAATATTATATTAGACTATTTATAATATTTTGGATATTTTATTAACATATCGATATATATTGTAATTTTATGAAGAATTCTCTTCGATATCTTCCGCAGGATTATCGTCTGAGTCACTATCCAGTATATCCGATGATGTATTTAAAGTATCATGATTGATTGTATTTGTATCTAGTGCAGTATTGTCGTCTGATGATGAAGTCTGAAAAAGAGAAACAAAAAGTTTTATTTTGTGAAACTGAATAAAACAATTTTTTAACAAAGCGAGTTATATATATTTATAAAACCTATTTTTGCGAGGAAAGATATCTGATAATTATATAAATATTCTAACTTTTTTTTTTGCTTTTCTTGGAAAATTAATTTACGTTTACCTGTGAACATATTTCTTGTCCCTCTAAATTTTTGTTCAGCAGATTGCCCATCCAAAAAGCTGCTGAACTGTTATTAAGGACAAGCATTCCTTTAACGCTGTATACTAAACGTTCTAACACTGATTTAGCTGCAGGTACATATTTTGTTAATGTTATATCTTTTTTCTGCATTCCATCGCAGCATATCGTATGCAGGTATTTCGTGCCAACTGAAAAAAAATTACAATAAAAACATCGTATTATTGTACCATGTAAAGAAGAGTCGTAAATTAAGTATACTGTTTTGTACCTTGCATCATTTTTACTAGTTTGGTTACATCGTCTACTTGATATTTCAAGTTATATTCCAAAATAGGCATTCCGAGATTTAAGAATAATCGCAAAACAGCAGGCATATATCGTAAAAATATGAGTATATTAGTTTTTGTTTTCAGTGTTTTACATATTTGAGTGGTTTTTTCTACGCTTAATGCCACGTGTTGCCAAACTTGGATTCTTTCTGAATCGCTATAAATAATTTGAAAAAAATTTAATATTGCAAAATTTACATACAATGATAATAACATTTTTGCGCTAAACGTTACTTGTATCTTGAATAACGAATAGTGTATTTTATATATTCTTACGTATTCACTGATGACAAGGATATTTTTACACCCTTGATTAATCCATCAAATATTTGTTTATATAACAAATGAAAATTACTTTTATTTACTGATGGCAACCTCTTTAGATAATCTTGAGGCTTTTCTAAGTTAACAATATCCTCCGGTAGCCAATTAAGAATTTGAATGACTGTATCAAGCGGTGATGGTTCATATTCGATCCAATTTTCTATTAAATTTTTAATAGCTGTTTTATACGACGCAGTGAAATGTTTGTCTAGTGGCCATTGCAAACATAGAAAGCCAAATGCCATTTTTGCTACAAATTAAAGGTACTCGATAAAATATATGAAATGTCCATGATTTTGAAAAGCGAACATTTGTATATAACTTACCGTGTTTATCTTTATATTGTCGAGTATAACTTTCTGAATGTTTCATTACTGATTGACATGCATTAACAAGAGCGATTGCTAATGATATTTGTGTAGCAATGTCAGCTAAAGATTCAAAATATTTTAATGATTCTGCGACAAGTTCTTTACAAGATCTTAACATTTGACTCGTTTCATTTTGTTGACTTGCCAATGTTCTTAAAGCATCTATAACAAAGACGAGTACATTTACTTAAATAATGTTTAAAAAATGTATTATTCTAAATACCTTACCACGAAGCATTAAATTGTAAGTAGCACTTTGAAATCCTTTCCAACTAAATATCGATATTAATAGGCACAATATTAATCTCGCTCCTTCCCGATTTTGATGCGTGTCTGTTTCTCTGAGTTCAATTACAATTTCACGTAATTTTGCACATATTTTTGGTAGCAAATATATTAAATCTTGTAAAAAGGTTCCACAACAATCGTTTTTAAATATTCCTAAAAGTTCTTTTATTAAAAAGCACACTTGAGATATCGATACACTTGATTTTGATGTTTGTGATGTTTGTAAATCCAATTTAAAATCTAATAGATTTGTTATCTGTAATGGAATATTCGAAATATAGAGAATATATATATTAATTGTAAACTTTAATTATTTATATCTTACAATAAAATAGGGAAATAACGAAGTTTATCTAAAATATTTTATTCTATTACAACTCTCATAAAAAGAGTTCAAAAATTAAGCCAAATAAATTACCTTAATATCCATTCTTCTAAAATATGTTGGATTTTTAAGACACAATGCAGAACCAACTTCCCAAGGTTCTAGATCTAAACTCTTTTCTGCAGATTCTTTTTTGCCCTTTTTTTTAATTTTTTTCTCTATTTTTATAAAAGGTGTCGGTGGAAATTGATGAAAATAACACGGAGTTGGCTGATACTGTGTATGATATAAAGGCAGCGATGTACTGAGTTCACCTTGTAAAAATATTAAATTATCCAAACGTGTTAGAATTTGCTGTTGCAGTAAAGGTTGCGTTTGAGTAACAAAACCACTAATTATTTCTCTAAACCTGCGAATAAGTATACATTTATGGTGCGTGCACGTACACACATATACGTTAAATAATACCTTAAACTTACCAGTTAATGCAACATATTATAATATCTAGCACTTGACTGTCAGGTATATCAAGATTCTGTGGTATTAGAATTGGACATCCTAATAAAGCATCTATTTCTTCTAATTCGCCATCGTCGCTAAGTCTTATACAACACGTTTTAAGAAGTTTAAATGCGATAGGTACGATAGCTCCATATTTTTCATTTTCAAAATTTAGAACCAAATTTTCAGATTCATTTTCAACGCTGTTTAATCCAAATTTGGGGACTAAATCTCCACTGACAAATAGCGAAACAATTAAATTTCAAATTGTTAAAAAGTCCACTTAATGACAATAATTTGAGATATCTTTTACTATTCTAACTATTTTTATATCATTATATTAAACTTCTGATTATGTAGTTATGTAATAATTAGATGACTTAGATAATTTAGACGTTTAAGTTTGCAACGTAACAAAATGAATATTATTTACTTGTAACTCGATTTATCGATCATGTATCTATTGATAAAATCCTCTTGAAAATAATTTTTGATATAACAAAGAAATGCTTTATTAATATTTTCAGTTTTTGCAATTACTTTTGTTAATTCATCGTAAAATAATGCTTGTGACCACGGGCATGTTTTTACAGCAGCAATTACATTTTCTGTAAACAAATTATTTATTTTCTTTAAAAACTATTTCCTGGGGATTAAAATTAAATAAAATATCTAATAATATAAATTCATGAGCCAATAAGTATTATTATTTATATTTTTTTTAGATGGAACGATAGATAGAGAGAAAATTTGGAGAATATAAATAACATACTAAATAATTTGCGAGCAGTGTTTAATGTCTCTTCCTGACAAGCTAGATGTTTCATAGCCATCACAGCACCTAGTACACCTTTACATTTTGTTCTGAAAACGATATATATATTTGTTAATTAAATTGACTACGTTGTTAAATCTATATAATTTATAATTTGTTAAATAACGTTGATGTAGCTTCCGTATGTGTGACAAACAAGTTTTTTAAAAGTTTTAATAGATTTAATTAAAACTCGATTTAGCTTCTCGAAAATTTATATAATCCTAAGAACATTTCCTTTGGATTTATAAAGCAGTTAACATATTTTTGTAATGTGCTGTTATAGGTAAGAAACGTTGTAATACAATATTTTATTTAAATAAATTTAACTTACACAGGTTTCGTAGCTGATAGTTGTTTTTGTAACAATATAAATAGGTCATCTCTTAAAGATTCTGCCATTGCATTTGTACATAGACTATGTAATAAGTCGCTCAATATTCCAACTTCTTCCAAATCTAAATTATCTATTTTTTCTAACAGAATTCGTAAATGATGACAATGCGTATATAAATAATGTTTCTCTTCTTCATTTTCTGTCATTTTACAAAGAATCTTCAGTGCATGTTTTGCAATTTGATCGTTATTACCCATGAGTAAAATGATTTTTTCTATTATTTCCCGTTGTTTATAGACAGTATCCGCCTGGTTAAGAAATTGCAATCGAAACCATTCACTTGCAAATATTATGTAACTATTTTCTTCTGTTTTCAACAAATTACTTGCTAGATGTATTACTGCAGGTTGCAAGTCTCGAATGATCTAAAATTGTGTTATTTAAATTTCTATTACTCCGTATAAACAAATTTCATACTCCATTTCTATTTACTTCTTTATCGAAGTTTATGAAGCAAAATGTTTAATACTTTTTATATAAATTAAGCATACCTCCTTATAATTCTTATACAGAGATTGAAGTAAACTGGGTCTATAAAAACCAGATCGTACATGCTGTTTAAGAATTATATCAACATTTTTTTTCTTCACTGACTCGGTAGATGATATCAAAAGCAATAAAATTATGTCCATTGGTTTTGGATCTTTGGTAACGCTCTTAATTATCATTAATGCAGCGTTTACCGTATCTTTAGATAATAAAATATTCATTTTTATGTACTTTATGGTGTTCGTTTGAATTTTATTGCATTCTTCAAGATTTTCTCCAACAAGGGGTTGCATGTCAATATTACGTAATACGGACAATATATTTTTATAAATTTCCAAATTTGGACAATCATTAAGAACAAATCTGTGCAATGTAACGATTAAGAATTCTTATTCTATCATTAGAATATATGTAATATATAAAATTTATTTACCTAGTGAGAGCAGGTACGATACTTGGATTCAAATTTTTGGTCAGTATATCCAACACTTTGTTCCTAAATTCTTCTAAATATTCCTTTCCAAGCGTTAGATTAGTAATACAATCTAAAATTATGCCTGTTAATTTAGAATTTTCTTCCATTAATTTACTAAGAATTTCAGCTATTGCTTGATGTTGAATATCGATTACGATATCAGGCAAATATAAAATTAATTCGCATTGAAACCACAAAGGACACGTTTCTATAAGTTGTTCTATACTTTTAGATAAAGAATCGGGATCGACTACAGTTTCTAAAAAACGAAATTGTTGTAACAGTGTACATGCCCATGGTAACGCTTCTACAGAATCACTAAAATAATTATTTAATATGAATAATTGATTCGACATAAATAACGCAAATAATAGGTGTATTTGTACCTACGCTAAAATAATCGACTCGTTCAGTTTATTCAAAAAGCAAACATATATCTCTGGTTGTAGTTCCGGTATTTGTAACAAAGTTCTTACAAGAGATAAACTGTTTAGATCGTTAAAAGTTTGATGATCGGAAGATGCCTCCATGTTGAGTAGCATACTTTGAATATTATTTTCATCTTCGATGTATTCTTGCAGACAGTTTATAATTTCCTGTTTATGATATTCTTTAGTTTTTAATAACGTTTCCATTTTCTGCTTGATCGTTGTAATATCTTCGCCTAAATTAATATCATAAACAATAAATTATTATATATATTTTTATATATATTATATTATTATATGTTACATTAATGGAATGACTTAACTTACAAAGTAAATGCGGACCATTTGAAATCAATGTAATTCCAGATAGTTCGACGAACTTATGAAATTTACTTTGTGTTTCAACGTTTTGTACTTTCTTGGGTATCTTTTCTTTTTTTTTACTCTTTTGTGTTCGCAATGGAGTAATCGAACGTGAATTATTGAGATCTTTTCTCGAACTATTACTGCGTGTTTTAATCGATTTAGTCGGAGTCTTATAACTATTCGAAGATGTATCTTGTGAAATATCAATAATTTCTTCGTCATCTTCGTAATCAATCGTTTTCTTTTTCTTTACCTTAAACGATTCGTTTCGCCTCTTCTTTGCTACATTTTTTCCCTCATCACTTCTTGACACATCCAAATTCGATATCTTTCGCTTTCTTCTTTCGCTTAACGATGTGTCTTCGACAGAAGGTTCAGATTTTTCTGACGTTTGACTTAAGATAGACTGAAGATTTTTATGCAAGCCCGATTTTAATTTCAATTTTCTTTTATCCATTATGTACAATTTACGTTACTCAATATCCTTGTAATTATCGGATATAAACTTTAAATTGTTCTCTACACATCTGTGTAGTAAAACTAATCGTATTGTTTTTATTTCACAGAGTATACTTACGTACAAAAATTAATAAGTACGGATACTTTGCCAGAGCTCTCAATTTTTCTGAAAAAAGGAAAGAGAAAAGAAATTTTGCTCGTGCACTGTAAAACAATATTAATGTTCGTACGTCGTTAAAATAATAAACGAAACCATAGATCGAAAATACAGGTACTTGTAAAATTGAACGTGCACCTCTACGATCTGCAAAATTGGGCGGGAAAACGAATGCAAACACGCGCGTTCAAAAGTAAAACCGCGATATGTTATATTTCACATTCGTATATTTTAACAAATAATTCGTAGAACATTCTTTAATAAAAGAGGCTATTTCTGTATACGCGACGAGCAACGTTAAAATTCTAACCACAGTTCGAATTTTGTCTTGACATTACGCATCGCACGTATTGTTGCCATTGGCTGAAGATGGGCGAGGAAGATCGACAGCGAATTCAATCGAGATCGAAGAACAGAACAGCGAATACGTAAATACGTGATCGAACTCGTCTCCGAATAAGGATATTTACACGAGATTGTTAATAATGTTCGTTTCAACTTACAAATATCGATTACGTTTTAAAAAATAGTCCGCGATTTTTGATATCTTCGATTATTGACATTTTTAAGGACAGTGCGACCGTACCTAGCGTATTTTGAACGACAATTTTAACTATTAAACTTTGAATAACAATAATTTTATCGACAATAATTGTACAATGATATCTTAAAAGCAATGGGAATCGTTCGTCGAAGGATAGATTTAGATTTTAAAGGGTTACGTTCTACCACTATTTTTCGACGTCACTTTTATTTATTTGCAGAAGAATTTAAAGCCACGACCAAATATATTATTGACATCGTTTCGTGATACAACCGTAAGGATGTCTATTAAATCTGGAAGCAAGGAGAGTAGCAAGAAATGTAAAGAATTGTTACCGGAGCTTCAACAGCGAGCCGAAAAGAACCGTCAAAAGGCTTTACTTTTAAAGAAATCCAAACTAGTAACTCATCCATATGCAAAATGGTACAACAATAATATATATCGTGAATAGAATTGACAATTATTATTTACCCAATAAGCTCGATGTATTCATTTATATATTTCATTCGTATATTTGTACATTACTATATACAATGTAATTGTTATATCGTAATAATGCAATGCAATATAGCTTTACGTTAATGTTATTTGTATTTCCTTGGAGCGAAGACAATAATTCCACAGTTGGACGATCTATAAAAGTTCACGGACAAAATGTTATCGATAGTGGAGGAGGATTTCTTATAGAAGAAAACGATATAGACGATCAAATGGTACGTAGTTTATAACGATGCTACAAATTTTTATTAGAAAATTTCATATTTGTAATATCTTGTAAAAGCGTCGCGTATTAATTGATTAGTTGGAAATAGTAACAGACCCAGCACCTATAATCAGTAATTTACCATGTTGCGACGAATGCCAGAAAGAATTTAAAGAATCGTACCTCTTTCAAACTTTTGATCTGAATGTATGCGATACATGCAGGTATGTATTCGTGTGTGTGTGTGTGTGTATATATATATATATATATAT
>JAITYT010000768.1:334195-353331 GCA_025433975.1 Liostenogaster flavolineata
CTTTCTCTGGCAGGTGTTTCAATACTCCCCTTGTAAAATATTAGGTCTACCGGAAATGCCCAGTAAATAATAATTAATCTATGTAAAATGAATTAGTTTCTTTTAATTCAAAAACGACAGAACTTTTCGGTAGACCTAACGTTTATTCGAGTTCAGCCAATATTTATTTGATCCGAAAACATTTGGAGAACATGGCGGGTGAGAGCGGGTCTCTCAGATGCTAAGGAATAATATCCTTTCGATTAATCAACTTCGAACGTTTTCGAAATAAAGCTGTCCTGATAAATAGAACCTCTATTTTTTCCTATGTTGTTTTTCTTACGCCGGTGAACAGAATCCACTTTTCATCCGATCAATTTCATCATCTGTTCAACGATTATTTTTCCGATAGCGAATTCTCGTTCGAAGTAAAATAGTAAAATATTACGCGATCATAGATGCGCTTTCTAAATATCTTCAAGAATCAATTTCTTTATTCGCCTTTCTTTTCCTACGTTTCTACCAACTTACGAATTAAGTTTAAGTAATTATTCCCAGAAACAGGATAGTAAATCCTGTTGCGTGTTACTTATATTCAAGCATGTCGTCGATAAATGAAGCGATACCGTTAACTTTAAATTTTATGATTAGAAGTCTGATAAATTTTAACGTACGCTCTCTTTATCATACGTTTCGTTAACACACGAATTAGTTGCAGGATAAATTATAAGAAATTTATTTGCGACTTTCTAAGAAATATTATCGAGGAAAGAACAATTTACTGTGCATTTTACATCGAAAATTATCTCTAGCTCCATTCGATCGAGCCAACTATTACCGACCGGGGTATTGTCAATCTAAGAATCGTGAGAACCGACCAAACGAAATTATCAGTACACTTCCTATATCGCTGATTGGATTCGATTATTTCTTTCGATTAGACGAAACACGTTGTCTTTATTCGCCGAGGTATATTTGAATTTATTTAATAAACAGTTCTGATAACCGCAACGAGTTGTGCTTCCCATCTTTGTCGGATAACAGTCGTACTTATACTTCCTACCATCTCTCCTGACTCCTGAATCTCTGGACTGTACAGTAAGGCTGCAGAATCCGCCGCTATTTAAACTCTAGTCGTAATCCTATATTATGTGCCACTTCTCTACCTTCACTTTCCTTTCAGGTCTCGACCAAGAGGACGATCTGGAGATTGATACGCATTTGCTCGATAGTGGTCGTCTTATGTCTCCTTCATCACACGGAAGGTAACGAAAATGCATCCGTAAACGAGAGAATTTGTAATTTCGATCGCGCTCCTTTCTTCCACTTGACACTTTTTTAGAAACACTCCGTCACGACCGAGGCCGAATAATTTTTGTCTATGAGCGTAGAAAGTGCGAAAAAGCTATCGTATTTTTTTTTAAAGATCGTATTATATTATATTAAGAAAGCGCGATGTAAAAATATGTGATCTTAAAACGATCTTGGATGCCTCCTTAATGAGGAGAAAGCGGGAGAACCTGTAAAATAAAAATATTAAGAAGTTTTGACGAAGATTTTGATAAGATCTCGCGTTGGAATTTTGTACGATAATCGTCTTTGTGTGCCTATTAGCTTCCTACGCCAGCAATTAACTCTTTTTTTCTCCGCGTCTTAGTCAAACAATCAACTTCATCAGACTTTTTTTAGATGGCAAGATAATCTCTGTCACGTTAATACCATTTTTTCTGTTGTATCGCGACTTTAATCAAATCTAATTTGAAGTTCTCCGCGTGTACTTTTACTCGTTAACGTAGATCGTATTAATTACTCTCTTATTTTATCATCGTCACAAAAAAATGTTCCATTTTAGAATATCTACACTACCGCGACAATTTTGTTTTTCTCCTGGCTCTTCGAACTTTCTTCTTTGTTTCTTATATCTTCCGAAGGCGAAGCATTGTCCAAAGTTTAGACGAATGTAAACATTTTATTTTAGTTTCTAATTCGGTTTATAAATCAATCGTCAAACGCAGAGAAAAAACGTTGTAATTTCTTAGCCAAGCGATGGTTTACCGTACAATTTAAGAAACAACGCGTTACGATAATTGGATTGTGATCATTTCTGTATTGCTAGGTACAAGAAAGCGATTCCGCAGACCGACTTCTTCCATTCCATCGATCTCGAATGATCAAGAAGTTTCGGCTAGTGTCAATAGATTCAAAGTTACGCGGAATCGAGTTAACAATAAAAATACGAAGAATGAACTGCAGCCTACAAAGATCAATGACTATAAGGTGTGTACCAGCACGGTGTTGTCTTACGTTGGGTAATGAATCAGATTTATTATACGATTCTATACTTATACGCGTGATATAAGAACACCTCGCGTTACGTTTAATATCCTGAATTACCTTAAAATATCTAACGAGATTTTATTAAACCATTTTTATTTTTAATTGCGTAGGTAATTAAAAAATTTCTTTTTATTTTTCCTCGTCTTTTTATTTCTTTATTACATTGCTACATTATATTACGTTAATATTATAGAATATTAAATTATATCACAAACGTAATCGTAACTGTTTTACTCGTTTGTTGATCAGATTGTATGCTATTATACAAATTGGTCCCAGTATCGTACGAAGATTGGCAAATTTTTACCGGAAGACATTCAACCTGATCTATGCACGCACGTTATTTTTGCCTTCGGATGGTTGAAGAAAAATAAATTGACCAGTTTCGAATCGAACGATGAAACGAAAGAAGGGAAAACTGGTTTATACGAAAGGATTGTAAACTTAAAGAAAGCGAATCCCTCCTTAAAGGTTTTGCTTGCAATTGGTGAGTCAACTAATAAGATTATATTTTTCCAGTTATAGGCTTATCGTAAGTTCATATATGCACGCATGTCTGAAATTATTTATAATCGTATTTCTTTTATATTTTCCACAAGGTGGTTGGTCTTTCGGTACTCAAAAATTCAAGGACATGTCCTCCACTCGATATGCTCGGCAGACCTTTATTTATAGCGCGATACCGTATCTACGCGATAGAAACTTTGACGGCATCGACATTGATTGGGAATATCCTAAAGGAGGAGATGACAAAAAAAATTATGTATTGTTACTTAAGGGTAATTAACTGGAAATATAAGAAATTCCACACGTGCGATCTAAAAATTTTCGTTGTTGAGATAAAAGAGTTCCTTTTACATAATTTACTCGTGCGACTTGGCTTTGTTTCGTACCGATGAACCATGTGATATTAAAATTTGTAGAACTCCGCGAAGCTTTCGAGGCAGAAGCTCAAGAAAGGAAGAAACCTCGTCTTCTTTTGACCGCGGCTGTTCCAGTAGGACCCGACAATGTCAAGAGTGGCTACGATGTCCCAGCAGTCGCTAGGTACGAAGGACAGGATTCGTTTCGCGAATCGTTGCGTTAAATGTAATTTTAAACGTATCGTCGATTTAACGAAGATACTCAATCCCAATCCTTCGATACGATGAACTTCGTCTAACTTCGAATTAGCTCGAATGAGCAACCGAGAAACCGAATCTTAACGCACTAAATATCGCCAGAGTAATAACTAGCCCCAATTAGAACGGTTTCTGTTTTACATCGTCTCAAAGTCTTGACGTTTAACTCGGGAACACCGTGTATGTCAGTACATAAGCAACGGGATCACTTTCGATTTACGAGCAAGTATAGATACAAGGGTAGCCATTTTGAAAGTAAATAGACGGTGTTACATATAAGCGAGAGTACCAATGTGTTGCTGCTGTACCTTATTGCCTGCACACTGCTACATTACATTGCCACCTACCATATCCGCGGCAAATGTAGCAAAAGGAACAACTTGAGTTTAATTTAAACGCGCTGTCGACTTACTAACGATATAGCTTAACAAATATCCTGCAACTATTACGAATAACTTATCTCGATACGTTTTACTTAACAACAACGACAACAATGATAGTAGTAATAATAATAATAATAATAATAATAATATGACTTTACAGTTACTTGGACTTTATCAATCTCATGGCCTATGATTTTCATGGCAAATGGGAGAGAGAAGCAGGACACAACGCCCCACTGTACGCTTCGTCCCTTGACTCAGAATGGCAAAAACAACTAAGCGTGGATAACGCGGCATCCATGTGGGTTCGATTAGGAGCACCGAAAGAAAAATTGGTGATCGGCATGCCTACGTATGGCAGGTCCTTTACTCTTTCAAACTCAGCCAATTTTCGAGTACACGCAACGTCTAGCGGCGGTGGGAAAGCTGGGGAATACACCAAAGAATCTGGCTTCCTCGCTTATTACGAAGTAATAATTATTAGGGAAATATTGGGTCGTCCGGAAAGTTCGTGCCGATTTTCGGTCTTTTTTAAATTTATTTATTATTTTATTTATATTACATTTTTTATTATATATTTTATTATATATATTGTATAATTAATTTTTTTCTTCAAAAAAAATGTTCCGGGCAATCCAATATTTTCTCCATTTTTACGGCATTTATGACGCGTTAAATTAACACATACGTCGACCAACAACAGGAAAATTACCTAAGCGAATCTTGCCTTTCGCGCTAATGGAATATTTTATGTTCGTAGATCTGCGAAATGTTACTTAACGGTGCTGCCTATGTCTGGGACGACGAAATGAAGGTTCCGTATCTTGTCTACAACGATCAGTGGGTCGGTTTCGACGACGAGAAGTCGATAAGAAATAAAATGCACTGGTTAAAATCGAAAGGTTACGGAGGTGCAATGGTGTGGACTGTTGATATGGACGACTTCAACGGTACCGTTTGCGGTGGAAACGTCAGGTATCCGTTGATAAGCGCGATGAGAGAAGAATTAAGGGGAATATCTCGCGGTACGAACGCTAAAGACGTCGATTGGAGTTCAGTCGCGAGTACCATCACCGAAACTATCGTCAAAAAACCGGAACCGTACAAAATCTCGGCATCGGACGTCGTGAACAAAGTGAAGAAACTTCAAAAACAATCGACCCAAGTTGTCATCGATGGCCCAAAAAATGGTAATTCTTTTTTTGATCGAATAAAAATCGTAATTATTTATTCGTAATAATTATATCGTAATTTTGTTCATCAGAAAGGGAGGCTCAGACCATATGTTACCTGACGAACTGGTCGCACAAGAGGCCCGGGCTTGGGAAATTCATGCCGGAAGATATAGATGCTACGTTGTGTACGCACATTATATACGCTTTTGCAACGTTAAAAGATAATCTGCTTAGCGAAGGAAGCGACAAGGATGCCGAAATGTACAAGCGATTGATTTCTGTGCGAGACAAAAATCCAGACATAAAGGTACGGATGAAAAACGAAATGCGTTTGACAAAAGAGTAATGTAAAGTTACAGTTTACGCATCATACTGGCCGCTATAGATTCGGTAAAATTATCGCGGTAATGGAAATTATGATAAGACAAGACGATGTTGTTATTTTTTAAGTTATATATTTGAACGTAAATAATATATATTTATAATTATATTTATAATTTATATTTATTCGTAGATACTGCTGGCGCTAGGAGGCTGGGCTTTCGGTTCGACGCCGTTCAAAGAACTAACAAATAGCATGTTTCGAATGAATCAATTTGTTTATGAAGCTATCGAGTTCCTTAGGGAATACAAATTCGATGGATTGGACGTCGATTGGGAATATCCACGGTAAATAAAAATATTTACAAAATTGTTATAAGCGTGGCACTTGTAGAAACTATAAATATCTGTCGAATCGCCAATCTGGCACAGTTCTACGCGATTTAATCGAACCAACTACGTCACACAATTTTTTTTACCTTTTATAGAGGCGCCGACGATCGAATTGCTTACGTTAATCTCTTAAAAGAACTCAGATTAGCATTTGAAGGTGAAGCGAAGAGTTCGGGACAGTCGAAATTACTTCTGTCGGCTGCAGTACCTGCGAGTTTCGAAGCTATCGCTGCAGGGTAAATATTACGCAAGATAATAGAAATTTTCTTACAAAATTATTATAATATTTAAATATACGATTTCAGACAAGGAGATGCAAAGAAGTTATATTTTAAAAATCCACATAAAATAAAATGTAATGATTCGTTTGTAGATACGACGTTCCCGAAATATCCAAGTACCTGGACTTTATCAATGTAATGACGTACGACTTTCATGGTCAATGGGAAAGACAGGTCGGCCATAACAGCCCACTTTTCCCACTCGAAAGCGCTGCTAGTTATCAAAAAAAATTAACCGTGGTACGTACGAATCATTGTAGGATAATCGTTACATCAAGCAATATGGCGAGATCTAATGAGACGTAATCGATCATAAAATTTACTCTCTAATTATTTTAGGACTACAGTGCCAGAGAATGGGCAAAACAAGGTGCACCGAAAGAAAAATTAATGATAGGAATGCCAACGTACGGTAGGTCGTTTACTTTGGTTAATAAAGAAAAATTCGATATCGGGGCTCCAGCGTCCGGTGGCGGAATCGCTGGCAACTTTACCAATGAATCCGGATTTTTATCGTATTACGAGGTATTCCTTTCATGTTTTAAATAGCCTTTATCAAACCATTTGTAATGATATAATTTACCTATCGTAAAAACGTATTTATACATTATACATTAAAATTTATACATATGTGTGTACAGGTATGCACCTTCTTAAACGAGGACAATACGACTTTAGTTTGGGACAGCGAACAGCAGGTACCATTCGCTTACAGAGACGATCAGTGGGTCGGGTTTGATGACGAAAGAAGTCTTGCAAATAAGGTGACACTGAATAGCTTAAAAGCGTTCAGAAGACGTAACATATTTAGATAAAACTCTATCGACGAATTCTTTGCATTTCCTTTAGATGACATGGTTGAAAGAGGAAGGCTTCGGTGGTATTATGATTTGGTCAGTCGATATGGACGATTTCAAAGCATCTTGCGGGTCTGGGAAATATCCATTGATCAAAATCATGAAGAAGGAGTTACAAGGGTATAAAGTAAAATTAGAATATGACGGACCGTACGAAAGTAATTTAAAAGGTGGAAGGTATACAACGAAGGATCGTAAGTAATCGTTCTTTAATGGTCGCGATTTTGACGTTTTCGTAATTTAAAGTCACGTATACTTTTATAGCTAACGAAGTGTCTTGCGACGAAGAAGATAATCATATATCTTACCATCCAGACAAAAATGACTGTGCTATGTATTATATGTGCGAAGGCGAACGAAAACATCATATGCCTTGTCCTGTTAATTTGGTGTTTAATCCTAATGAAAATGTATGTGATTGGCCTGAAAATGTTGAAGGATGTTTGCAGCATACGCAGGCGCCGCTTGCATAAAATCAAATGAAATGGAAATTTTCGATAGGCAGAATGCAATAAAGGAAGATAAGAAATAGCAAAGTAATAATATAAAATTTACAAGTAAAGGAGTGTATACACCCATCGCGCACCAATAACGAACTACTTCCTCTGCATAAATTTAATATTTTTCCTACATCCTTACATATTAAGCATTTTCCTTCATATTCTTTACTATTTGTATAAAACATAAATAAAACCATAACAATTTTATTTGTAAATAAAGGGGAAGACCATGTAGTTAATCCGAATATTTTCATAACCACTTTTCACTCCTTTTATGTAATTTACAAAACAATTAATAAGTATAGAATATAGGAAGGATATTGAGGAAATAGCATGTTCTTTACAGATTTTATTCGACAGATATTCTTCGTTTTATTGACACGATTTAGAGAGAAGGAAATGACAAATAAACTATCGTAAAAATGTCTTCAGTTTTTTTCAGATATCATTTTCATTAAAATAATACTTAATACACGAATAAATAAATTTAATGATATGTTACAGTGATATGCGAGTCTTCTCCTTCTCTCTATTTTTCATTTTATCAAACATTCATGGTTTCGATCGTTAGCTTCTATTAATCTACGGTCTAAAAAATCTTATTCACATTCTACCAATAAAAATTTCGTTGTACATCAAATTTGGAACGTTCTCGCACGCTATAACTATGCAAATTCTTTCTTACCGAACAGAACTCTTACGATCTTTTTACAAAGTCAGGATAAGAGAATAAAAATTGATCCGTTTTATAATTAAGTTTTGTGTTCTCGATCGTTTCGTTTCTTTCTTTAATTTATCCGATGAACTTTAACATTTGCATAGACAAATATTACGTTTGGTATAGCATTATTCAATTATAGAAAAGTTCTTTTCGGAGATATCATACTAACTAAAATTCTACAAATAGAAGGAACATTTTACAACAAATGATTATGAAGTAATCGCTACGTTTTTTTTTACAAGATAATCGTTTTCAGAATTAATTGGCAAGCACTATTAGAAAGACAAAATGTGTCAAGGCTAACCATTTTCTGGCAAATCTTTCATAATTTCCAGAACTAAGAGCAGATGCTTGACACGCAGTATGCGGAGTTCCTAAAGTTAACAAAACTTTGTCGGAGGAATAAGATGGTGTTGTTTCTGTACAAACAGCTTTACCGGCGATCGTTCTCAGTTGTCTAGCATCAGATTGAGAGGCCGTATGAATCTGACGTGACTCGCGAAGCCATCTACGTAACCATAGGCTGAGCCAAGCGATTTCACAGTCGCATTCTAAGGGATTTCCAGATACTTGCAGTCCACCTAAACAAATTTACACGATTAATTAACATTCGGGAGAAAATTGAAATTAAACTTTTACCTGCCACCATGTTGGTCCCAACGGTTTCCCACGAAAGATTTCCATAAATAACGGACGGACTAAGTTCATTGATATGATTATCCCTTAAATCTAAAGTAAGTTGAGACAATCTTTTTGTCAGGGAAAGAAATATATCCGATTGAAATTTTCGGACACGTGTATTCTTTATTCTCAGGATCAATTCTCCTCCTTCTATAGTCGAGAATGCCTCGGAGGATATTATTTCCAAATTACCTCCGGTAATCGTTAATTCCTTAAGTTGCTTCGTAAAAGCATTTTGCAACTGATGCATCAATAAATGCTCGGTTACTTGTATTTCAATCTTACGAAGCGGTAGTCCAGTTAGTAAGTACCGTAAATGGAATCCGTCAGCTTGTGGCCATGTTTGAATTCGAAGGTATTTTAAATATTTTAGGGAATGAAGACAATCTTTATCGACTGATCTAGTTCTATTTAGATTTCGCAGATCTAGATTTTCCAGTCTGGGGTAACCTACGAAGCTGTCCTTCGTTAACTCCTGTAAAATTTGAATATAAATTATTTCTATCGGTGTCGCTTGCTTTCAAGCATGGTTGAAAAGTGATAATGTCAACTATGAGTAGTATTAGGAACTTATTTTTAATTGTAAAAATAATTTCTGTACCATTCGCTTTATATTAAATATTCACTGACTTGCCTCGATAGGATTCCCAGAAATGTCGAGTTCTCTTAGAAGATTTAGTTTAATTATTGGTATAGCGGTCAATGAATTATTTTTCAATAGAACGATCTTTAAATTTTCCAAGTACTGGAACTGTGTATCAGAAGTACTACTTATGGTATTGTAAGAAATATCAAGTACGTTTAAATTAATCGAAGGAAGGAGAGGAATATTTCTTAATCCACAATTAGCCAGAGACAGTTGCCTAAGGTCGAGCAGATAATGGAAGAGTTCCTTGAAATTCGCTTGAAGATTATTTTGCGAGACGTTGAGATTCAATAATTTTCCCAATGACACAAAAGAATTATCAGGCAGAATCGTTAAGCGATTTCTTGCCAGATTTAAGGATATCAACTGTGATGTTGGAAAAGCGGTCGAGTCCAAGTGATCGATAAAATTATCGGCTATATTCAAGTCTCTCAATGTATAGCCCACTTCTAAAAATGAAGTCGACGGTACTATGGTGAACTTATTATAACTCAAGTCAAGGATTTCTAATCTAGTTCCTTCGAACACGTCCTTTGGTAAAAAGCGTATTTTGTTGCGCGATAAGTTCAAAACTCTTAAATTCTTCAAATTCTTAAATTGTTTTGCTGATAATTGTATGATTTCATTTCCACTCAAATCCAATTGCTGTAGTGATTCCAAACCATGAAACGACTGCTTCCTTAGACTTTCTATCCTGTTATCACGTATATTCAATGTTTGCAAATAAGTCAGAGCAAATGTTCCTGTAATCCATCGTATATAAAAATGTATATACTGATTGGTAATTATTGCTATAGTATACAGTTTATATTATATATTTATATATAAAAGATCATTCTTATATTTTCAACACATACGTACCTGGTTCGAGACTAGTAATGAAATTATTACGCAGATCAAGGCTTAATAACTTGGGTGTTCCATAGAATGTATCGGCTGGTAAATGAGTAATGTTGTTGAATCCGACATCCAAACGGGTTAAATTACTCATTGCTAATCCAGATTTTATATAAGTAATCGCATTATAAGATACGTTTAATGCAAAATCAGAACCACCGATATTGGATATCGTATCTAAATCCAAAGTAGTCAATTTATTGAACTCTAAGTGAAGAAAGCGTAAATTGGAAAGACCATGGAATACGTTTTTATCCATCTTTTGTATCTTGTTATAAGCTAACGACAAAGTAACTAATTTTGGACAGTCTACTATAGAAGCAGACATGAGTATTTTTATACGATTTCCTGTAAAATCCAACGATCTTAATTCCGTAAGATTGTGAAAAGTAGATTCTGGAATTGCTTCGAGGAAATTATAGCCCAATTTAATATCTTTAAGTTCTGTATGAATATTGGATAAAAATATTCTTTCTGGTAGATAATGCAGTCTATTGGATTCCAAATTGATATAACGTAACTGTTGAAACGAATAAAAAGCAGTTGCTTCGATACTTTGAAAGTTGTTATTGTCTAAAACCAGCCATAGTAAATTTGCAAGTGGTCTAAGCGCTCGTTGAGGAAAAACGTCCGTAGCGAATGCGAAACTTAATTCCAAAATGTCGAGGCTTTCTTCGATACCAATGAAGCAATTATCGTCTAACTCTACTAAATGGTTGAACGATAGACTGAGTTCTTTTAGTTTTCCTGGAATTCATAATTTTAAATGTTAATTTAATGAAATTTAAAAATTAACATTAATATTATAAATCGAAACATACTGAACATATGATACGTATAATTCCTAACAAAATTTTATATTTATGTTATTTACATCTTGTTTTCCATCTTATTCGGTCGCAATAATATTCAATGAGAAATTAACATACCTGCTCCTTTAAAAGTTTCTGCTTTGAGTTTCGTTAATATATTATTTCTAAGTAGTAGAATCTCAAGATTTTCAGCCCACTCAAAGTCACCTGGTTCGATATGAGATATTTTATTATATCCAAGATTCAAATGCAATAATTTTTGGCACCTGTTGTAAAAATCTGAGAATATTATTGTAGTTTCCTTTTACTTCATGTGGCGTAACGTAACAAAATTTTATGAGAGTGCAAATTTATGTACTTTTGTAAATTTCATTAAGAAGAGTTTATTAACAGGTGGACTGTTGCAGGGATAACTATTAATTAACAGTATTAACATTTAATTTGCTGAAGATAATAAATTACTTTATTTATGTAAATAATACCTGGACAAAGTTAGAGAAGGCACCACTTCCAAACTATTGGTTGCAAGAGAGAGAGCTTTTAAATTCTCCGCAAATTCTTGAAAACCATTGATAGAAATATTTCTAATATCATTGTTGGCAAGGTACAGATATGATAATTGTTTTAACGAACTGATAGCCAGTGGTACTGTTGGTAAATCATTATTTTCCAAATTTAAGTATTCTAAACTATCTTCCAGGCCATGAAATGTATTATCATCTATACTTCTTAAACCATTCGAGGATAAATGAATTCTTCTTATTTCCATGTTTTTAAACATCTCAGCAGGTAATGATGTTAACTTGTTGTTAGCCAAATTGAAGTCTTTTATCTTAAGAGTATGATTTCCCAGTGTTGGCGTTACGATCCGTTCGATCGAATTTTCACTGACGTCGACCAATTCTAAACTAGAACTTTGGAAATCCGGTAGTTCTAACTGCTTAATATTATTACCGCGTAAATAAAGCCAAGTTAAATCTTTTAAATCCTTTAAAGGTAATGGGAAGGATTTTAAAAGATTACTGTTCATGCTCAATGTATGTATATTTGGTGGCAAAGCATCTTTTGCAAGATCTTCGATGTTGTTATTGTCCAGGTTTAGCCACACGAGAGAAGTAAAGGTTGAAAAGGTACTTGGTACTTTGACGATCGAATTATCACCAAAAAAGCCATTTGTCAAAGTCTTCTTCATATGTCCCCAATCTCCTTCCAATGTTGTCAAGTGATTACTGCGCACGAATATATTTCTTAATATAATTAAACTCTCCTTGCGATAAAAAAATTGTAGCATTTACCTGTGCATGTTAAGCCAATTTAATTTTTTTAGGTTTTTGAAAGCTTTAAAGGGTATGCTTTCCAAAGAATTGTAACTCAAATCCAAAGAACGCAGACTGTCGATAATAATTCTAATAACGAGCATTCATTAGTACGAGTTCCTTAAATAAAATCTTAATAAAAGAGATTAAAAACTTACTGTAATGATTTATCTCCTATGTTAATTAACTTATTACTCATCAATCCTAAAGCTTCGACACCTGTGCAATTTGCAAGTGCATCGTTATCGAGTGCCTGCATTCCAGAGCCAACGATGTCTAATTGTGCAACATAATTTACCGACACATCTATAATAAAACGGTTTAACACTATATTTTACTTCTATTGCAATAATAAAATATATCGATCGGTTGTGATCACTCATATGTTAAGAAAAAATATCTCTTATCGATTTTAAATTTATTTATCTTAAAATTGAATTTACGTCATGCATTTGTACTTACCAGGAAACCTAGTAAATGGGACTCCCATGCAAGTTATGTCCATTTTTGTAAAATCTTCATCGTCTTGTACCCAACACATACACATTGTATTAAATGTACACGGTACATTGTAGGACTTAATTATGGTAGGTGACCAAATGATTAAAAATAGAAAATTGATACATCCAGGATTCTTAGATAACATCTGATTTAAAAAATTTTTCATTTAATTTTAATTCTACTTTAATTTTTGATAAAATATAAAATGACAACCTCATTCGTAAACGATATTAAAACCAGTATATATATATATATATTTTTTTTTTTTCTATAGTTAAGAATTTCAATTTAATTATTTTAGTTTTGTACAACTTATCAAAATAAGAATACTAATCGCGATCGTTTCATTTTTACTGTCGCACGAATGTATAGCAAAACAGATGATTGTGCATACTTTAATTGTAATAATCAAATGTTCATTGATAAGTTTAATAAAACATTGGAACATGTAGCGATTGAACTTTCGTAACTTCTACGTTGTTTGCAAGTGTAAATTACTTGTCAAAGCTTTGTTCGTAATTGAAGTTACGCGACGCAAGTTAAATTAGAATTAAATGAAAATTAAATGACTTAAAACGGGACATTTGATTATATCACAAACAAAAGGTCTAAAAAGCAAGCAAACCTTCTTAAGTTTCATTTATGAAATATTTCTCTCTTCCTCCATGAAAGTCACTGTCCCTCGATTATATCCAAAAACGAATCGTGTATTTTATAAGATTCACGCCTTTCATCGTGTCTTTGTAATTGTTTCGTCGATTAGGTCCGAAAACTTGAAGTACTTTAAAGAAACGTCAAATAGATTCGTTTTGAGAATGACAGGAAAAAGCATGTGCGTCGATTGTATACACGCAGGCGCGTTCATCGCTCTTTATGGATTGCAAACCGAATATTGAAGATACACCACACTAAAAGCTTTAAAGCTTTCAAAATTTTACAGATTTCAGTTCATCTGACCTAATAAATCTCTAGATCGTTAGAATATTTTTCGTCGCGTAATAAACCACTCGTATTAGAAATACGATAACCCCTTCAACTCTTTGTTATTTAATTTCAATTAACCCCTATCAATGTTTGCTCTGCTTATAAAATGAAGCAATCAGATATATATATACGTATATAAAATCATGCATGAATAAATTGATAATCTTTTCTTTTTATTGGTAGTAAATGAAAATAATTTAACTATCGCGATATAAAGGATGTCTTTTCTCTTGCTCACTTCAATATTTTCTCGTTATTTTCACAGATTTCTAACAATAAATGTGTTAGAACAAAATTATTTTATTCGAAATATCGAATATTTCTGTGCTTTTTTTCAAGATCCACTTCCAGAGTTTTTAAAATTTTATATGTATATATATGTAATTTCGTACAATTATGGAAACTAATACGAAATTACTTTTTATTCGACCCAATATAAGAAATGTTTAATATAATTTTTACAACTATAATAGCTACACACGTGTCTTCGTATAAAATAAAATCAAAATAAAGATAAAGAAATAATAAAATAGTAAACTACATGTATTGTTGAAATGGTAAATATGGCGATATATTATACAATTGATTTCTTTTATTACATATAAATTAATTTTATTTCAATTTGAAATATATAATAAATTACTTAGTATAATACAAATAAATATTATACTTCTATACTAAGTCACAGTTTGAATCCTGAATGTATAGCTACTATACCACACGATAAAGTTTTGTAATTAACTTCTTTGAAACCACTGTTCTCAATCATATTCTGAAAATAAAGCATATTAATTGTATATATATTAATATATCCAAAAATCCCGACGTTTAAATCGAAAATATTTTGTATAATAATTTATCATCTATAACTACATGTTAAGTTAAAAAAAGAATAATTACTTTAAAATCCTCTTGTTTAGGAAATTTTCGTATGCTTTCGACTAGATATTGATAAGGTTCCCATTGTCCAGCAATCAATAATCCCATTGGTGGGATTAATTCGAAGGAATATTTATCATATAGCCTGTAAAACAATTTGTGATATTAATTACGTTAATGCGATAGTTAATTTATAATTATATTTATCAAATAAGATAAATATTAAATAATTATAAAAACAATCATTTGTTTTTATACGATATATAAAATGTTGATAGTTATATTTTTAATTACGTCGAAACAATTTATTTTATTACGTATAATACTTACCATTTTAAAATATTGTTTTCAGGATGGCTAAACTCTAAACACATGAATCGACCACCGGGTTTGAGCACTCTATACGCTTCGTCTAATACCTGTAATATAAAAAAATATATCGAGAAAATTACATACAATAATAAATGACATTTTATCTATATATAGAAATTAAATTTATTATGTTTAAATACTTTTTCAATGTGAGTAACATTCCTTATTCCAAATACTATAGTGTATGCTGTATAAGATTCATCTGGAAAAGCCAGATTTTCTGCATCACCTTTTTCCCATGCGATATCGTAATTATTCGTCGTTGTCCATCCTAATTTTTCTGCTCGTGCTTTACCGACATTTAACATATGTTGATTAATATCACAAACTGTTACGTGACTGCTTAAATTTCTTGGATTCTTTGTATTTCGTAGAAAGTTTAGATATCTGAAAGTAATATCTCCTGTACCGCCTGCAGCATCCAACAAACGAGTTCCATGAGTCGGTCTTAATTCTTGTATAAAAATATCTTTCCAAATACGATGTATACCGAAACTCATTAGATCATTCATGATGTCGTATGAATTCGCAACCTTCTCAAACACCGCATGTACTGAAAGAATAAATATGGTACGTTTAATTCTTCTTTCGATGCGTATCATGTTGGATTAATACGCAATGTATATTTAAAGTTTAAATCATTTACTATTTTGTTAGAAGTAAGTAAATCAAAGTTTCATCGATGAAATTAGTTAGATCTAAAACATTCAAAGACACAACTATTACCTTCTTTTGCTTTTTCACTTTCCTTGATTTCTTGAAAACCAAAATGTGTTGTTTGTTCATTATTAGTCGCGAGAACATTCGTTATCCTTGCATAATTACGTTGGTGGAAAAACGTATACTTCACGTACGTAAATAATGTTTTACTTATGTTCATTTTAAAAGGGGAATAACCTTTTCGATTACTTTTCTAGAAAAGTTATTGACATGGTAAATTGAAAATGTATAACCTCTGAATACTATTTATCACGAATCACTACTGGAGCACCCTCTGGACAGTTTTTACACGAATTACTAATTTAATATTCAAAAAATTTAAATTTAAAATCGAAGTTTAAAGTCTTTAAAATCCTTCTGTACAATATTCTCTTGAAATTCGTGTTATTAACAAAGGTATGACCATTTTTTTTGACATTAATCGCACCTAGCTATACTTTATAAATTTAAGGGTTCAAGGTAATTATTTTGTATCAACGCTTCTCATTGTCAGTAAGTGATGTAATTTTTTAAAATTGTTTACGAAACAAAAAATCTGATCAGATATAAGAATAGAATCAAATAGAAATCGGAGACATTTACAAAATGTTTCTTACACAATAATGATGGTCTTTATGTTGAAAATATTAAAAACTTAATTGAAAAATTCATTTTAATTTTATGTAAATTAACCTTACGTAGGTATTGAAATTCTATGATCGAAACGTATCGAATGATTTGGGTCTCTTCGTATTACAAGTTTCTTATTCTCCACAGTTAACAAAATCATACATTTCAATTATGTAAATGCGTTTTCTCTGTATACTATAATTTGATAATTTGCAGAAGAGAACAAATAAACAAAGACTAATAAAGTTGTCGCCATTCATACAACGAATGACGTAAGAGATAATGTATTAAAATAACACAAATGTATAGTTGCAATATTTTATCGTGTTTTTGTTAGAAAACAATACCGAGATATGTAAAATATTAGGCGTATGCAAAGGTTCTAGTCCGTTTTTTACTTTTATTCGTTAATCGTAAAATATTATACATAAAATAATCTGGGAAATATTTTCCTTCATTTTCTGTGCTACTTTTCGAATTCCTTCCTAGAAGGAAGATATCGGTGTGAAAGTAATGAACAGATCAAGCCAGACAACAATTTTTGCACACACTCGTTAAATGTAGGACGTAGGAGAGGGTAAATAAAAATTCAGAAACTGTTTTGGTACAATTTTTTACATTCTTTATTTCTCCTTTTTACGGAGTCATCGAGTTGACATCCTATGAGAAAAAATCAATTAGAATAATATTCAATATTTCAATGTGTAAACTATTACTTTATTCGTACGTTGGCGTTGTCGATGAATTTACCATCTTGGACTGAATCGAAGTGGAATCGCCAACCGCCGTAGTAATATGTTTGATTCCTGGTCGATAATTTATAAACAACCAAGAATATCAAACATATCTTGCGGAAGCTTGGCTACTTTTTGTCTGCAGATAAACTTAGCTTACTAAACATGATGGAAAATATGCTGCTCTTGAACGTTAGAAATTACTTACTTAACGTATTTTTAAGTGTTAAATATACTGAATTTATTTGGCGATCACAATAGTAACGAAAACAAACAACATTTACAACAATATGATATAAATTATATCGTACTGATTAATTAAAAATTATTATTCATTCTGGAACTGTGTTGAAATATAATTATAAACTTGTTTAATATTTCTTTCGTTACTTTATATATAATTTATTACTGTACTATTATATAATTTATATAATTGTACAGTTACATATTAAAAGTACTACAGTCATGTATCGATATGTATAATTTATCATGCGATATTTATCCATGCTACTTATATATCCTATTTGGGGATATGAAAGTATACAATTTTAAAACATATCAAAAATATTCGTATTTTTACATATAACCTTTACTATAATATAAAAATTATCACTTAATATTTCTATTAAGATTGACTTCATTTAACAAATTATGACTTCTCGTGACAGGTATTTTAATCTTTTTGGTAGCAGTTTTCTACTAAATAACATCTTTCGTTAGATCGTTGAATTTATATATGTAATAAATAAAACATAATAGATAAAATTTTATCCCAAAACTGAGGAAGATAACACGTATTGATTCAATATTCTCATCTACTGTCATACACCTTATTAGACATTTAAATTAAGAAGAAAATGTAAATTTTTATACATCGTCCATTTAAATCATTTTTTGACGCATAGATTATCAATTGTTAATTACCTCAAAGAAATTATCATATAAAACAAATTATTTCTTATTAATCTCATGGAAAATATTCCTGATTTGTATTTTATCGTTCGTACGACCTTAGATAATAGACTTAAATAAAAAAGTGAAACGCCGATGCCTGAATTGTCCATAGGTTATATACTCCAACCGAACGTTTGGCATAAAAAAAAATGCACAGTAAAGATTAAAATTGAAGCTTATACGAAGGCTATTTAGGACGAACAATTTTATTTCACTCCTTCATCGTGATCTTTATAAATTAATTTTCACAATTGGGAAAATAAGAACACTACGAATGACGCTAAAACTTAACCTAACGATCACTCAACTGATACTGTAAACACGTCACGCGCACAATAGATACGTACGAATCTTGCCGGCATGGGGTAGCAATTAACTTTTATCGTTGATCGCTTGCAAATAATATCTTCGCTGATATCGTATTAATTTTTTAGAAAAATCAAATTTCTATGGACATCCTACGGATTCGTTGAGCGTATTTGCACGTAAAATTGTTGTCGTAAGCGATACACGGTCGACATCCATGACTACGTTGTAAATTCTGTACCTATAAACATTTCTGCATTCTCGTCAATGGTTCGACTGATCGTAAGAAATACGAGAATTGTATCTTAATTTTTGACATCGCGAATGGCAACGTCATATCGCACCGTTTAACTTGGCTATACCAACAGGAAGTGCGTACAATTGGCAAACAAATCGATGTTTGCAAAGTTTCTACATCCTGAGATAATGATAATATCGATAAGAAGAACGATGCGGTAATTAACGATAGTTGCAAAATGCTTCTGATATCGTTACGAAGAAAACGCAAGATTGTATCGTTCAATGGAAGAAATATAAAGTTCCACTTGAGAAAAAGACGAAACCTTGCAGCTGCATACTTGCATATAAATATGTAGTAGCGAAATGTTAAGTCAGAGCTCTCTCTCTCTCTCTCTCTCTCTCTCTCTCTCTCTCTCT
>JAITYT010000782.1:43226-54608 GCA_025433975.1 Liostenogaster flavolineata
ATCTGTGTTTAAAAAATATCGACGTCTGCTTCTCTGTCCCTTTCTTAGCGGTTGGAATGTATATCCGCGTTTGAAAAATATCGACGTCTCTCTCTATCTCTCTCTTTCTGTCTTAGCGGCCAAGAAGCGTCGCAAAATTACGACAAACGTTTAATCTTGGTTGCGTCGCCGCGTCACTCATCGAGGATCGAAGAGTTCCTTTCTTTCGAAGTTCATTGTAAGTTTCTTATCGCGGAACGATGAATTCGATCCGACGATCGAAGCGTCGCTTTGCTTTCGCGCCGATCGAAAAAAAAATCGAGGACCGAATTTTCCCAGAGATATAGGTTACCGGGCGTATTTGCATAGGTCCTCGTGTCCCAGGAAAACAAATCTGCTAAACGTCGCAGACCGGAAGGATTCGTCCTGACAAGCGGAGCTTCCAGAAAGTATCGATCTGAACGTCGTACAAGGCGGACCGCGCGCGGTCAGTCCCATTCGTGGATTCCAGTTTGAATTAAGAGGCGAGGGCCTTTAGAGTCGTGACGCGTCGCCGGGATGTTTCTTTGACGGGACCCTCGTTTTTACTTTTCCTGCTTCCCGATCCCCTCCATCTTGTTAACCTCGTCACTTCCTTTCACTGTCCTTGTGTCGTTTCCTCGTATTCTTTCGAACTTCTCGTCTTCTTTATCCGTCCGTCTCTGTCTCTCACACCGTGACGAATAATAAATTTATCGCGTAGCTTCTTTATAAATTCAGGAGATAGAATTAGCCATCGCCAAATAGCGGAAAAATCTTTGCGTTTTTCCGACGGCGCACGAGCTTCGACAACGGATCGACTCTAATCGTTTGCGTACGATCTATTAGGTTGTTCGAAAAGTCATTTCGTTTTTTTTTTTTATGAAAAAACTGATGGGAAAAGCAAAATGACTTTCCGAGCAACCTAATATTTTTCGTATTTTGTTCGGCTCGTCGAGTCGCGCTCGAAACTCTTTCGAAGACTGTTACGTAGAATAAACACTTCCACAGCTGGTTACAAGACGGGACAACGAGGTTACGTACGTTATTCGTCAAAATCCATCGTGTCCGCGTTTGATTTCGTTTGTTCCGCTCCCGTTTGCTCCCTTGAGCGGTGCCCTTTCTGGATTCTCCCTTCCCCCTTCTTTTCGATACGCCTGTCAGTTGGGAGCTTAATCTTTCGGACATTTTTCGTCGGATTTGCATGCGCGCAACATCGCCGTCGTCGTAGTACCTAACATTCGTACGTTTGGAAACCGGATCGAAGTAATCTTTTCTAAAGCAACACCGGCCGTGGCAACCTGAACCACCTCGAAACGGCGCGGGGCACTTTCGCGCGCCCGCTTCGATTCTCCTTTTTTTTCGCCTTTTCTTTCCTCCTCGAGGGTTGGTCTCCGTGAAACGATATCCTAATGGGACCGTGACAGGGACCTGTTCGCTGGTCAGAGGTCCGACCGAGAAACCGGACGTTGGGTCCCAGGGGTCAACGCGAGTCAATGGACGCGAGTTCGGATCTGGTCCGGGAACGAGTCAATCGACGTTCGACTTTCCCGTTCGAGCTGAGAACAAGAGACGGCAAGGGACGACATCGCGTCGCGCTCTCTCGCGCGCATCGCCACGTTTTTCCAAAGATTACTTTCGCATTTCTATTCAAGCCTTCCTCCACGCCTTTACATTTTTCTTTTCTTTCCTTTTTTAACCCATCGACTGCCAACTACGAGATATCTCGTAGCGCGTGCTCCGAGTTTCCATTGGCTACGAATGGCCATTTGAGTTAGGAATTATTAGAAAGGATGGAGAACATATCGAGTTATCGATTTTTATTATTAAAATCGTTATTAGAATTGTTAAAATTGGAACTTAGACGCTTAGATCGTAACGTCGTGATTACGTGTCGGGTCCGTAGGTCGAATGGTAAGAGAGGGGTCTTATCGCTGCGTAACGATAGCATCGGTACTTTTAATCGATGTCGCACTGATATCGTATTAATCGTAAACTCTGCTTACTCGCGACGATTCGATCTCGTTCTGTGCATTCGCACGAATAACTTTGCGAACAACGTTGCTTTAAAATCGGTTCGTAGCCAAGAAGATGTCAAATCGCCTGGAATTCTTCCAACTTTTTCTCGACGTGACTTCGAAATTTCAACGATCGATGCAAGAGGTTCGACGAACGTATTACAGACGCACAGAAAGTAATTCCATTTATTCGATCGCGTCTCACGCGTCTTCCCAAGTGAAAACGGCTAAGAACCTTTGAAGTTGGCAAGAGATGAAATGGAAGAACATTCTTCCCCTTTTTTCTTACACTTTTTTAACAATGAACATCCGTCGTTGCGATCGTCCTTGTCGATCCACGAATTTCGCAGCGTCCGGGAACAAGAAGAAAAGAAAGAAAAAAAAGTTCAAGAAAGAGTTCTAGCGACGACGTTGCCGGAAAAAAATTCCTTATCGATTTCTAAAGAAGAAATTTTCCTGGACGCCAAGAGATACAAGCGAGCGCGTTATCCTCAAAGAAAACAGCTAAGAAGCTTTAAAATTCGCAAGAGATGAAATAGAAAAACGCAACGGTTCTTTTTCATCGCTCGATTCCTTCACTTTTTTAACAATGAACATCCGTCGTTGCGATCGTCCTTGTCGATCCACGAATTTCGCAGCGTCAGCGAACAAGAAGAAAAGAAAGAAAAAAAATTCAAGAAAGAGTGTTCTAGCGACGACGCTGCCGGGAAAAAAAATTCCTTATCGTTTTCTTAAGAAGAAATTTTCCTGGACACGAAGAGATACACGCGAACGCGTCTTCCTAAAAAAAAAAAGAAAGAAAAAAAACAGCTAAAAGAACCATTATCGTTCGCACGAGAGGAAATAAAAGAACACGGCGGCCTTTCTCGTCGTCGCTAGGTTCTTCCATTTTTTTGACAATGAACATCCGTCGCCATGGCCGTCCTTGTCGTTACACGAGTCTCTCTGCGTCTCCGAACACTTCTAGCCCATCTTTCCTCCATCCTTTTCCTCCCGTCGACGCGCATCCCGGAAGAAACACACCCTCCCTTCCCCTCCTCTCCCCGCTCCTCTGTCCTTCAACCGTTTACCATTATACGGTCCCCCGGCGCGTCGATCGAGGGGCAAACTTATTTGGAGGAAATGCTGCTCTCTCTCTCTCTCTCACTCATACTTGGCGCTCTCCTTTCCTCCCGCCTCCTCCCCGTTCACTATTTCTCGCGCTTCTCTTCGTAGCGTAGGGTGCCCCGAGACGCGAAGAGAGAGAGAGAGAGAGGGAGAGAGGATGAAAGTAGCAAAGGAGAAGCTCGCAACGATGCGTGTCTCGGAACGATGCGCCTCTGCGCGTGGAAAGGGTGTAAAAGGAGGCAGTGGAAGGGAGGAGGATGCTGTGGGAACGTTCTCACGCGAGAGGGGTAGGAAAGATCACCTGTAGCCATTGTGAAAAGCGACCCCTTCGCGAAAGGCGTCCTCCCGGTGCGCTTCGGGTGAGAGGGGGGGGGGGAGGGAACGATCGGTGTCATCCACGATCCGGATAATGGAGAATCCTTCCGAGTCGGCCCGTTTCTCGATCTACCGAGGAGATACGCGTACGATTCGCCTCGTATCTTCCTACTTTCCTTGTACTCCACTTCGAAGCAGGCGAGAGTGACTTCCTCGAGTATCAACGAATCCGAGCGCCTCGCGTCTTCCGTTCTACGAATCTCTTCCTAGAGAACGCGTGGATCTTTCTTCGCGTTGGACCTTTTTTTTTAATTTTATTAAGTTTCGTATGCCGGCATTCGATCGATGTTAGTTAATTGCATTCGAAGGCGATTTTTTTTTTTTGTATGAAAAAAGCGTTGTTTTTTACGGTTTTTTTTAGGTTCGAAAACTGTCGGGAAAGAACGAAATGACTCTCGAAACGACCTTGTTCTAATCTTGTCTAAATCTGTCTAACTCTGGTCTTGGTACTCCGATGACGTTAGCGCGGTTACCAACTTGTCATTGAGTTGTATTATAAATGGCAAATAATAGTTCCAAGCGTCGTCGTTTCGATTTCATTATCTAAATTTAATCTCACTTACGTGCATTAGCTATCCGCGTTTTGAAAGGATATAAAAGGATGATCAGACCTGTAAAGGATATAACGCTTGATTTTCGACGTCTCCAAGAGTGTCGGCAGGCCTATAGATCTCTGTATGAACGGATCTACGAATAAAAAAGTTCTCTCGTTTTCTTCTTTTTTTTTGGTTTTTCTTTTTTATCCTTTTTTTTGTTTCTTCTTTTCATCGACTTATCGTCGTTCGAAGCTGCAGCGACGTCGTCGATACGTCGCTTATTCGCGACATTACGTACGCGCATTCACATCGTCGATCGATGGCGACGCTTGGATACGTTCGATTTGAAATTCTTAGCAAAATACGTGGCTTCTAACCGCTGGAATACTAGGCGACCGATGGAAGGAAGGAAAGAGAGAAAGAGAGAGAAAAGAAGGAGAGAAATAAGGGATAAAATATCGAGCAAAGCCGAGAAGAAAATGGAGTAACGGGTGAGCACGGAGCAACGGAAGGTGAACGAGATAAATAGGGAGGAAAGAGGAGCGGAGAAGGCCACGACTCTGGCTTTCCATGCACATCATCCCTTTTACATTTTAATTTCTCCCCTTTTGCACTGGCTTTTCAAAGATCTCCTCTCGCTTTCACCCTTCTTCGATACCGACTCTCTCTCTCGCTCGTCCTGTCCTCCTCCCGAGTTTTCTGTCAGCCACGGCTAGGTGGCATCCCTTTAACATTATAATGTTCCCTGCGTGGCTGGCTCGTCGTCTTCTTTCCGCTGGGCGATCTCGCGATCGCGCTCTCTCGCTTCGTCACGCTCGCTTCCACCCCTTTTCGTAGGTCTAACGTACCGATTTATGGGCTAGGAAGCGAATTCTAAGGAAATGTTATGCCGTCGGCTCCGAATCAATGCGAAACCGTTGGACGGCGTGCCTCGTAGATGTATTTGAAGTGAGTTCGCGGGATTATCGAGTGCCCTGGGGTTTGCGCGATGACGTTACCGAGTACAACATCGAGGAAGACGAAGAAAAAAAAAACGGCTTGATAGAAAATCCAAGCGAATCGAGAGAGAGAAAAAAAGCAGGTAACGAGAAAGCGATTTCACATTGGTCGTACGACAACTGGCATACATTAACAGCCGCGAAGGAAATTGGATTAGAGAGACGGAATTGTACGCGTGGATTTTGCATACACCTTGCCAAAGCCGGGCAGAAATTTCACAATGCAGAAGTCGTGCCCTCGTAAAGAGCCGAACGACTAGACGCAACGGAAATTTTCTACGTTCGAGGGGTTCTCGCGGTAACGATCGCGACACCGTCGTCTTCCTCGCCTACCAGCGATTTCAATTATTTCGTCCACGGCTCCCTTCGATTGAGTTTATTCCCGGTTCCATCGGTCCCATTCCAGCGCACTACCACGTAACGCGATTGCGATAAATTTAACGCGACCTTCGCGCGAAATAGCGAACAGTGCGATGGCTGTTTAAAATGAGATGCGTGCCAATGAATAAAGATAACGCGCGTCACGGGCGATCGTCTCGGATGATCGACTTCGATCGATACAATTTTTGTACCTGGTTGACGCATTGATTTTAACGGACAGCCAGTCAGTGTTAAAAATCAAGTTACTTCGATCTCGCGAAAAATTACCGAGAGCGAAAAAATAAATGTGCTTTGTACGTAGGTAATTCGGGGTAAAAAAGAGATTTTTGCCTCCTGCCAAAATTCTCATGGCAAAGTTTTCGGGTTTCTCTGATTGGGAAGTCCCACTTGCGCTTAAACTGGTCCTAAAAAAAATTAAAATGTCGGACGATACGGGAAACTGCGTATTAAAATTGGACATATCGATGATATCTAACTCAAATGCACGATTGTCGCAGGAAATGGAGATCAAAAAAGGTCGAATATTTGATCGACGCTTGTAAACGACGTTTCGATCCATCGAAATTGGATTCATGAAGTTCTCGATCTATGGATCATGGATTTATGAAATTTATGAATACAAGCGGGTATTCGTACCTGGTTGACGCATTGCTTTTAACGGACAGTCAGTCAGTGTTAAAAATCAAGTTACTTCAATAACAAATTTGACGAGATTACGTGCTGGCTACTTACTCAACACCTATCAGAGCCGCAGATGTGCGGCACGTGTTCTCCTTCAGTTTATGATAACGTATTGCAACAAATTTTCACGCGAACGGATATATCGAGCTGTAAAACGATCAAATAGACGTAGAATATTCTTGCTCGAGAGATAATTAGATTTTTCAAACTACGACGAACAGTTGAACTAGTCAGTTCGCTAGTGCGAGTGTTGAAAGAAAGTAACAAGGTTTTCTATGTTTTTCCACGTATCAAAATTTTAATACATTTTCAAATTTATAATACAAAAATAACAAATAAAGGGAAGAGAGAGATATTTTGTTTCTCTTTTTACTTTTCAATCTGTTTAATTTCCATTTATCAAAAAACGAAATTATCAAATGTGTCACATACGTGCGATGCACCAGTTACAAAATAAATTTCCAAGCCAAAGCGTCGCATATTTACGTCGGTACGTAAAATCGTTTATTACGTTAATATCCTAAAAAAAAGGAACGCGTACCAATCGGAGACTAATCGCAACAGAAAACACTGCGGACTACGACGAAAGATTTTCTTCTTTCCGTGGTAGCGATCGAGTCGAAACGATTTCTCACGAATCGATCGGCAGTGGGAAATCGCGCGACGAAGTACGTCCATACGTCGACGGCGCGGCCACCATTGGCAACGATCTGCAACGAGAAAAAAATAAAAGATAAGCAAAAAGAGGAAAAAGAGGCAGGACGGCTCGGCTCCTCGCTGCGTGCCCGTGTCCCGATCGCGAATCTGCGGATTAAGACTTACGAGGAAGGCGTTCGTGGCACGTGCTGAACCTTCTTCACGGCATTGCGCGCGGGACCTCGTCGAATGACCATTGGTCATTGTCACAGGAGGGAACACAGGAGGAAGAGAACCGGTTACCTCCCGCCAAGAAGAACGGTGGCACGTGCTTCCAGACGCGGTCCATGCGAGCACGGAAGAAGGGCTGATTATGAGCAACGTCGGTGTAGCGACCGGCGACACCTGCTGCTTCGAAATAAAGCGATCGAGTGGCCGTTGCAAGGCGCCGCGAACTTACGACGATCGAGCGCGATCGCGTGAACCATCCACTACCAAAGACGAATTTTATCACCTCGTCGCGCCAACGGTCAGGATAAGACGGAAGGATTTATCGCGAGACGTCTCCAAGTGCAGCAAAAACGCTCTGCTTTTTTCTTTCTCTTTTTACCAACGCAGGTTTCTCCATCGCATTTTTCTTCTAAATAATTTCACGCGATTAGGCGAACGATCGACTACCAAAGACGAATTTTCTCACTTCGTCGCGCATACGACGTTCATCGAAAGTATAAGACGGAAGGTTTCCAAGTGCAACGACGGCGCTGTGCGTTTTTTCTCTTTGGGGTAGTCTCCTATGAACGTCTAAATTTTAACTGTCCTCCTGGACTTTTTTTTACCAGATAATAAAATGCAATAATTACAATTTTTTATATGTTTTTATTGACGTCGTATATGATACAAACAAATTTTTTTTTTGGGTTATTTTATAAGGTTTTATTTTTTTTTACGGTGAAAGTGATCTTACGCGATCAGGTGACGAATGTTCTCACTTTGTCGCATTTACGTTGCGACGTACTTACGTCGAAAGGATAAGACCGGAAAATGAATCGCGAAACGTTTCCAAGTGCAATGACCACACGATACGTTTCTATCTCTCTTTCTCTCTTTCTCTCTCGCGAATGCAGACTCTTTGGTTGCGTTCATGGAAACGATCGTACGCGTGAACTCGCTCATGTAAATAAGTCACATCGATAAATCGCGGTAGTAAACGTTGGTAAAAGTTCGTTGGAAGCTGCCGTATCACGGTGGAAACTCCAACGATTTGCATATCTTCCGTTACGACAGTTAGGCGCTCACCTTTTCCCTCTGGGTTCTCCGCGAAGCCTTCCTTTCTTCCCGGTCATCGACGGTCGCCGGCCCGTCGTCCGTTGACCAACCGCGTCTATAATCCGTTTAAAGGCGCGACGCCCTACTCTCATCCTCCTATGAGCGAAAGAAGAAGCGAAGAAGCGACGAGAGGAAGACGCGTCCACGCACGCGGATACCTTCGTCAACGAATGGTACATATGTAACGAACGTACGCGCTTTACCTGCGGACAATAGGAAGTCCTGACCAGTAGTGGCCCGTGTGCCGTCGACCTGCCAACCGAAATTGAATAGGTTCGGGCAACGCCCAGATTGTGACCTGCGGTCCTCCAAGCAACCACCTTGCTGAAACTCGCCTATGGAAGGGGTAGCTCCAGGGTTGGATGCCACCTTAGGCTTCCATACCTTTGCACTCGTTTGTTTTTTTATCTCACTGATTTCGAACCCGCGTGTTTTACCTTCCGCTTTACGATCAACGAGCTTCCACGAGATTTCGTTTACGAATTCTTTTCCGACCCTTTAATCGCTTACGTCGAGTATACTCGTCACGACGGAACGTCGATTTCTCGCATACTGTCCAATACGATCGACGCGAAGATAAAAAAAGTTACATTCGTATTACGAATCGACGATGTCAAACGAAACGAATTATTGTAAGAAAATTTTACAAGACAAGAGCAGGCAGAAATATTTTTCGAATGATTTTTGAGTCGTAGTTACTCGCTTAATTTCCTTCGCGTTACACTTCTTACAACGTGTGAGATATTAAGTCGTGTCGCGGAGAATAAACAGCAAGATGGTTCTAGCGCGACAAGGGCTTATATCTGTTTACGAAACGAGCGACGTTCGCCGAGGTTAGAAGAAACAGTCGCGAAAAGCGAGTTCGCAAGTCGGGAACATCGTGATATTTTAGCGCGTGTCCTCGTCTCGTATACGTATGCGTGCACATAGGTAAGCATCGGCCCAGTTTGCGACGCGTGTTCTTCGTAAATGTTCCTTTTCGATGGAGAGAAGGATGGACTAGTCTAGAATTCAATTCGATTTTAAATCGTGAATTTTAACTGCGAATTTAGCTTACGGCAGCTATCGAGACATAAATAAATAACGTAAATTAATATCGCTAAATATCACTGTCAAGGACATTCCAGGAACTGATCGTGTGTTAGCTCCTTACGAATTGACTCGCGGTTAATCGCGACTAGGTGATTCGATATATCGCGAAAGAGACGGTGAAATCGACTTTTTTACTTCTCGTGGCTACACAAATTCTTTTTACTATTTTAATTTTCAACTGTATGGAAATTTGTTTAGTTTGGGAAGGAACGAAATCACATTCCGAACAACCCGATATATTATCATTACGTTGCTTTTATAGGAAAACATATGGACGCGATCTTTAGAGAAACAATTGTTCCCACCTTTGCCAATTTACCAGATCGTCTTTCGTTAAAGTCTTACCCTTGCTACTTACCTTGCCACTCGCCCGCGCGAACCTAAAGGCGATACGATGAACGTGCCGACGGCGAAGCGTTGAACAAGAACGAAGGAGAAAAATCTCGACGGCCATTTTCACGTGGAAAGGAACGTCGCAACATGGAACTATCACGCTCGATCAAACTGGCGGCTCGAAAGCGATCATCGTCGTTCAAGGGTGACCACGAGCCAAAACCACAGCAGACGCGTAGGTAACCCTTGCTCGCGACTTAGCACCTAGTAAAAGAAAGCACGGAGACGCGCGTTCTACGATTATTCAGGATTAGCAGGATAGGTTCGACCCCTGGGCCGTCCTTCCAGGTTGGTCGCGCGCGATGACCATCAGTCATCGACGCTGTCGCTCTACGGCAGTGCCGGAGGACACTCCGACTTTGATATTCCTCGTGTGGCAGCGACGATGCCGTCGCTGCACCACTACCTTCTCGCTCGATACGTCGGATAGGGTCGACCAGCAAGCGCCTGTAAACCGGACAATCATTACGATGTCATTAAGTCTGACGAGCGTGTAATCGTGCCGGGCAGAAGGTCACAGGGGGCGATCATCAACGTGCCTACCTCCGTGCCGAGACGAGGTCGCGTCGGTGAGGTCGCGATACCACGTGGATCGTGCCTCTCGCAAAATTAATCGACCCTTTCCGATCGGACCGTTTTTCGAGCGAGAAAGGAACTCGTTCCTCCGTGGAACGTCCAAGCCGAGCATTCCACGGGTAAATCGGCGCTACGTTCGATCGGTTTCGTCGTTAGAGCGCGAAGATCGTTATCGACGTAATCGCGCGTTCCTCGTTGCCGAGTCAACCGTTGCGCTCGGTTGCAGTCGGATCGCCTTTCGACGTTTCCATTTTCGAAATCAACGTTACCATCGATGTTAATGTTGAGTCCGGCATCGGCCCCTGGGGACCGACGGTGAATTTTCCGTTTGACAGGCGTCGCTTTCTGGCGACCGACAGTGGACTTTTCGCTTGGACAGGGTCAAAGTTACAAAATAAATGTAGTAATTTCAACGATGTTTATCGAAACACTCTAAACAAAGATGTGGTTTGGTTTTGCATGTATTACAGTAAGCGACGACTTTTCTAGCCAAATTTCTGGCTGCCTTGCGTCCGAATAACTTTGAATTATTGTCCTAATATCCCGAACGGTATCTTCGGATTTCGTGAAGTCCTTCTTTTTTTCGTAATTGGTGAACAGTTCTGCCTTGGTTACCCCATTGTCTCGCTCGAAACGAAGTACGTCGTCCTCCGTTCATTCTCCCCGTCCCAAATATCACTCGAGCGCTAGCCTTAGAGCGCTAGCTCGCTGCCGGCTGAACTGAAAGGACAGCAATATCGGCGCCGGACGTGTTAAGTTGGCAACGGCACCTCTGGTCGCTCAGCGCGCATTTTTGGTTCGATGCGTATATGCACTTTTTTAATTCGCATTTGGTATTATATTCGTAAAAAGTATTCTTAAATATTACTATTTATTTTTCATCTATCTATTTAGTACGTATGCTGTTTTACATTTTAGAATTAGGGCCTATTTCATTAATTTGTATTATAAATTATCATTAGGAGACTGAAAATACAAAAATGATTTTTAAAGAATTGTTTCCATACCAATTAACCCATAATAATAATAATAATAATAATAATAAATAATTATTGGTCGGGCTAAGCGGCTTTAGCCGCGGACTGCTGTCGCTATTGCAGTGGGTTAAAAAAGTTAAAAAAGGTAAAAAAAATCTTTTTTAATTTTAACAAAATAAGTTCGCCGTTGTGTATTTAGAAGCACAAGAAAACATAAAAGTAACTTTTTAAATCATTAAAATCGGTGGATTGGCTCCCCACCAGCTGAAAGATAAGGAAAAATAGGTCC
>JAITYT010000782.1:102714-119512 GCA_025433975.1 Liostenogaster flavolineata
TAACATGACTTTTAAGTAATTGTTCCAACATTATATATTCATATATACGGTACCAAATTGTTGTTGGTTGTACCGAAATATGAGCAAAACCATTGCGCTTCCCCGCGTGCGATTCCAAGTTAATGAATATAACGCGTACATGAAAGAGGATAAAAAGAGGAAACACCTAACGTTAGAGCGTGGTTAAGAAATAGGAGTGAGAAGATCTCGCGCCCGATAAGAGCCTTTTCTCAATTTGTGCCATAACGTTTTGCGTCGATAAATTGTAAGCAAAAATAATAACTAAATAGAATGCAACGGGGAAATTACGTGTATTACAATAGATGGTCCATTGTTATTCGTTTATCAGATCAAGTGTTAGTGGGTAATGTTACACGACATGATTTGTATATTGTTAAGACGAGGTGACACGCGGTTTTTGTTCCTTAATTGTATTCTCAGATAATTGTATCCGCGATTGGATACGATTTCTTTTTTTTATTATCTCCAAGTTGCTTTACAAATTGTAAAAGCAATTTATATAAACGAATTGTAACGCAATTTAGAGATAATAAAAATGTAAGAAAGAGGATGCAACGTATAGAACAATTATGGTATTCATAAATATTGGATACTGCGATATGTATTATTTTATGTGTTTAATTTTGTTTTTATAAATATATTTTATTTCTTGAATCTAATCGAACCATACTCTTGTTTTTATGTTGATTTTTCACTTCTATAACCTTATTCTTGGATACACATTATCATTCTTATTCTTATTCTTATTCTTATTCTTATATGCATACTATCAGTATTATTAGCTCAGGTGTTATTATTTTAACTACTCTACATGCATGATCGACAATGATTTTTCCCAAGGGTGAGTGAATTTTTCTTTATCTGTGACTACCTTCGACTATCCTAATTAATATTATTCTTTGCTATAATCGTTACGTTTTCGTTTTTATAATGCTTACCACTCTCACTAGCGTGATTTTTCGTAAGTTTGCAAAAAAATAATAGAAATTTCTCGGAGTTCGATTTTTTCGATAATTCGAATTTTTACACGCGCGCCTACTCGCAACCAGTTCGCTCTATGGTACTCACCAAACCGAAATCATGATCTCTCCCGTTTACACTGTTTATACGATACTTTTTCTTTCGCACGGCGCTCTTATTGGCCAATTTACTTAATGTCAGAGTACAGACGCGTGCACGCATCGCGAGATTCCATGAAATGCCCGATCGTAGGGAATCTTTCGTCCCATGGACGGGTGAGCGAGCGAAGTAAGGCCTTCCCTTACTATTGCGCGTTCGCTTCTTCGACTTCTACCACGCAAAACCTTTTCGCAGTCGAGCTCTCGTCGCGCACTCGTAACCTTGAGCATTCTGTAATTTAGCAAATTGTTGCGGACTCGGCGAAAGCAATCGCTCGATTCGCGGATGGTCGAGAGACTACGATTTTCATATCGTTTCTCCCTCCTCTCTCTCTCTTGCTCGCTCCATATCGTATTTCCCTCTCTCGTTTTTCCCGGCAACATATCAGAATAAATAAAAAAATTGCCAAGGAAGAACGAGAGAAACGGAGATCGTCTTTCGCTCTGCAATCCGCGGAAACGTCGACGACGTTGAACGATTGCTGCGAAGAAGACAAGGGCGGACCACAAAATCGAGCTCTCTCTCGCTATACACTCGCGCGGCTCTACGCGGACTCTCTAAACGGGCGAAGAGCCTTCTTCGAATTCGACGTGACCTTCGTTGACCTTTTCGTTAGGGTGATTATCAGACGCAATGGTCGTTGTCGCAAATGTCGCGATGGAAATTTGCGCTCTGCCAATGCGCGATCAACTAAAACGGTTTCGACAAAATCCGAGATCTGCGTCTAACCTGAGAAAATAAGAGAGAGCGGAGGGGTTAACACTGAACGTACCGAGCGAGGTCAAATGATGAAATTTACTTTAATCCTTTAAATTCCTTATAAAAATTGAACTATTTTATCGGTATATATCGTTCATTATTCCCTTCGATAAATTAACAATTTTTTTTTCCTAAGAATTCACGTCTGTCTCGTAAGCAAGCATGTGACCGCTTACGGTACGATTAGGTATACGAAAATGCCGGTACGTTTAGCGTTAAAGTTCGTAGTCTCGGTGAAACGACACGGAGAGCTAGACACGCGGTAGCTAGATCACGATTCCCTTTGTTGTTTGTTTATCTTCGTTATTATTTTCCTTCTTTTGAATCTCGATCATTAACGAGTCACGCGCTGAGTGGAAGATACCTACGACGACGACGACGACGGATAGTAAAGGAACGAGTCGCTTCTCGAAGGAAACGAATGGACCCGTCGACGTCGTCGTGGTGGTCGATCGTTGCGATCGAGATCGACGACCTTGCTACGATCTTCGAACGATGCGCGGCGCGTCTTCGATCGATCGTTTCTCCGTCGTTCGAACTTGCCTCGGCGCAGGAGCCGTTTAGAATTTAGGCAACGTCTACCTGACGACGAAGCAATATCGCTTATCGTTACGATTACGTTTTATTCGAACGGAGAAGAAGAGACGAAGAGAGTCGGTCAAGACACGCGTATCGCGCTACGACTGATTCCATTCTCGTGTTAACGCGTGTCTCGCGAAGGAACATTTTTGTTCTTCTTCCTACGGATACGCGCGTATATACGCAAGTAAACGAATTTGCTCTCTTTCTCTCTCTCTCTCTCTCGCTCGAGTTCCTCGCAGAAGATCGTTATTCGATTGTTTTCTCAGCTTTCCTTTCTTTCCAGTCTCTATCGTTGATAGACCATTTGTAAATTCGGAACGCGCGAAAGGAGAAAACGAAGAAGAAATTTGATCTTCGGATTTGATATTTTTGACTGTTGCATTTTAACCCTTAACGGTCGGGTGCTGTTTTTCTAATATTTTCTATTGCATAAGTGTCACGTTTCATATAATGTCATGGCAAGGATATTTTCAACGATATCGATCGTCATCGAAGCATTCGAACGTAAGGAGTTGAGCAACGGCTCGTGACGCGATTTCGTCCTTTTTCGATTCTCGCGTCGAATCGTCGCGGATCCGTCGCGATTTTTCCCACCAGCGATTATCGATCGAGACACGGAAAGGAAGGAAAGAAAATAGAGAAACGCAGAACGGAAGAGAGGAAGGACGTTTTAGGCTGCTCGCACGTCGCATCGGAATTTTCGCTAGTTTTGACGAAAATCAAAAAATCGTCGGAAATCAAAGGAAAAGTTCTGACGACCAAACAATGCTTCGATGCGCGCATTTAGAATTCGTTGCGTAAAACGGAATGGTTCGCGCGTTTTCGTCAGAATTCGCATATATTCCGACCCAGTGTGCGAACGGCCTTACACTTATCGCTTCCTCCCCGTTGGTTTCTCTTCGTGAAGCTCTGTTCTTGAAACGAGTTTCCCGCTTGCGTTCCTCGATAATTATAAATGTAAACGTTTCCAATTCTCTGTTCGGACATATGTTGATGGATATTAAGCTAGTATTAATTACAATACGAGCATTATTTTTGAGGGCGAAGATACGTTGCGTGGCTTAAAATGTTCGTTACTTAATATATTAAGCAAACAATTTCGCAATAAGGTTTTTTATAGTGGCAATTAAATTATATTTTTTACTTTCCTCTAAACTCGAGATTCTTTTAATAAAGTTTATCGATAAAGTAAACGTGTTAAGTTAAAGATTATCGTTAAGTAACAAATATTGAAATTTACGGCGTAACGAGCATAGTCGTCGTATCCGAATAAATATAATAGATAAGCAGTGTCTCGTCAGAGCCATCCAATTCAAAACGATTCGAAGGAATCGATCCGTATAATATCGTAGAAGTGGTATGACAGTGTCGTCGAGATCTGTTATCGATTTATTTATAGAAATATATATTGATACATATGTGTATAAATATACAGGGAGTCATGCATAAAGTCGAACAACTTCTAAATATCTTTGTCGTTCTTTACGATAGGAACATATTTCGAAGGAAAATATTATTACTTCGAAGGAACTGTTATTCTGGCCGAAAAAGCTTTTTTCGAGAGAGATATTCCTTTAGATTCCAAAGTTATCGATATCTATTTAACGAAACGCTACATATTTTTATTATTATGATATATTAATCGAAGTTAACTTTTCAATGACTTCAAATAGAAATCAAAAGTTTGAAACATTCCCATTGTCCTTGACGACAGTAGAGATTCTTTCGGAGATAAATCGAATGATTTCCAAATCAAATACAATAAGAGGAAGAACGTTTAACTTATCCTGTTTTTATTCTCTGTAAATAAATACAAGCTTTTCTCGGTAAATCTTGTAGGATAAAAACGCGTTCGAACACCTACGATTTAAACGACTTTAAAGAACAATAATGTTATCGAACTCTGAAACGACAAGTAAAGTCATCGTTTACGTTAAAAAGCGTTCAAAGTGATTTACAAGCAGGGATGCGTGGCGATCGTTAATTGTTTCATTCGTTTGCGATTTATTATACACATTTTCTAGAATAATAAGATCCCTTTCGTAAAAATCTCTCTGTTTATAATAATATTTATCGCGAACTGCTAAATGTTGCGACGTGAAATTGGCTAGGGATCACCTTTGTTTCTTTATCGGCACGATTAATCACGCGAACGTCGAAGGATTGAATAACCATTTGCGCTAAAAATGTTTTGCAATCTAATTCAATTCGAATTGACTCTTCATATCACAGAGATTCTTGTATATTTTATATAGAGTAAAGCAATAAATCAATCGAAGGCGGACAAAAGGACGACAGTCAATTCGACTTTGGATTACTCGGTGAAATGGTGAAACAAATCCTTGTAGTTAAACTTATAACGATAAAAGATTCGAACGCATCATTTCGTAGCATCGATACGATACTTCACGAGAAGCTGGACTATTGGGCTTATTCCTTGGGGAAAAATATAAACGATTCGCAAAGAATGAGTTACGATTCCAAAAAATAAGACGAGTAGAATCGGTGAAAGTTTTGCTGGTATTGTCGTGTTAAAAGTATTCTTTGAAAAAGTCAAGGAAACGTTATTTTTCCTTCGTCGTATTCTTTCTTCGAAATCATTCAAACTATTTCCCAAACAAATTCTCACCTTGTTAAAGGCAAAGAAAATAAAACGTTAATGACCTTGAAAATATACAAACTGTCCTCCTTACCGTGATATCGACTCTTTCGAGATACCAATAATATTTTTCTTGAATATTTGTCCCTATCATCAAAAACAACGACGATATAAATATATATATATATATATAAATATATACATATATTTGTCCTTTCGAAAGGAGCACACTGCCGCCACGAAGAGATAAAAGAAACGATAGTAAAGTTAACGATCGATTATAAATATAGATTCACGTGAATTCGTATACAGGTATATCGATTATATAAATATATGTGTATACGAGGATTATCGTGTTTAATAACATGTTTGACGAATAACATACACAAGTACCTCATGATACAAAACACATGTACAAATGTTCATAAATTTTCAGAATACTAGGTAATTAATAAATAACAATATCCAGATACTTACGCAATTAATGTCATCTTATCCTGTCTCGCCGTTATCCCTTTCCTCGCTCTCTATCTCACGAAATTTAGCGAAGAACGTCGAACTTCCAGAGCAAGCAGAAGAAACGCAGAGAGTAGATGCGCAATCGCCAATCATCGGAGAGATTATGTGCGCATACGTTTAATTATTATCCAACGTAAACGATGGAAAAGAAAGAGAAGACAAAAAAACGGTCCTTACGAACTTTCGAACACATCGGTACGATCGATCATCGCGTTTTCCTTCCGAAAATTGCCGAGCAGCGCGATAACGTTAGGTCTTATCTTTACTCGTTTGGTCTAATTCCGACATCCGTTTGAGCGTAAATAGTGAAAGCAGCGTGTTTAAATAATCTCGAAAGATCATTTCAACATTTTTCTTCCATGAATATATTCATTAATTTGTTATATTATCCAAATAATAATTTTCTAAACGTATATCCATAGTCTATGTAATGCTCGTTTATAGTATAAAATAGATTAGATTAAAAAAAAATTTTTAATTTTATTTTAAAGATTTTTAAAAAGGAAAACCAAACAACTGCCTTTGCGCTGGTAAAAAGTGTCAGAAAACGATGGAAATTATTTTGTTGATTAGTATCTCAGATTTCTTTAATAAGTAAATGTTTTACGCCAGCAAAAAAAGATTCGATTACTTCGATTAAAATTTGATTACCTAGTACAACCTCGACAAAAATCGTAAGAGTAAAGACGCGCATGGACAAAATCCGACTTTTAGGCATCGAACGAACGCAAGAAGGGCGATCGCGTGGAGGGCTCGCCATTCGAACGATTAAGGATCGTTACGAGATACTTTCGATCCTTCCGAACCTCTCCATTACCGAAGCCCTTCGGCGCCTCGATCATACGACACGAAGAGATTACGATCGAACGGTACCGGTGTATAAATTCGTACTGGCGATCGCGAAGGACAAGGTAGCAGCGAGGGAAGACTCGTTCGGGCAATCGCGCCATCCGAAGATCCGACGAGCTTCGATACGAGAACGCGTAACGATCGACGCGTGTAAGCGCGATTACAAGCGGGTCCCGCTTGCGAACGGATAGCAGGAAAGCTTTTACGGTGATTGGTCCCTTCCTGCGATCGTTTTGTCCGTCGTCGCGGCGCGTTGGCATCGTAGACGCGAAACGCCTTGCTCGCTCCCTCTCCCTTCGATCCCCCCTCGATCTCTTCCCCCCGTTGGTCGACAGGCAGTCGCGCGATAGCGCCTTATTTTTTCTCTCTCGAAGGAGAATCGCACGAGCGGCTCCAACAGCACGGCGTTTCTCGCATCCCGTGATAAATAGCGAGATTACGCGGACCGAGACCGTACCGATGAGACGAGGCTGCCACGCGGACCATATGTTCCTACCCAAGGCTGTGGGACTTTTCGGCCGATCTCTCGTCGTCGTGGTGGCGTGAACGCGGCCGATAGTTTCTCTCGTGTCGTCGCTCGTAATTTCGTGAATCCGGTCGCGACGGAAATTCGTGCGAGAGGAACGAGTCTAGAAGTTGGCGCAGCGCAACGATTACGTCGCCGAACTTCGATGCCACTTGGACGACTGTCAGCCGTCGTGTCTTGGGTACGTAATTTTTTATTTATCTCTCGTCTTATTACGGTCTTATATCGTCGAATTAAGGCGCGAGGATTATCGAATAATTTTTTTACGTGTACAACGTATCTCGTCTTTCGTATTGCGTCGTTGCTACGTGATAGTCGAGGCAGGTTTTAGTAATTTGTATTGTATTTAGTAATTAATTATTTTAAACCGTTTAAATATGGATAGCGACAAAACGATTAACAATATTACTGAATTGGAACGGCTTGTGTGTCAATTTCCCACAAGACGTTGCAAAAAAAAAGAAGTGGAACTCTCTACGTTTGCAAGCTTTGTCATGTTCCACTTCACTTGGTTACACGTTTTACTAGATATCATACTCTGAAAAACTTTTAGTTTGTCCAAATTTTTAATTATTGAAAAATATTGAAAATCATTTATTTTTAAAGTCTTCGTAGAAAATAAATATTCCGCGTGACGATGACTTTTAACTACTAACGAATCACAGTTTATTTAAAAATATTTGACGCAATGCAATATCCGATCACTGGGTACGGTTAGCAATAAAATGTCTGGTCCGCAATGTGTTAAAAAGAAAGGAGGATTTGGCGTCATCCGAGTGAATGGAAATTATTAGATTTATCTTACAGTACGACGCCTGTAGGATCGTTGATAGACGCGTTCCTATTAACTGTATTTAAACGACGATCGCAAAAACGATACACGGACGAACGATTAACCACCGAAGCGATGAGCAAGGCATCGCGAGTCTCCTTGGTCGTGAGTTCTTATTCGTTAGGAGACAGTCGCTTTTCCGCAGTTATATCAACAACGTCGACGACGACGGACCAATAAATATTTTAATAACGTGATTTGATCGACGCGAATAGGCTGAATTTGATCTCGAAAAGCGACAAGATGGCAAGTGCATCCGGCCTGGATGACACCGCACTCGTGCAGACGCCCTTTTGGAAGGAGAACCCGACAGCTCGGATCGTAGCGCTTTGTCTGGAATGACGCGGGATTCGAGAAAACTTCACTGGGTTAGCGCTAACTTAGGAAACAGGTATGCCGACGCGGTAATAAACCTTATAAATGATCCAACCGAGGCGGACGTGTACGAATCGCTCGAGACGAAACTAACTCTACGGTTGTCCGATTGCTGAGAGCAGAAGATCAGACACCTCTTGGAATATCGGCGATCGAAAGGCCTCGATAATTTTAATTTTGAACCGACTATTAAAACTTAACGTTAGATAATCACCTGATAACTTGACCAATGTATTTGGTAAACAGATATTTCTATTAAAATTATATTCTTTCGTAACATTAAGTTACGAGTCACGTAAGATTTTTTTTATATTTGATTTGTATTTATATTTATTTCATACATTTTTTATTTATTTTTTTTCAGGGCGCATCTAACATTGGGCGGAGGATTTTCATTTGCTGGATTTCCTCTTTTTAGATGTAAGATTTCCCCCTTACCGACGTTCCCCTTAAAGGAATTCCATACGACCAAATTAATTTGATTGTACACTCGTATGGTAAAGTTTCATTGGTTGAACCGAGCCTGGGTCTTCGAGAGATAAGCCAGAGAACCGGACAAGACGCGAGCATCTTCGGTACCTCGGCTCGTTCCTATCTCTCAAAACTACGGGATCCACGAGGAGGGTTCGATTCGAGTTGAGTCGATGCGTATCCGAAGATTTTTCCCACAGCAAAGACAGCTGTCGTAATGAGTTGCATCCTTGCTTTTCTCTTTTCCTCTTTCTTTTCTTCTTCGCTCCGCCCTTTCTCGTCCTTCCTCTGCTCATCCTCGCCTTTTCTCTCCCTTTCTCTTTCTCTTTCTCTCTGTAAATGCTGATTTTTTCGAAAGACGATGCATACCCTAGATGACAAGGCAGGTTCCCGCTTTTTTTGCGACTTCGCTGTGCTTCCTCTTTTCTCACCCTACTTGAATGAAAAAGAAAAAAAGAGAAAGGGAGACGCAGGACACCGAAATTTGAAAAACGAGACGTACCAAGGGTGCGATTATCGATAAGCAGATATCGCGATATTCGATCGACGAATATCGTGATTGGATCTTGGACGAAACGAATGAAACGTCATTGAATATTTTTTACATTATAGCAACATATATACGATGAGAGAAAAACGATTAAAGAATCGCGAATCGTCTATTAAAATCATGGATTTTATCGCATATTTCTTGTTAAAGTTGCTTTCCATATCCGTACATTTTATTATATAAAATATCTCGTTTATATCGTTGAACAAAAAATAAATATATTGAAATACATCGTTTCAAGACGCAATTCGTTTCCATTGTTATACAATCACCCTATGAAATTAGATAGGTTAAGGTAAGTTGGAAAATAACGTAAAACTAAAGGCGCACTTTCCCGTACAATAATACTTCGAGAAAGTGGATATTTTTTAAGATGCTCTACTCGATGACTGGCTTTTACTGGCCCGTACTGGAATTATTTTTTACAAGACATATTCATTTAGATCTATCGCGATGCTTTTGAATTTATCGAACAGAGTACAGCAGTCGAAGAACGTCTCAGAAGTAAAATTCATCGGTTTCGTGTTAGCCACTTCTGTAAATATCGAAGTTTGATGGTCGTCATAAGTTATACGACGTTGACAGGCACTTGAGGTAGGTCGGAAGGGGAGAAAGTCACTGTCGGAATCTTGTAAGGAGCTTCTGCCGTAGGAGCTGTCATCTATGACAAATGTTACTCGTGGAAAATAGAAAAAGAAAATTCCCGAAAAATATTCAACAAATTTTCTATTCATTTGTCAAAAATTCAAGATAGTCAACAAATGTACAACAGAAATAACTTCCAACGCAATTAGAACGTTTCGATATATTCGTACTTTTAATCGATAAAAGCGAACGCTCCTTTTTATACAGTCTCGACCGAAGAAAAATTATCATTCGCTTCTTGTATCTTAAAATTTTGTTCGCGCGTCATCTGCTCTCCGACGAATATTACAAAATCAATAACAAACGCCATATCTTACGATCGAAGGAACTATAATTATAACGTAACGATGCGATTTGCGATTGAAATGATGCACGTATTTAAATATTCAACACACTTTTTATCCCGACATTCGTATCGACTTGAAAGTGATAACGATCGTAACAGAACGCTCGAATTATATTCGGTCCCTCGTTCCGAAAAAAAAAATTGTTAATATCACCGAAATCCCATAAAGTCGTCTAAAAAGACCCAGATGACCGAATTGGACAGTTTGTAATCGATCGACGTCACCGCGTCAAGACGCTGCAACGCGTATCCGCCTGTAAAACTGCCACGTAACTTCTCCACTCACGATGGCTACATTATTCCAATTTCTTTCTTCTTTTTTTTCCCCCCTTTCTTTTTTAACGAGATCGAATGGAGAGGAGGAACGCCTCCATTCCAGCATCACGATTTTTCGATGCACGCGCATATGGCGTACGCGACACGGTGAAGCGGCCGGCAAAGCGGGCCGCGCCGTCGATTCGTCATCGGGCGCGCGTTCTCCTCCTCCTCGAAGGCGCGATCCCACGACGGCGTGGCTACGGCATATGTCGTCCTATTTTACGTCGTTTCGAGTTTGACGCGTTCGTCAAATCACCGTCGTATGGCGGAAAGGAGTACGAGTGGAACCAACCGCGACGCGGATTACGCAAGATAGCAACTCGTACGTCTATCGTGCAAATAATAAGACGATCATCGACCGATTGTTCTCGTCACTCGTCGACGGTGAAAGCGCCAGAGAAAGTCGAGTATAAGTGGCGTTCGTTCGTGATGCACGACGGGATATCGTGTTTGCCTCTTTCACGAAACGAAACATTTAACGCGCGATTTAGGTGGAGATACGTACGTGCGAAGAGACGAGAGTGTCGTGGCAAACGTTTGCGATGTCGGATTTCTCGTGAAAATTACAGTAAAAAAGGCGTGAATAATTTCTGTAATGTTTTCTTTTTTATATATCGTGGCACAGTTCGATGCAACTGAAATATTTTTTTTTTAAACTTTCCTCCAACTTTCCTTATCGCAGGCAACCATGTTATTATTGGATTATCCGGAAAGTTCGTGCCGATTTTCGTTCTCTTTTAAATTTATGTATTATTTTATGATTTATATTATTTTTTATTATATATTTAATAATATTAAATAAGATAAAAAAAATTTTTCGCAATCGGCACGAACTTTTCGGACAACCCAGTATAATTATTGTTAGTGTATTCGTACGTAGAAACGACAAGTACTATCCTCGATTGGTACATGCTATACAAAATTCAAATAAGTTGCTACTATGACATTGGATTCAAAATAATCGGAAAATATGCTCGAATTATTTGCTCGAACGAGCAAAAGTCGATCTTGCGAAGGTCGAGTTCGATAGAGTGCTTTAACTCGTATCGATTTGCCTTGACTTATCTCTGTCATTCTCTTTCCTATCGCTCGTGTTAGAATGTACCGAGAGAGAATCTTTCGAAGAACGTGGTTATATATACTATCTTTTCAAAACCAGTCTTGCCTGTACGCAACGATTTTTTTCTATTAAATTATATACATCGATCGATCTCTAATAATTTATTGCTTCTAAGTTATTAATACATAATTATCGCAAGCAACGACACCGTCTCCATAACTCGTCGTTCTGCTACTTTTCCATTCATTCTCACAATGTTCTTACTTTAGGATAGACGAGCAAATAACCGTGTTTATACGAGCGAGTCCAACTTCATAGATCGCCTTACGTACGCTTGCAATCCAGCAACTATACGAAGAATCACTTTCTAAAAATTTCTTTCACAATTTGTCTTCAAAGCTGGAATTTCCTTTTTTTTTCTTCTACAGAAACTATTACACGACTTTAGGCTCTTACTCGTGGGACGGTTCTATACGCATCTCAAATTTTACTTTCGGTTCATATCGTAATGCTAAGAGTAAGTTGAAGAAATGTGCAATGTTTCGAAGATTTTAGGCATCCGGACTTTCTCGATCGAAAAAGTCAGTCAACGTTCGATATCGTACGTCGCAGTGAAACCTTTATGTAACTTCACTCACGGTAAAAATATTTCACGCTCTATAAGAAAGTTTAATGGCGAGAATGTCGTTGTTAGAGCGAACGTTTCTCTTACGAACGATCTATAATTTTTGTAAGATTTGTATCGCTAAGAAACTCGAACGAGGTATATCACTATCGATACTACATCAAGAATTTCTAAGTTCTCACGGAGGGAAACGAGATCCGAACTGACGTGATTTTATTCTCAAGAAACATTTGCTCTAAAAGCGTACGATATGAGCTTTATGTTTATACGCGATAGACTCGCGATTAACGCGGACAATTCGCCAACGAAGCGAATAATTCGCGCAAGAATAAAAAAACAAACAGGAAGATTCATTGATTTTGTATCGTGACGCAAGCTGAACCGACATTTATTAACTTTTGTACTTATAAAATGTAATAAAATATGATAACATTTTTTAACACGATTTTCCCCCCGTAACGTAACGCACACGAATTATCAAACAAAAGGCCCACGGTCTAGCCCACGAACCATTAATTCTAATATTCTCTTAAATACTTTAAAAAGGATCGTACTGTGAACCTACATCGAACCTATCGACGTTTCATGTGTTCTTATTCTTATTAATCGAAGACTCTATCTCTAAAAGGCTATATTTTTTGCAACTGCGACATCCTTCGATAAAGATTTCATATCATACATTTTTTTTTGTTCCGGAAGAGCATCGAACGAAGCAAAGATTTCTTGGAGTCTCGGTCCGGTCAGGTATTATTAAACTGATAACAATGCTGTGTACGACGCTATTTTTTGTTGTTATTCCGCCGACCTTGACTTAAAGTGACTTATCGAGAGTGATGGAATCGTCAGTATATCGTCGATCGCGGAGCCGAGAACACTCGTGGAATATTACGCGTAATTTCGTCGCGCGTCTCGTGCGTTTCGCACAGTGAAAATTGAAAAGAAGCGAAGCGATGTCGTACTTTGCGTTTCATCGTCATCTTAGTTCAAATTACTAGTAATCGCGAATGAAGTGCAAATAAGCATCGTCCGACAGAGAAAATTTATCATCCACGCAATTTCAAGGTGCTCCTACACTCCAACTTGATAATCTACCTCTTGCTCGTCGCCTTTCTCGTCTCTCCAGCCATCTGAGTTAACTAATAATTGACTTAATAATTGACTAATAGTACAAATTTGTACGCGTTAAAGCAGAGATTTTTGCGTAAGCCAACAACGCAATCTTCACATTGGTATCTCATTTGTCGTCATTCTTTCAACCGTTACATTATTAAACATCGCTTTTAAGTATAATAAAGTGTGGGCATATTAAGCAGGAAACAAAGAAATTGCTGCGATGTCTCTCAAAATTAATACCAACCTTTCAAACGTTTGAAATGTTCAGGTCGTAAGCTTTATAACGTTTCTGGTTACAAATGCAATTCAATTATCGACAATGAAAGAAGAGAGCGTCTTCGATCGCTTTGTAATTCGATCGTTTGCTTTTCTTCTCGTTAACAAATTAAATATTAAATAAAACAATTAATGTCAAATTAAACAAATCATTTTTAGAATTTTCTTAGAGTCGTGGAAGATTATCACATGCTCGGTCAATTAAACGTGATTGAGTTGCGAACGACCGAGTTTCTTGCATTTTATACCGGCTTTAATCATCACAGTAATAAATCGTCTCGATTTGAACAGCTCGTATACTTTTTTTCTCATTAACGAGTAACGAACTGATTAAAAAAGTATTAACCCATGATTATAAGCGGTAACAAGCTTGATCGTTAGCCAATGCGCGCATAATATTAATCGATTACCGTGACGTTGCGAATAAAATTAAAATTGTTGTAAACATCTGTTTTGACTGCTCTTCCCTCTTTTTTATCTCAGATGGGGCAAATAAATTCCACCGTCTCTCGATAGAAAGATCGAAGTTCGTTGCGTATCGCGTCTTCGTTCGCGCAAATAACAAAGCACGTACAAGGTAGAAAACGCGTTTGATTGCGTTGCATCGTCGCGTTCCGGTAGCATCTGCCGCCGTCGTTTCGGAGTTTGCGCTTCCCAGGCTCCCAAGATGCACCTGGTCCTCGTCCTCGTCCGGTGCGTCTTTCGGTTCTTCTCTCGTCTGCCGACTGATCGCGGCCATGCTCTCGTGAACTTGAATAGGGAAGGAAGATCGCGTACACGGCCGTGGATTCGACTCAATAGCAGCGAGACGTTCCCGCGTCATAGGCACCCTGCTCATCCTTTCGAAAATTTATCAGGTCGACGAAAGATACGCCGACAATTGCGTTAAAACGTGCGCAACCGACGCGTCTATCCATTGCTCTAATTTTTATTGTTACGCATTAATTACGCTTCCTTTTACAGCCAATCAAACAAATTGCACGTTTCTTCCTTTAGGCGAGTATTAAATTTTATACATATATATACGTATATATAATAAATAAATAAATGTATATATATTTTTATTTATGTATTTATATGTATATATACTCTGTCGTTTATGTATGTTTGTGTATATATATATACAGGGTGGGCCAATTTGAACCGACTGCGTTGTAATAATAGATAATCCTAAAAAATAAACAAATTCAATAATTTTAATTCGTTCTTGAACTATGTAAGTAGCCATAATTAAAAATAAACCTCACCAAAGTTATAAATTATTAAAAACAGTCAGCTCAAGTAAGCTCATTTTATATATATAGAATATATATATATATTAATATTACAATAATTATTATTATATTATATTATTAATTGTAGTAATATATTAACGCATGCGTTAAGTTGTAATTAACAATCATAGATAACTGTAATAATAAATATAAAGTAAAGAGAGAAGAGAGGAGAGATTTTTGGCATATGGCACTAACTGTGAGCTTGGTCAGGAAGATCGAGAGAAATCGTTCAAACTTCCGAGCGTCTGCGAGACACGTGTGAATTGCCGTAAGATCAATACGGTTTCGAGGTGATTCTTCGAATTCTGCCTTTTAACGACCCGCCATTTTTTGGTAAGAACGAGAGCGACGATCTTTACGAATAAGTCAATTATCTCCGAATCGAAATTGTCGATGGATCGAAAAATGTATGAGAAAATACAACGTTGCTCGTCGTGAGATCGAAACGATACTACGAATATTCGAAAGAATCAAAAGCATCCCGATCGAATGAAACGGCAAAATCTTTGCGGAGTCACAACGTCTGTAACCGTCGTTTCGACAATCGGGATTAAAATATTTATCGCGAAAGTCAATGTTTACGTGGGAGTTGAGATATTAACACGCTTGTCGGTCGTAACTGCGTTATGCGTGTTATGATAATGATCGTGTCCCGAATGGCGATGAAGCACAGCATATATGCCATTCCACGCCCTTAATGGGTTTAAACCTTCGCGCAATAAAGTGCCGGTAATCCTCTTAGGATCGAATAAATTTAAAGCGAGCGGGTCGAAAGCGTCGATACAAAAAACTTATAGGATTTGCGTGTCGTCTCCGTGTAATACCTCAATTGGAACGTCGGTGGCTCTCTTCGTTGCCGTTGCGAGGATCTTACCTTCCTCCTTTCGAAATCGTTACCACCGTGCGTTCTCCCGCGTCTTTTCGCCTCGCACCTTCGCGTACAATAATACGCGAGCCACACGCGATTAACGTCACTCCGATCACTTTTTCCCTGGTAATCGCACGAACGTTCGACGTCGAGATTGCGTTTGCGTAAGGAAAAATAAAAAAAGGAAGACAAAAAAATGAAATATCGTATCTCGAGCAATTGGCGCAATCTTCGTCCTTCCACGATATTTCGTAATACCAACGGAGTATACGGGAGCGTGTTTATCCATATTCCTAGCGAATTAACACCGACGACGTTAAGCGACCTCGCGATATCGCGAATTTGCATCCTGCATTTACGCTTTACGTATCGTCGTTCTCGACCGAACAAATCGTCGCCGTTGCGTCGAGGCTTTCGTTCTATCCGAATGGAAAGTCCAGAAGCAAAGTGGAAGTCAATACGATCTCTTTTGGCGCCAAGGATTGCCAAGATCGCCGCGAAACGGCCAGGACCGACAGGAGGGCTAAAAATATGAGCGAATCCGCGGCGCGTCGTGGACGAGACGGTGGGCGACGACGCGGCATTAGTAAAAACGCGCGATATTGTCCGACTCAACAGGTTGCCAGAGGCCGTCGGCATCGTCGCCCCCACGCGAACCCTTCTCGGAGAAGCAACGCCCGCCGCTCAGACCGAGTGCCGCCACCCCACGGGCGCCGCCGCCGCTCTGTATTAAATAAACCTGACGATGGGGTGATTTCTCTGTCTCTGTCTCTGTCTCTGTCTCTCTCTGTGTCGCACTCTCGCTCGATCTTCCGTCCCTTCCTACGGCCACGATCCGAAGGGACCTCAGAAACATCCCGTATAACTCATTAGCCGCTTGATCGATTCCATATCGCGACTGGCATTTCCCCATGTTCTTTTCCCTTCTTCGTGCATCGCCATTCTCCTTCTCCTCGAATGTCTTCGCTTCGATAAGAGAGTTTAATTCTATTTCTGTTTTGATCCGATGACGCCCTTCGATCGTGATAGATCGTCCTTTTTTTCGTATTTTTTTTTTTTTTTTTTTTT
>JAITYT010000782.1:150280-173569 GCA_025433975.1 Liostenogaster flavolineata
AGAACAATAGTGGCTGGAAGAAATATTGCAGCCTTCCAGGTAAAAAAGACGCCCTGATTCCACAATACACACTAAAATCAGGCGTGACGTGGAAACCACGCTTTTGAAGTAGTACAAATGACATCGAAGATGCAAAGCTTTGTTTCAAGGTTTTAGGAGCGGTTTTCAGTTCGACAGTTGAGTTCGGCTTTGAGCTCGTTTTCGGTGATCGATAGTTGGTACCATGGGGATGGGCGAAAGCCGGAAGAAAAGCAGGGACAGGTGAGACGATCTCTTTGGGTCGCTCCTCGGCTACCTGTCCATAGCTGATCCGTAGCTGGACTACCCGGCCATTGGGGCAAGTGCGCCATGTTTTTTAGAAATCTATTTTGGCGCTAACTCTCGTGGTACTCCCAGTGACAGGGGTTCGATGCAGCGAGTAACGCAGTCGGCTGACACGCCTCCGTTCCTCCGTTCGCAAGATCTCACCCATAGATACGGATCCGCTTGGATTCATCTTCAAAAGGGTCTCCGTAATTAACGTCGTCCTTCATTTGTCTTTTTATACGGTAATCGGTTTTGCGCTTAGTCCACTCGAAGCTATCTTTTATTTTCTTTGGATTTCCAATCCCTCGCGATTCAACGAAAATGGTTAAGACTCCGTAAATCGCCCGTGACGCGAGAAACGGACGCTATTTCGCATAAATACCGACGTGCGTACGTCTTTCGAACGCCTCGAGGGTAAATTTGATTTCTTCGACCTTGTCTGTCTCTCTTTTATTCTTATTCATTTTTTGGATGGATAGAATCTGTTCGTTTGGTAATGCTGATCGTCGTTTCCATTTTAATCGTATTTTAATCGAGATTGAAAAAAGAGCGCGTGCACGTATTATACACGGTGGTCGTGAACTATGTTCCCATTTTTCGACAGATGGCGAGGATGACGATCAGTGACTGAAATCGTTAGAATCTCTGCCTATCTTTCCGTTACCCTCGATATTTCTTCTTCGCTCTTCTTGTTTATCTTTCATTCTCTCTCTCTCTCTCTCGGGCGCTTGACTCGAAGTCATGCTATTAGAAAAACTTAAACTAGCTCCTATCGTATTTCGTGGTAGGCGCGGCGAGGATAGACAATTTTCGTATTTCGTTGTGCCTTCGTCGGCCGTCACTGGAATCACGTGGGTGGAGCCGCCGCACGAAGGGACGTTGACTGACATCCGACAGACGTTTCCCATTATTTCGAATGGAAGAAAATCGACGAATCACGAGCTCACATCGCGGAATAATGCGACCGCTTCCACGAAATCCGAAATCGCACGTTGTATCATAGTATGGGTTTCAGAACGTGATTCGCCGCAGAAATAAAAAAGAAAATTAACCAGCATATCCATCGACCTACCTATTCGTCTATCTACCGAACAATTTACGAATCTTTACGAAAAACAAAGAGTAAATATCGCGCGATCGCGAGAAAGAGAACACTTGCTTCGCCGCGTTTTCTCACATTTTCCTTTTTTCATACCGAGTCGATGGTTCGTTTAATCGTTCGTCGAGAATTTTTCTCTCGAATATGGCTCGAACACTTAGCCATATTTCGAATAAAGCGAGAAGGGCGTTATTATTCCTTCAAAATTCCATTTTGCTCTTTCACGTGTCCAATTCGTGTTAACGCATTCGTGCATTACATCAAATTAATACGACTATTTCATTGGTCATCATTAACCTCGGAAGGTCTTTTGGAACGTTCATCATCTCGCGGCCTAAAATCTTCATTAGGATATTTTTTTCGGTCACCTGTAAATCATTTGAACGGCGTCGTCGGCGTCGTCGTCGTCGTCATCATCATCATCATCATCATCATCATCATCATCATCATTGTCGTCGTTGTCGTCATCGTAAATACGACTGTCCTCTTCCGTTATTTCTACGACGCTCGCTTCTCCGACATATACTTTATTTTATGCCACATTGTATACGTTTTTGCGTCCAGCCTTCGAAAGCAATTCCGAGCCATTTAATGACGATTCTAAGAACTAATGAAATCGATACTTTTCACATCCGATCGCTAATCACGATATCGATAAATTCCAAAATTTCTCCGCGATCGAACCCCGACGAACGCGTTTCGACGTGACACGATTTTATCTCGACATTACGGCGATACGGTAACGAATTGAACCGTCGATCAAAGAGCAGAGAAGAAGTCCAGGACGGTAGTTTCGGTCGCGTCCGCTTAATTTCAATCTAAATTCCGAGTTTCTTCGCGAGCAGTCAGTCGCGACTCTGAAAATTCGTAGCCATCTCGTCGTCGTTGACGTCGTCGGTTGGACTCCAGCGCGATGGAGTAACCCCTCGTACCAACCTCTCGTTCTGTGGCATTCTCCCGTCCGCCCCCTTCCCCCTCACCGACGACGATTCCACCTCGTCCGCGCAACCACCGCCTCCACGGTCCGGCTGTTCCTTTTTTCCTCGAAATAAACTCGAAGTCTCGCTTCCGTCTACGACCACCACCGTCAACGCGCGCACCTCCATACCTTCCAAAAACGGTACCAGACTTCGCCCGTACGTACACGCTTAAATACATTTTCTTCTCTCCGAGTGGAGCGCGCGTACGAACGCACGCACATAAACACGTTTCTTCTATTGTCTAGCAGCGGAGTTTCCTATTGTTTCTAGAAAATTTATCGCTTCACGGGAAGTTTGGCCACGCAGAAGCGGATGCTTTCATCTTAAAGGAGGGAGAGGGACGGGGGAGGTCGGAGGTGGCGCGGAGACGAGCGCCCTGATGGAACGGTGCGGGAGGCCAGGAGGGCGGTGGACGCTAGAAGATAGATCCAGCGAGGCGCGGGGCGATAATTAGTACTTCTACCAAATTATTTATGTCCGGAATAAATCAGAGGAAAGCTTAATTGCTTTCCTCTTTGGCTCGAGGTTGCCGTGAGCAGCGCGATGCGTGTCTCTCCTTCGTTTCGACGCGGGAATACTTGAAATATTTTTCGATCGGCGTCGATTTCGAAATGGCGTGCGAGCGAGGAGGGCGCGATATCCGATTTTACGCCAGCTTAGAGTTACGTATTAGGTCGGCGCCTATGAAACGTCGAATTTTCTTTACGCGCGAACGTTTGTCTCCTTCGTTTCTTTATGTTTTTCGAAGAAGATTTTCGCGAAAGTGGTCCGCTTTGTTATTCGTTTTGAATTCGTGTAATTTTTTTATGCCAGAATAAACTTGGTAATAATGCTGCAAAAGCTGCATGCGATATAAACTGGACGTTCGGAGAAAGTTGAAAGTCTTTCTGAAATTGGTAAGGTGAAAAAAATGGACAAGTGGATACTCATCGTTACCAATCCGATTTTAACCAGAGCCATTTCGCGATCGGAAAATATGAAATTTTGCACTTTCATTTTTTGAAACGTTTAGAGCAATTTTTACGGGTTAAACGGTACGAAATTGAAGACATTCTGAAAAATTCCATACAGGAGTTTATCGATTCTAAAGATCAGAATTTCTTCGAGACAGGCATTTATGCGTTAAAATCTCGGTTGGAAAAAGTTTATCGAAGCAAAAGATAAATCCGACATTTCCTCCGAGTTCGTCCTCGAGTTCAAATTTTGATCGGCGATTCGACACGATTCGCCTGGAAAATATCGTGAGATCGATAGGAACGACGTCGTCTCTCGACTTACGACAACGTTCTTTTTTACGACGTAAATGTCGCAAAGCTAACGACTCGAGAATGGAAAGTTTGCCGCGCGGCGGCGTTCGTTCGCGTCACTAACGTTAATTTCGTCCATTAAAATTCATCCCCGAGCCAAAACGCGGCCAGTTTAACGTCACGTCGATCGATATCGTTCCCAGGAAGAATCGTCTCGTTGCGAGCAGCGACCTTCGAAAACGTAATTCCAAGAGACCCGAAGCCTCGTTACGCGACATCTACAATAGCGAGAAACTACGCGCTCGCGAATCAAAAGAGTCTCGAGTAAGCGCACTTCGAGAGGAGATTCGTGATTCCTTCGTCGACATTAATAAGACCGTCTACGTCTCTTTCCTTTTCTCTCTCGTTTCACCTTCTTCGCTATCTCCTCGGAGTATGTAATCATCGGTCGTAAAGAGCCGCTGAGCATATTTGTGAAACCACAAGGAGAAGAAGGAAAAAAAAATGAGGAGAGACGGTCGCGAAGCAAGAGAAGCTTCGTGATGGCGACGTCGCTGTGAGCGCGGGGGAGGAAAAAGTTATACAAAAAAAGTATATTTATAAATTTGTACGTGTATATATATATATATATATAAATTTTACAATATATATTTTTATAATATAATTTATAATTATAATTCTTTATATAAGAAATATAAAGAAAGTAGACTTTCTTTAGGTTAAAATTAGGAGGAAAAGGAGGAAATTAGGTTAAAAAAGGAGATTATTAAGTATACGAATTTATAGATAGAGATAAGTGTGAACGTTAATTGTCGTTTCTTTTGTTCACAGGTAAGAGTGTAGATAGTAAAGTAATCGTAATTGTAAATAGTAAATAATTATTGTCAACGAAGTAGTCTTTGCTTTATCGCCCTTAATAAAGAATAGTATATATATATAAAACGAAGAGAAGAACGATTGTCTCTAGGGGAGGTCAATTTACATTCCACCGGAACGATTTTATTTCGGAAAACGGAAGGACGAGAGCGATTTACGTCGACGCGTTCTGTCACGGTACCTCACGGTCCCTCATGGTCGTTCCACGCGCGCCACTACTCACGTAGTCTTCGTTGGAAGTCGGCAGGTTGGATGGAAACTCGTCGAGGCCGGACGAAGGTCGACGCTGGAAACGGAACGAGGAAGAGGGAAAGAAATAAAGTGAGAGAGAGAGAGAGAGAGAGAAAGAAAGAAAGAGAGAACATCCAATACTTTGGCAACAGGTTTCATCCCCGTGAAAAGCCCTTCGAGGCTCGTCTACGTGCTTTTCGAAAAACGTTCGCGCTTTCGGACGATCCCTCAGGATCCGTACCAACTTGTATCCAACGAGAGAACGGAGAACATCTCCTGTGCGTTTTGCGGGAAACCGGTTCTTTTCCCTGTGTTGAATTACAAGACGGCCTCTTCTGGCTTTTCCTACCTACCCGCGCCTTTTCACTCTCTCTCTCTCTCTCTCTGTCTCTTTCTCTCCCTTCCGTCATTCTTCCTCTTTACCGTGTCTTCGTCGAGTTTCGTCGCGGCACGACGACGACGATCTCTTCGTCATCGATCGTTTCGCATCTGTAAGAGCGACACTTCGGAAAATTCCGCCCGCCGATCGTCGAGAGCGAAAAAGTCGAGAGAACGAAGCCTACTCTCTAGGGGACGAATCGATATTCGTGAACGCTCGCGCTCCACTTAATGCGATTATAGGAATGCAAATAACGGAATTTACGATTCTTCCTCGTGGAAACCGTAGGAAAGGAGCAGTCGCCATTCGAAATCCTACGCGATTACAACGATTATCGCTAAATCTGTGGGTTCGAAGGAGCGTTTGCTCACGGTATTGCTCGGATCTTCGTTCGAGTTGGTCGCTTTCGATGCTCGTCTTTCACCTGGCAACCAGATATTTCCGTTTATTTATTTTTTTTATTTTCCCTTACAAATCTCTTTCTTCGTCGATGCGTTATTTATCTCATCCACGTCATCGTCTTAAATTTCTAGTAACATAATGTAGTTGTACTTGTATGTATTTGCGGTAGCAAAAATAGTCGATACGCGCTGGATAATCCTGTTATATATATATATTTTTTTTAATAAATTTATCGACTCGTTCGAACGATCCCGCATAGAAATCGAAATTTGTAGATTTCTCCCGAACGTGGGAGATATTCTTTTTACCGAATATCCTATTGCTTCGTGGTGCAATTACCGCTTCCGTTATTATTCGTTTTACGACGAGGAAATTTTTCAAAGAGAAATAAATCTCAGCGTGGATTTAAAGATTCGCCTCCGTTGATTTCGCTCGAGCATCGAACAAAGAGTCGTTACGAAGATGCACCCTTTTCTGGTGCTTTGAAGAACGATGGAAATTTAACAAAAAGAAGAAACGGGAGAAGAAAGAAAAAAGAAGAAACGAGAGAAAAATCGAAGCCGACATCGTGGAAGCCCTACGTTACAAGATCGTAACTCAGCCACTTTGGAGTTTCTCGGTTCGTGGCACGCCCTTAGGCGTTCTCTTCAGAAAAAATAAATCTTCCGTTCGAGGCATTCCACACAGACCGTAGAAGAAACCGTGTCCCGAGCTCGAGTCGCAAGATCAGTCGACACCCCCGTCTTGGGAAAATAGACTCGTCCGACCGGTGGAGGGGATGAATGGTCCGAACCAACCCCGTTTCGCTCACCTCGTCTCGTTCCGGCCTTCCCACCAGCTTCCCCAAAGGCGTTGAAGGTTTTTTTTTCAAAATCTTCGAGGAGAGCAAGGCATGCTATGTGGAAACCTACGGCAGCGCCGATTCTTTCGCCCGAGAAAAGGTTCTTCTTTGCGTTTTTGCGTTTTCACGCATATCCACGAAACACATGTGCCAATGTGCAGCTGCAAACGTGCCTGCGTATCCAATGGACGGAACTTCGCAGAACGCCAACTGTTTATACTCCATCCTAACTTTTTTTTCCTTCTTTTTTCTTACATCTACGATGTATCAAGAAGTTTACAATATTCAACGTGCTTTGCAACACTGGAGATGCCATATTAATAGAAAATTAATAGAAAGTGCAAAGAAGCGTAATTCTATTTTTTCCATTAAATCGAGTGCGTTGCAAATTTTTATAAGTATACTTAAATACGTAAGAAGAATAAAAAAAAATTAACAAAAAATTACAAAATCTCGTCGAGAGGACGAGAAGAGAATCTCTCTGCGTATTCATCAGAAACAAATCAATTATTATTAATTCCAGTATTTTTTACTCTCGTGTTTTATATCTCTTCGATTTTAGAAAAACCTCGTAAAAAGTGGCTTTGTAGCGATTGAGAATTCGATCAAAGGGTACGGAAGAGGAACGAAATTAAGAAGGTCGATGACGAGAAATTCGCCGGCTGATTCTCGAACGCGTGGTCGTGTCGCCAACGCTTCAACGACGGCAAAACGGTAAGGAAAATTGGGAATGCCGGAATTCCGCTTTGTCCGCAAAAATCCGTGGCTCCGGTTACGGAGTCTCGCATTTTTCCCGATATAATCGCGTCCTCCTCTCTGGCGATCAACGCCGCTTCAAAGCCTCACGATCGCGCGGCACGAAGAACCCCCGTGTTAAAAGAACCGAGAAGATGAGCGAGATACGACGACGACGACGACGACGACTACGACAGCGACGACGACGACAACGATAACGACGTCGACGAAGAAAGCGTCGTAGTCGTCGGTCTCCAGTGAAGCGTTTCGCGAGTGAAATCCGAGTCGACGTCTCGACAAAAGGTGCGAGCTCCGAATCGTTGTACCGGGAAATTTGAAAAATAGTTCTCCTCCTCCCCCCACCCCACCCCGCTCGCCGCCATATCGTATCCCAGCTACCGCTGCTCGTACGCCACGATCTTCCTCTTCCTCTCCATCCCTCGTGACCGAGCAACCAAAGAGAGAATTTTCGACGTGGCCGGCGAAAGTGCGTCTGCGTCGTCGTCGTCGTAGTTGAATGAACGCAAAACGCGTACAATCGTCGCATTGTCGACCAGCGGTCCTGGCAGTGCTGCAGCTCAATGCACCTCCGAGAATAATATTTACTTCCGGCGCAGCGAAATTCTCTCGAATTGCTAGACGCGTCGCATCCGGCGTTACCTCCACCGACTGTCGTAACTTTTCTCTCCTTTGTGGCGTCGAAGGACCTCTCGCCTTCTCTCGTTTCCTTTCGCTCTTCGTCGCTATTCTCGCTTTTTTGCCGAATCAATTCTCTCTCTCTCTCTCTCTCTCTCGTCTTCCTTCCATCCCTCGCAATATCGATAAAACGACGTTTCGACGTCGTTTCGAGACGGAGTCGAATTTTCAACGCCTTCCCCGGCAAAAGTGATTGTTAACGAGGTGGATTCGGGCGCGAGAGAAAGGCGAAGAGGCGGTAGAACGCGGAAAGGGGTGGGAGGGAGGTAGGGAACAGCGGCGAGGGGAGAAAAAAATTGCAGGCCACCGTTGACAAGGCGCCCACGACAGGGCGAGCAAGAAAGGATGAAAATTACACGTTCCTGGTTTAATCTGATTTTATCGGCGAGAGGGCAGAACCGCGCGCGCAGCCCGCAAATTACGCGTCAATACGTCCTTTCGACCTCCTTCGAAGCCGTGTCTCAAACCCCTTTTTTCCGATTTACTCCGTGTCAACGGGGTGCAACTGTTACCTTTCTTACCACCTTGCCTCTCGTTTCATCGTCCGTCGTGAACGCGCCTTTCCTCTCTCTCTCTCACACACACACATAGCGATTCAAATGATATTTTTCAACACTAACTACATTCCAATCAAGCGAACAGCGTGACTCTGGGTGGGTCATCACGAATTAGCGATATTTAACACTCGCGACGTACTCGGAAGAAAATGGTTGCAATACGGACAAAGAATCTTTTTAACGAAATTTTTCGAATACGGAAGTATTAGGTTGTTCGAAATTCGTTCGTTTTTTATGTCTTTTTAAATGAAAATTATGAATATTTCGATCGTTCTTATGAAAAATCGTTGGGAAAAAGACAAAATGACTTTCCGAACAAGGAGATTTTTTAAATTCTGTAACTTCTACGTTTCAAGAGCTCCTATTCGTTTCTACCTATTCAGAATAGCCAATCTCAGTTCTCAAAATATTCAGAATCGAGCTATTCGCTATTTTCCGCTTTGATACTTCGTCGATCGCGAGGAAACGTATACGCGCGGGAAGTAGAAAAAAAAATTGCAGACTTTCACGCAGAGCGGTTCGATCGAGTTCGGACGACGGGAACATGGAAAATTAAGTATTGGAAACGTACGTACACGCGTGCGTGTCTATATACGTTGGGGATGAAAGCAAGCTTTGCCGCACCACGTGTTATTCGATGGCGTATGTTTTCAGGCGAGTTAGTACGCCGTGATGAACCGTAGAAAGGGAGATGAAAGATCCTCCGCAACGAAAAGAAACGACAAAGGAATCGAAAGAAAGAAGCCGAGACCTTGGGGCACCGTTAGTGCACCTATACAAACAGGCCGCGTCGAAAAGCAAATATTTTGTTCTGATGCAAGAATTCACATTAATAGGGCCGAATTTGCAGCTAAATCGAACAATTAGCATTTTTCCCTTCGGCATAGGGAAGTTTTACATTCAAGAATAAATAAGTGGCGAGTTCGGACAAATTTTATTCCTTCGCGCTTCCGAAACAATGGGACAAATTTCAACGTGGCGACGAGCACGGCAGATCGCGTATCGCGATTTTATTGACGCGAATACGTCGACAGTGCCTCTCCAAAGTTACTTTTTCAACTTTACCTCTCGTAATCCATCTAGACCGTCGTAGCTTCGAAGGAACGATTTAAAAATAATCAATCCGATCGGCTAAACAATTTTTTCTACTTATCGCAAGCGCTTTTATACGTACGATAAATTCCACGAAGGCAATTTTTGACGATGTAACTTTTGCAAAAATTAACTTAACGCGTAGACTGCCACGTCATCCATATTTGGGTGACACGTAACCGTTCCAAAAATTACTTTCTTACGTAAAACGTATACGTCTAATGAAAAATTTTGGCCATTTTTCAATATTTTGGTAGTCAAAGTGTTAATATGGATCCAAAGTCGCTGTACTCGTCCGAATTTACATTGGAACTGAACACGGCTCGATGGATCGACGATACGATAGCGATACGTTAAGCGAAATAAGCGAAGGTAAGAAATAAACTCGTCATCGCGAGAAAAATCGGAAATTTATTCAACGCTTTAATTTCAGATTCTCCTTCTCGGTATCTCTGAAAATTCCTCACGATTATCTCGTAATCGACAACAACGACGACGACGACTACTTTCAGCGACTTGGCAGAAGTTTCGTCGCAGCTATTCGACAACTACCACTGCGAACACCATCGCCACACAAATATCTACAATGGAGCGAACTGTTGCGCTCCATGCGAGCGTGGACAATGGAGTTGACGGTGAGAGGCAGCAGCAGCAGCAGCAGCAACGCGCCACCCGTGTACCACCGAGCCCAAATTCCCTTGGAATTACTTTACCGGACGCGAGATCCACCTTGGTAAATTGCACCTTTGAGGAACTTTGGCGAAACGATAAATTTCTTCTGCCGACGCCCTCCGAGACGTCGTATCTAACGTCGTATTCTCCACTCGAAAGTTCCAGCTACGATTCTTCTTCGATCGTCCAAAGTCTTATCTAGTTCTGGCTCTACTTTTCGTACCGCTACTTCCGTTCCAACGCGGAACCATTCCCAGTGCCGAAGTCGTCTTTAAGACCGCGACATCGATGCGAGTAAGTAGGATGAGAGTCAACCGATTACAGAAATACAAAAAGGAATTAAATTAACTGTGTAACGATATCCATGCTGTCCGACTTGGAAATGCGTCTAAAAAATGGGACATTGGCGGATAATGGATTAATTTTCCTTCTTGCCAATATACTTGAAAAAAGATCGATGTATTATTTAAAGGATGCTGAAATATTCGAGAGTCGTACTGAAATATTCGTAACTTCGCTTTCGATCGGAAGATTCGGAAGGACTCATGGAGGATACAGGATTTCGCGTTATCGAGGAATCTTAAAAGATGACAAGGCTCGATTATTCTAGTCGCTTCAGGAATGCGCTAAGCACAAGTTCGACCTGGAATATTCATTAGGATACTCTAGCGATTTAAAGGCGATTTAATTACGACCTGTTCGTTCAGCTTGAATTAATTCGAGCGATAGTTTAGGCCCGAACACGTACGCGTAATTGCGTATACGAATATGTAAAATCTTTATCCAGTACGATAGTAAATTTACACTGAGAACTGGACAGAAACCATCTCGTGTTTGCGTAAAGTTTGAATAAAAAATGTATGAGTAGAAAAGTATGTGTCGCGCGTGAACATAAAAGACGGTAGAAATAATTAAGGACGAAGTAAATTTTATATAAAGTAAAGTTCTTTGGAAGCAACAAATAGTTCACGAACAATGGAAAATGTAATTCATATAATACTGAATCAACGAACAATCTACCTCTAACGGTGTAATCGTGCATTTGATGCGATGGATGATATAAATTTAATTCCTTCGGCTCAGCCGTAAAACGAACTTCGCCGATACGTGGACAAAGTGTTTGCTGTATATCATAAAATACTTCATTGGCGTTCCAACAATTTACCGCAAGGCGAACTCGAAGCATTATATAACGATGCGTATTCTCTTTACTTCTTTGTTAAATAAAAGCATTCACGAGCTAACGATATCGGTATTCTCGAGTAGAAGGAGATACTCCAACATTTCATCGAATGCAAAATATTCCATGGAAAGACAAGCGCTCTCAATTTTGCTTGTACTTACAATTTTACCGCTTAGAACGAAAACGACTGACCGAATGTATTTACCCTTTGTATATAAATTTCGATTCGGAGCGCATTTTATTAGAATCAATGGGCGAAATATTTCTTATTACTCGCCCAAACGAGTCTTATAATCTATAGATCGTTAGTCAACGATATCTCTTTCGTCCTATTTAATTTTCACTCCAGCGAGATATGGCTTTCTTCTCCCTTACGGGAATATCTTTCCTAACCAGGATCGACGAAGACAAGTTCCAAAGTTATCGAATTCAGCGTTCGATGGGAAAAAATGCTAAGATATCCTTCGCCGTGAAAAAGGAGTCAACCGACGCGGAAACGAGAGAATAAATTCGTCGTTCGGGGCGAAACGACCGCGAGGAACGGGCTACGAAAGTTTCGTTGATCGAGAAAAACGAAGTAGACACTGAGAGCGAGAATAGACGGGAAGGTCGAAAGTTAAACCCGTAGGAACGTTAAACGACGGAGCGTCTTGCATGGTGAGACGCGAATACCGGAAACCGACTTACCAAAATGATCCCATTTCACCCGTTGAATCGCGCTGTTTCGCTGGGCGAAACTTATTAGATTTGCTGTATGCGTAGTAAATGTAAACGGTATGGGGAACGAGAGAGAGAGAGAGAGTGCATTCGTGTGTGTCGGATGCGCGAAAGGAGAGGGAAGGGAGCCGCTCCGCTGCAACCTGTTGCGGGATACCGGTGTAAAGATGTCGTAAATGTGCGGTAATAATACGAAACGCGCAACACGAAGCGCCCTTAACCGTGTTGCCGGAACATCTGGCAACGGTTAAGCCACCGCGATGTCGTTATTTCTGTCCCTCCTTCTTTTCCACCTCCTACGCCCCCGCCGACTTCGCCTCCTACCCCTGTTCTTCTCGCCTCTTAATCGGGGAATAAAATTTTGTGAAACTCGACTACACGCTAGGAACTGTGTGATAAAAGAAATATAAGAAAATATATTTTTTATATATATATATATAAAATATTTGACATTATTCGATATATAAATCAAATATTTTCAATATTCAAAGAATTGGTAGTCTTTCGGACATGACGAAAAATATCGTCGTACCCGGTTAAGAAGTTGACGTTCGTTGTCCCGACGCGTTAGACCGACTCTCGTCGTAAAGATCGATCGAAGGGTATTTTTATTCGTCGCTGGCGTAACGACGAGATCGAGATCGATCGTTATTTCTGACGGACTCGTTAGCGCCTATCGTCTTCGCTTTCGTTTTATTTTTAAAACGTATCTTTTAGTTTTAGAACGTACGTTAATTCGAACCAACTACGGGCATTTGGTTTGGTACGGTAAGATTTCCTTCGACAATGTTCGGGTAACGTCGCTCTGTCTCCGATACCATTACTTATTTCAATACCAAATCCAGACCCTGCTGCTTACTTTTATCTTGTGTGTGGCTGTTCAAGTTTACCGGAAAAAAAAAATTTTACTTCGTTTTAAAGATTTTGAAAAAAGGGATGTGTTAGAAAATGATGGAAATTATTTTGTTGATTAGTATTTCAGATTTCTTTGATAAATAAATGCAAAAAAAAGTTTGATTATTTTTCGGTCCTCCTAATAATTGCCACTGTACGGCACTGTCGTGTTCGGTGTCCTCGTTCGAGGACGCTAGGTACCTCCGTGCTAAATCTCCAATTTTCCGATATTTTCAGATTCCTTCGCCAACCGAAAGTTTCATCGTATTTCCAAGAATCGGGTGGGAACAGAACCTTTCGAGAACTAGGAAGAAGCGTCGATTAAAAACGAATTGGCCGTCAATCGGGCCAATAAAAGCGATCTCGTGGAAAGTTGGATCGTCACCTCGTGAGCACCACCGTGCCAAATCTCCAATTTTCCGATATTTTCAAATTCCTTCGCCAACCGAAACTTTCATCGTATTTCCAAGAATCGAGTGGGAACAGAACCTTTCGAGAACTAGGAAGAAGCGTCGATTAAAAAGGAATTGGCCGTCAATTAGGTGAATAGAAGCGATCTCGTGGAAAGTTGAACCGTCACCTCGTGGGCACATCGGAACGATCAACGATCTCGACGTCGTCCGTCCGGAAGGATCGATCGGAACGCGAAGGACGAAATTTACGAGACGTCGAGGCTCCTTCGGGTTGCGCGTAGGTGGGTCGAGGCTGCCGCGAGAGCGAGAGCGCGCGGATCTTCGGATCGGTAAAGGCGACAGGCGGAAACGAGCGAGAGAGATTGGAACTCGTGAGTCCGGTGGCAGCAGGACGGCCGCGATGCGCGAGATACCGATCGATGCCGAAAGAGCAGAAGACTAAGACACTGACTCAGTCGAATGGAAGTTGGCTTAGCGGCGAAGACGAGACGCTTCGATCGCGGCCGCGGGTCGCTCGCCTTCGTGAAAGGAGGGAAAGGGTGAGAGGGAGGGTAGAGGAGGTAGGAGGAGTAAGTGGAAGAGGAGCCGTAAAGAGAGATATCCGCGGGCCACTCGTGGAAACAAGAGGAAGAGGGACCCCGGAGAATTTAAAAAGGCGCCGCGTGCACGCGGGGCCCCCCATATTATATATGCGATCAAAGAGAGCAAGAGTACGCGTACACGAGAACATGCGGGACAATGCTTGTCACCTCATTCACGTCAAGTGAGCTCGACGACGACTACCAACTTCAGCTGGTGCCAGGCCCAAGTGCCAGTGCCCAAGCGAGGATCAAATTGCATCTCGATTCGTGCATCGACTTTTCTTTTTAACCTCCGCTACCTTACCTTCCATGGCTCTCTCTCTCCTTCTCTCTCATATATACACACACACACGTACACGCACACACGGACGAGCATTTTAGTCTCATCTTAGTCGTCTTAACGCTGGCACGATCTTCTACGCTGCCTCTTCGCTCTTCTTCTTCTTCTTCTTCTTCTTCTTTATTCTTCTCTCTTTCTCTGCAATCCCTTTCCACTTATCGAGCGTTTAACGAAGTATCCATCGATCCTGCTAAATCATCGAACGAAAGGAACTGCTTCGCGTGCCGTCCAATCGGCGTCTCCCCCGTTGGCCAAGACGAATCCAAGGCGAACGTCGATCCGGTACGAGATCGCTCGAGTTCGCATTGTGAATGCGTAATCGTACGGAAGAAACGATAGCTACTGCAACGACGTTAACGCGACGAACGCGAGCGTTATATAGAAAAGTACGGCGTAATCGGCGAGTATTATTCAGCCGGGAAAATCGTTGGGACGGGTCACGTCGACGTGACGTACGATCCCTCGAAACGCGCCACGAATTTCCCAATGAAAAACCGAAGGTTTTCTTTCTTTCGAGCAACGTCGCGGAGACGCTCGAGATAAACACGGATTTACATCTCGGGATGACGCCGATTTCTCAAGATTACGGGAAGAGAGAGCCAGGTAAGAGAGAAAGAGAGAGAGAGAGCGGCAGAGACGTTTGAAGCAAGAGACGCGCTTCAACGCGTTCTTTCCCGTGCCTCGAATTTTCCGTATCAAATCTTTCTCTTCTCCATTGAAATTCCGAAAGTTTGCCGATTTCACTTTTCGCTTTCGTCGCTTTTTCTCTGTCCCTTTCGCCCGTCTCAAAAGAGAAACTCAAAACTAACGATCTTTCCGGATTAGTTTGAAATTTTCTCGCGTTTTCTCCTTCGATCGTTAAACGATGCCTCGAACACGCTTAAATTCATCCACGGATTTTCAATGCATTATCGATCATCGATCGACTTCTTCCTGCGAGCTGATCTAACATAATTCCTTCGGAAATACTACAAATTCTCTAGTTTTACTTCTCATCGCGAAATCCTCTCGTTTCGCCTTAAATTCATCCATGGATTTTAAACGAGAGCTTAGTCGTTCATCGATCGACGGCTTCCTGTCTCACCTCGCGAGCTGCTCTAACATAATTCGTTGAGGAATTCCAAAAATTCGGCGGTTTCCGTGAGGAAGACTCGACCAGGTTGCGATATGTACCTTTTTCTCTTCTTCGTTTCTTCTCGCTGCGTTAGCTCCCTCCCCCCCTCTCTCTTTAAATTTCTCACGAAAGCGTCGTTCGCTCCCCTCCTCGAGCGTCGGGACTCGGTGCTTCCCTCGGAGAAGACAACGCCTCCTCCTTGGCCCCGTGCGACTCCAGCGACGAAAGCGCGACGCCGCGCCGTGACGACGCGAAGCGAAACACGTTTCTCGAACGCCTATTCATCGGCACGCCGGATTTTTCGTCGGTCCGAAAGCAAACAACCAACGCAAATCCTCCAATCAGCGCCGATTCAAATTTCCAGCCGGTCGGCCAGTGGAACCACTTTTCCAGGCGGTCGTAGCAACCGCCGTTCCTAGCCCAACCTCCTTGGCCATCCTCCTTCCCCACGGTGCTTCATTAATAAAGACATCAACGCGTTTCGCCGGACAGTGGTCTGAAATCACGAGAATTGGTGTACGACTGTTCTCCAGGTAATCGATAATAAAAAAAAAAAGTTAAAATTCCGCCGAATTAAACAACGGACACGATAAGACGGATTCGTCGTAGTAAGAGAAAAAAAAAAAAACTGCTTGGTACTTATGCCTTTTTCTCAAGATTATATCGTATAAGATAAGAACTTTTGATAAAAGCCTCGATACGCTTATAAATCGTCTTAAAAATTTGGAAAAAGTATCGTAAACAAAAATTACTTATTTATACGTTATTACTACGTTATTTTTAATACTACTACGTATACTACTACTATTACTAGTAATATTACTACGTTTATTAATAAGTTATTTTCTTAAAACCAGCCAAAGTATCGTTTAAAAAGACGTACGGAAATTTTGAGGCAGGCCTTCCTCCGCGTTCGTGTTTCGCTCCGTCGATCTCGATCTCGTGCCTCGCCTCGATGAAGTAATAATCTTCGTGGTCTCGCCGATGCTTGGTGGTTTGGTCGCTGAAATCGGTTATTGGCGAAATGACCGTAGTCGATCGGTTGATTCCACGGAGACTCGAAGGAAAAATGAGAAATGAGTTCTGAGCCGGTTTACGTCTTGAAACGTGACGCTTGAAAATTTGTCGATCTTACGTCTAAACTCGTCGCTTACTCGCTCTAATTGCTCGTAACCATCTTAATAGAACTAGCTTTGGGAAGAGAGGGAATAGAAAAAAAGTAGAACGAGGAGTATTTTCGTCGAATTCCAGACGGAAATTCGTCATCTTCGGCGATGATGGCTGTTTGCCTTCGCAGTGACACGGTGACACCTTTCCGTAGGAGGTATCGCGATTCCGACGAATAACGTCGTTGGCCTCCCGCGTTCACCACTACGAACGTTCGGTAACTCCGCGTACAACGGCGTCATACGTCGTGCGTCGGACGAGGAAGAAAAAAGAGGAACCGCGCGACCGACGAAAACTGGTTTCGCGCTCTGAGTCACCGTCCATAATGACGAACCTCGGGAACGCGTCGGAGATTCACCCGTGCTTTCGAAATTTTTCGTAACGTCGGGAACTAAAAAAAGGCCTATGAAAAAAGGGAGAAAAGAATCGAATTGTCGGCGGAGGAACGATCGAAATTCTTCGGAACGTCGAAGATCGATTTTGATTTTTGATTTTTTTTCATTTTAGATTTCTCAAAAAATTCTCCTGGAATTTTCGTGAAAGTCGAACGTTTTCAATTCGACATTTTTTTTTATCTTGCAAAATCTACAAAGAAAAGAAACTCGATGCAGTTTCATTTATTCAATCTCACGCATTTCCTAATTTTATATTAATATATTGAAAAGAAATTATTCGATTTTATTTTCATTTGACGAATAATAATTACGCATTTCGTTTAATCTTATCAGTCCTGCAGCGTGATTAGGATTAAATTCAAAGGTATCATCGTGCACTGCGGAAGACTACGAACGTACAAACGGCGATATCTTCGAGTTAACGCGAATTTAAATACAAATACGTCGATCGTACCATTCTTAATCGTATTCTAAATAGACTAGATTTAAACGCGTATCGTTACTCATTACTTACTCGTGATATAATAAAAGAATACTTATACAAGTAACATAAGAATCTTCTCGATCGACGTGTTGGAGGTATCTCCGCGTAAAAGCACGTAAATACGCGAGTTTCCCTTTTACCAGGGCCGAATATCGGTCGACGCGAATACGTCAGCGAGAAAAAAAGATCGAGTCGGATTGAAATACGCTTACATGGACCTTACGCGTAGCCCTGTACGCGATCGGAGGCGGAATTCTCCGATAGTTATCCGATACATTTATTAGCGGCGTGTTCTCGTCATCCTGTAATCGCATTCGTGATCGTAGCGAGGAACGAAACGCACAAAACGCCTTTCACCGCGAGACGCGGTAAGAACGTCGAATTATCCGAACTCATTGAATTATCCGGATTAACGGTGAATCGTAGCGTCCGCCGAAACGAGAAATCGGATACCGGCATCCGGCGAGCTCCGGTACGACGGATAACCGCTCCGGTACGACGGATAGCCGGCTCCGGTACAACGGATAGCCGCTCCTGGGAAAACGCGTCTCGAGATTCCCGTAGACGAGTTCGAGTTTCACTCGCGGCTCCGACCGCCTCATTCTCTCAGCCGCCTTCTGCTCGCCTAGTTACCTCCTCGTCCATTTCATCCCTTTTCTACGTGGCATCGTCAAAGAAGCGACGCGGTTTCGTCGTTACGCTGGAAAATCACCGACGGACCGCGATCCTCTCCTCCTTGGAGGAGGATCTCTTTGAACGAATCCTATCGACGACATTGGCAAACGTTACGAGCACCTTATCGAGCAACGAATCGCTCGATGCGACGGTAATAACGATATTCCATGGTAACTTCAAATCTTAAGGCGCGTTTTAGCAAGAATGCGCCGCTGTGATCGCGCGTCCTTTTTATCGGGACGATTCGTCGTAAAATTAAGCGGCAGCTTTCAGAACGGATGGAGGAAGCGCGTAACTTCCAATCGATTCGTACAGCTTATTTTCAGTTGCGTTCATTTTCGTGGACAACGATCCGTCACTACGAAGTTACGAATAAATAACAAAATAATAAAATAACATGGACAATCCCTGCGGCGATTACGTAGAAGTCGAGACAATTTGCTATCAATTTTTACTAATATTTACAATAATAATTTCTTTCTCAGAATATATTGTATATGCACGACGACGACGGAAAAGAAAGAGGCTTATAAACGAACCAAAATTTTGTGTCAGTAAAGTAGTTAGTTTCAAGAAGGTAAAATTTATATCGAGAAAGAGGCGTAAAATATGCCGATGAGATCCATACTTATAGAAAATGACAATTGTAAGTTGTAGTCAATACCAATGATAGTACCACTTCTCGATACTTTATTTGGCACCTCTTCCAACTTTTACGAGCGATAGTGCCGCGATAGTGGGGGAGTGGCGGATTGAGAAACGTCGGTGCAGAAGCGAGTGACGCAATCGTATAAACCACGTTTGGACTCTGATCGCGATTTGCCAATAATCGGCAATAAATACTTAAACATTTCAAAATCATTTGACGTGCGAATCATTTATCTCGGCATATCAACTTCGGTGATAATCGATTAGACATTTCTCTTTTCGATGGTCTCGAACGTTACCAATAGGCCTCGATCCCGGACAAGCGTAACGTAAGTTTCGTGATCTACAAAAGAGGCGCTTCGGCTCGTCCGCGTCTCTCACATCACACTCAACACAATACGACGTTCTTACGATTCCTTGGTCAAAGTTCAGTTATCGTAGAGAATGGACACACGATACATCGAGCACCTTCATCGGCGATATTACTAAAATCCATCCGAATATTCCACGTTTTCGATACCTGCTTATGATTCAGCGCGAATCATCGACCGTCATCATTGACGATCGGTGAATCTACAACTACGGAAATTAACGATTAATTTCGTGTAAATGCAGAGGTAAGTATAGCTCGTAAGGTGCACTAATTTGCGTCACGATAACAATTTTAAAAAATACTATTCCTCGTCAGACCGCAGCTACTATCGTTATGTCATCGTAGTCATCATTCTTTTATCATGTCCACGTCTGCGCGTAGACGTAGAAATTTTTTGAACTTCACGAATCATGACAACAATTTAAAAAATTAGTAATACTCGTCAGACCGCAGCCACTATCACTACGTCGCTTAGACATAATCCTTTCATCACGTCCACGTCCGCACGTAGACGTATAAATGTTGAAAACGTCAGGAATCTTCTGAGCGTTTCTCGTATCCCGCTACATCGTAGCGTAGAAAGCGCTCGCACGTAGACGCAAAAAGTGAAGGCGTGGGTGGCTATCGGACGCCGTGGATCGAGCAGCCCCTTCGCAGCCCTTCGCGCGTACAACGTAGAACCGTTGGAGCGAGGACATCGAGGATATGGGATGCACCTCGAGGTAAATTATCGATAATACCGCGGTGCTTTTCCCTCGTTCGTTACGCGTTATCGCGCCGGTAATAACAGTACCGGAGCTGGCAATAACGATACCGTGGACGCCGGCGGTATTTACCTCGTACCGGCGGCTTCGCCTTCTCCAGTAAGTATTCATTTACTTAGTGGAACAATTAAAGCTCTTTCTCTCTCGTAGGACGAGACGCGGTGCTCGTTCCTTCCATTATGTCGTTAGGTGTAACGATCGTTATTATTCGCACTTACTTTCTTTCGAGTTGGCACGATCGAACACCAACAGCCAGCTACGTACGCGTTGCGTGTCTCTTGCTTTCGTGCGCGTGCATCCAAGGACCGAGGATAAGCGAGAAAGCAAACTTATTAAACCCCGTATAAATCGAACAAATCGACGCACCGTTTTATCATGTTGACGCGTACGAGATAGCGCTTTTTTTTAACCCTTTATCCGTTTCAACGCTATTTGCTTTTCTATTCAATCCCGCTTTTAATTCTGCTGGTATTTGGCTGAAAGTAAATTTTCAGGGACAGTGGTGTAACTCCTTTATTTATGAGAAATTATTAATCAAACTATATCAAAAATTTTTTAAAAAAAGTGTAAAGAACAAAATGATATGTCAAAAAGAAGAGAAAATGGAAGGACTAAACCGGAACGTAATATAACGTTAGAAACAGGTAACGGGTTAAGTGAATATATAAAACTGCATATCCTTTTTCAAAAGCTGTTCATTTAATCAAAACATTTGTAGGGAAAAATCACCAGACCGACATTTTTCAAAGCAACGCTGGACTTTTCGATCGTTAACGGTTGCAGATTTTGCAACGTTATTATCGAGTTTATACTCGTGTAAAAAAATTACGCGAATATCGGTCGAATTAATATCCCTTTGAGACATACTTTTGAGAAAATTTTTATTGTTGAAATGTGACTCTGGCAATGGACAGTACGACTATGAATGAGGTTACGCCAAAAACGATTAGCAAACTATAGCATAACGAAAATAGGAGGACAAACGTTCACGTTTATAGAAAATCCGATGTTCTATAAATGCCAACCTAATATTATGTAATAGACGCACGCGTTTAATTCTTAATGGACGTTGGAAACTCGTCTAAGATGCTAGCTAATCGTGCGGTTCGCGACGCAGGACGATTACGCCGCGGGTAAATACGTTTCAGATCGAGCTGATCGCACGCTGCACGATCGTAAACTTCCGTTACTATTGTTTCTCGGAATACACCGGGACTCGACAAACGTAACATACGTAATGCAAATGTTCTCTTTAAGTTATGCTTCGGTCGTTAAAGATCCTATCGTACATTGAAACGGTCGATGATTGACACTGTGTAACAAGTATATCGAGATATGGATATAAGCGATCGAAGAAGTTTATTTCTTCTATAGGTAAGTACTTCTCTTAATCTTTTTTATGTATTTGTAAAAGATATCGTTTTTATTTCAATGTAAAAATTATTACGCGAGTGACTAAATCTTGTCAAATTGTAAATTTATTCGACGATTATCTTGCCTTTCTGCTTGTAAACTGCTTGCTCGTCGCGTGCCAGTTTTAATTATCCTTTGGATTTCGTCGTTATCAATCGTGGACGTACTATAGCTGAAAGATGATGGATCGGCCAAAAATATAGCATTGCTACACTGATTATTTTCAGACGATCTAGTTAGATTTAGTCTCTGTTCATACCCAGTGTACCATAATTTACAAAATCATGGGAAGAGATGGTCACGATGGAAATAGTTTCTTTTTTAAATAAATGTATATATTAGACTACGAAATAATGATTTACTTCCTGATCCCTCTAATGTCTAAGTTCGATGATCGACTTGGTACTTGTTAACCTGTTCTCGTTACGCTTTTGTTTTTGGCATAACCTTGTTTATAGTCGCGATGTCCATTGCCAGAGTCACGTTTCGACAAAGAAGATTTTCTCAAAAAAGTTCCATTTTGTTGTTCGTTTGAAATGTCGTCTGGATACGAATTCGACCAATATTCGTATAATTTCCTCAGCCGTCAGGGTCAGACTTTCAGCGAACGACCAAAAGAAGCGCGTAGTCCCGCGCAGGAAAAGTCGTCCTTGCATCGAGCTAAAGAGAGAATCGTGCTGCGCGATCGCCTTTGGGGTAAATAAGCGCTTCGTAGGACGTTACACGAAAGAAGGACGATTTTACGGTGATCTCGCACGATCCAGGGCGGAATGAGAGGGCGGTGGTTCGCCCGTTATTTATGAATAAAATATAGGCGCCGCGTGGACCGCCAGCAACGTCTAAACGCCCTCGAGGCGAGGACTATTAACTGATATATCATAAACTGTCGTTTACGTCTACGAGCCGCGTTATTATTATTCATGAAGGAGCGTTACGGGAACGCGACGACGCGGCAGAACGCAATGAATCCAACGCGTAATGAGACGACCGCGTTCCGCTCCGGAGGTTGCGCGATGCGTTTTCGCTCGAAGGTACGCTCGTCCACGACGTGTCCGTTTTTCCAAGAGAAGAAGCGTCACGCGCCATAAGATAAGCGACGACTGAACTTTATACCAATGTTAAACGGAAACGATAGGGCTTCCAAGATTTCCTAAAAGACGATATATCGTAGACGGAAATAAATTCGTATCTACGATAACAATATATAAATAAAAGAATTGAAGAATAATATTGGGTCGTCCGGAAAGTTCTAGGACCTTTTTACGCGGACCATCGTTTTTCGAAAGACCCGGTTATCGTCTAAACGATTTAGGAAAGTTGAAAAGAAGGATTCAATAATTTCTTGTTTGTATTTATCGTATCGCGTAACGTCTATAATATACTCGTATAAATATGTCAAATATGCCTGCGATCTTTAGGAACGCAGGGATAATAAAAAATAACAAACAATTTCTAGATCTCTTGAAAAGAAAAATTCTCTTGACGTCGTAAGATTATTCGTAAACTGTATCAAACGAAGAACTTGATTTTTGATGAAAATTATTTGTTTCAATGAAGACTATCGTTTGATAACAGATTCGTTTATTATTCGAACGATTAAAAGAAAGTTATAATGGATAAACGAATAATTTCTTCTCTATATTTTGTTATATTCGAGGAAGTAGCCTATGAAAGGCAATCTAGTTAAAGAAATGCTATCGTCGAGCAACTCAATTTTACGATACAATAAACACGACACGAACACGAAATCAATATGTAAATGGCGGCGTCGGTTAATACGCCATGCTTTGTTTTAAAATACATCGCACAAAATTGTATCGCAGTTTACATATAATTATACATAGCTTGTGCATAGTTACCTGATGTACCGAAAAAGCTTTTCGGTGCTCCAGTGTCTCCGATTTCTATCCATGATTGCACTTCGCTTCGCTTTACTTCGCTTTATCGCACTGCACTACGCGACGCGACACGACGCAAAACACGCGTCGGAATTACGAATATTATTTCACCGATGT
>JAITYT010000782.1:179234-190348 GCA_025433975.1 Liostenogaster flavolineata
AGTCAACGCTCTTACAGCGCGGTTTCCGTTTTTTTTGGTTGTTTTTGTTGGAAAACAGTTTTTTAGTTTAGTTTTTGTTTCATTTTTTTTTATCATATATATATATATATAGAGAGAGAGAGAGAGATGGAAAAAGTAGAGGGAGTAAGAATTCGGGTACGGGAAGAAAGCGTCGGTCGCCGGACGGGAGGGACGGAGGAAGGCCGCGCCGAAGGAATCGACGTGGCGCGCGCAACCGAGACGAAAGGAAGGATCCACGCCGGTAAGACGAGGTTGGCGGCGAACCGGGGGTGGAGGGAAACGTGAACGGCGGGGGGAAAGGAAGGAAGGTAGCTCGGCGCCTCTCCGATCATTCTTCAGTCTAGCGCAACGACGCACCGGCATTTTTTGCCGCCCCGCTCGAAGACGTTAAAATTGCTCTAATGGCGGGCCCAAAGAGAAAAGCCGTGCTCCGACAGGTACTTATCTTTTTTCCGAGTTCGGTTGTCTCCGAGCTGGCCCTCGCCGCGTACGCGTCGCTTCGACGGCTGCTCCACCGCATAGATTTCGATTTTCTCTCTGTCCCTCTCCTTCTTCGACACCCTTTTTTCCTCTCTCTCTCTCTCACACACACTCACACTCTCTATCGTATCTCGTCGGTCGATCCAACCGATCGCATTTAATGGAAGAAAAAGGGCGATTTATTCTTGCATTGATAACGATGTCGTAAGCGCGAAACGACGGGAGTTATTCGTCTTCTCGTCGAGGCATCCTTTGTACGCGCCTTCGAGCAATTCGAGCAACGACGTCGTAAATCGATTTTTCTCTCTGCTTTCAATTTACGTCCCCATAGCGTTTGCTTCTATTACGAGGATTCTTCAAAGCAAAAACAGAAGAAGCGGCAACGCGCACCGCTCCATCCTTCGAAAGGAACGGTAGACATTTTATTCGTCGCGTAATTTGGAACGAGAGTCTCTTCGTACCCGCAAATGTCTACAAAACCGATACTCCATCCGTATCGATATAAATTTCAATCGAATGGAGGAAAGCGAGTGGGAAGAGTGATCTTTAACGCGTTACTCTCTATACCTTTTATAACGTCGTCGAGTTATTTTTTTTCTTTTTTGCAGAACTATATGGAAAGTTTAACGAGTTAAATCGATGTAAATCAAATAAATACTTATAACGATCGTATAGTTAAATATTCTTTTGTACAACGGGCTTACGGTTTCGTCAAGAATAATCGATGCAAATAAGACAATTATTTCGATAGGGAGGAAGTATTATCGTTTCGTCATCGATCGAAGACAACGGACGCCAAGCGTGCTTCGATCGGGGCGAACGATACAGTCGAAGAAGAAAAGACTGCTTTTAAACGATATTGGCTTCTTCGTATTCGATTCCTTTTGCAATGGCGTTAAGTCGTTTCTCGAATGACGCGTCGAAATACTGTGGAAAGCGGTGATCCACGAAAGCTACGACGACCGAACGCAATGAGCGAGACGCAAGGAGTCAAACCAGTTGAGAGTTACTGGCTGAACTATAATTCTAAGACCGTCGTCATTATGTCTACATAGTGGGTACGCGAGTGGAAGCCATTATCTCGTTTACGTCACGAAGACGTCGCTCGCGTTCGTGCCCGGTGCAATTCAGAAAATCACTAAGAAATAATAAGTCGGCGGATACCAGCCACTCGGATCCTTTTCTTCCTATCCAACCAACGGCAATTACGCAAGGGATGTACGCGTGCGCGCAAAACACGCTCGTACACACCGACACGAAGAGAAGTCGTTTCTCCAGTCGCGAGTTTCCACGAGACGCGTCGAAATTTACCCGTCTTTCGTGGCGTAGGAAACATCGAAATCGCCGACGTTTATCGTTTCCTTCAAATCCCACCGTATCGTACGTTGAATGTTTTTCTTTTTTTTCCATTTTGGTCGATCCACCTCGCAGAGAATCGTGATTAATACCAAACGAGTACACAAAAAGAATTTAAAAAGGAGAGAAGTCGTTCCTCGAGTCGCGAGTTTTAGCCGTCTTCCGTGGCGTAGGAAACATCGAAATCGCCGACGTTTATCGTTTCTTTTTAAATCTCACCGTATCGTACGCGAGGCGTTCTTTTTCCAATTTGGACGATTCACCTCGCAGAGAATCGTAATTAATGCCAAACGAGTAGAAAACACAACGCGTCGGTTTCGTTAAGTTTCTCATGCAAGCGAGGAAAATTAGATGGACACTTTATCGAATATTTTAAAATTCACTTTCAGAGACTTCGATTCGATATGATCTATGAAAATGTAACGTCGTCTTACGATATTTCACGATATATTCTTCATAAATGCATAGCTGTGTTTAGTAAATATACTCGCGTGCTATAGCGAAATCAAAAAATAGCCGAGATAAAAGAAGCGTTAGCAGCGAAAGAAAATCGTGCGTCTACGTATTTACCACGTACCCGCGAAATTTCATAATTTCTTCAATTTCGGCCAACATCTTATCCGTAGACAGTACTTCCTCCTGGAATTTGCCTTAATTCGTCGACTGTCGTAGTATATAAACGTATAAATGACTCATCGCGCCCAAATTGCCTTCGTTCGTCGGGCACGAACGAATCTACATCGGTGCGTGCACGCGCGTGAAATGCATTGCGATTTAATTGTCCCTGCGGCGCGTCCTACCGCAACGTTACGTTTATATCTCGCGACCAGTCAATGTTAAACTAAAATTCTTAAATGACTTCATTCTATAATACAAGCCCTGCGATTTCAAGGATACTCTTTTAATACCGAAAGTTAAGAGAAAAATAATAAAAAAAAACGTTGATAAAATCGACGGCACTTCGAAGGCTGATTCAAAAACATCTCTAACGTCGTTTTACAAACCTATTACAAGGCCATGGAGATACATTGACACTAATTTAATGGAACCGGCATTTTCGTGTACCTAATCTTACCGTAAGCGATAAAACGATCCCTTACGAGACAGACGTTGATTTAAGAAAAGATTATTAATTTATCGAAGGAAATAACGTACAACATGTACTAATAAAGTAGTCAAACGTAAAGTTACATTTTTATAAGCAATGCAAACGATTGAAGTAAATTTTGAAAAGGGTCATTTGACCGCGCTTGGCGCGTTTAGCGTTAAGGACAATTAAATACACCAGCAGAGAATCGTCCAGCAAGAAGTATCGTTCACAGATTGGTCGAACTTCGTGGCGTGGCGGGAACGCGGTACCTAGTCAAAAGCAGCTTGGCAAGAAACGTGTTAAATCTGTGGCCGACTTTCTCCCGAGAGTGACCTACTCGTCTGAACCATTTACGCCTATGGCGATATTAAGTACGTCTTCGCAACGTGTAAAAATAAAGACGTATATCCGATCGATGTATCTCCTGGCAAACGAAATTCCCTCGACACTGGTAAAATTTTTAAATGGACCACGGACGAATTCTTAGCGCGATTCGATCGCTTCGTACGTTCGTACAGAAGCGTACGTACTTCCAAGCGATCGGAGTATCGCTTTTGTCGTCGACGAATACCGAGAATTACGTCGCTCTTGGTATCGTTCTCGCGTGTTTTTATCGAAGGCACGTAACGACGGTGGTCCGCGTAGGAGCGAGCAGGAAGACGACGCTCGAAGGAAAAGAAACTGGCCTAGGTGGTGTAAGTGGGTCACTGTCGCTTTCAATTAGGCGCAAAACGGCGCGCGAGAAGAGGAGCCTTCTTCGCACGTTCGACGGCGACATCTCAGACAAGCAAAAAAGCAACGACCCTCGCGGAACCACCGGGTTGCCGCTCTTTTTATATCTCCATTATCGTGGCCTCTCTCTCTCTCTCTCTCTCTCTCTCTCTCTCTCTCTCTCTCTCTCTTTTCTGTCTCTTTTTCTCTTTCGCCAAAACTTTGAGAAAGGTCGGACGCCGAGCTTTCGCGAATCGGCCTACCGACTTCATCCCCTTCCTCGAGAAAGATATCGAGACTTCGTTTCCTGTCGTCGAGCGTTTCGCGGTACCGATGAAAGCGTCCTTCCACGACCGAGCGTCACGAGCACTCGACGCTGCGATTTTTCTCTTCCTTCTCGTTTTTTTCTTTCTTCTTTTTCTCGTTTTTTTTTCTATCGTTTTTCGAAGAAGAGAACACGTTTTCTACAAACCGCTCGAGGCGATTCGATCCCTTGTCGAGAGGACTAGCTTGAAAAACACGGACGACTGTAAAGCTCCGATAGACGTTCCGAAAAGCGGATAACGAGGAAAACGTAATGGCGAATTAAGATAAATCTTATCGGTCGGTCGAAAATAACTTTATTTTCGTTTCCAAATACGGGATGGTTCGACGAATGTGAAAAATACCGCGTCTATCGAAACGCGTTTCATCGCGTCACGATACGATCGGTGCTTGGTCCATGCATCTATCCGCATCTATGCTAATTATCCGAACAAACGGTCCTTCTTTCTGTCTACTTTTATCAAAAATTAAGTCGCGATGTTGGGTGCTGTTTGCATTTTTCTGTTTGAACGTTATTTTGAAAAATATTATATATTTAATGCATACATACGTAAAGAAAATATAATTTCTTTAGGTTCGAATCTGTCGCGCTTCTCGTGCTCCGCGCGCCTTTTATTTGAACCATCGATTCAAGATGGAATGATGGGTTGTAGAAGAATTGAGGAGAGACACCGATACACGGAGAAGTTAACAATGAGAAAGATGTATTATAAACAAAATTATATAGAGAAGTGATAGTAGTAAACATTAATCGTCGTTTCTTTGTTTACAGGTAAGGTCGTAAATAGTGTAAATAATTATTGTTGAATAGTAAATAAAGGAAAATTCCCCGCTTTGTTTACAGAGAAACATATTTCCGTTTGCTTCATCATCCGACATAATAGTTGTCTCATGTATGTATATATGCATATTAAAATTCATCGTACATATTAGAAAACATCCTCTCGATCTAACCCAAAGCCAAGGTCGAAATAAACAATAAACTTATAAAATAATTAGAAGCACTCGTAGTTAGAAAACCACGCGTTCGCTATATTATCTATTTCGTCTATCTACTCCTCTTACCGTCCTTTAACTTCTTTCCTCGATCGTTACATTCCTACGCTTTACTCGACAAATATAATACAACTATTCGTCGTTGTCATCCGAGCAATACGTACGAACGAACGAACGAAGAAACTTCAAAAAAAAAGAAAAAGAAAATTCGTTAAAAGCAGGAATTCCTTCGTACAGCGTGAGAAACACGCGGCACGAAATCGTCGAAAATCTGAGGATTATACGAAACGATATGGACGAAAAGTGCATCGCAGTACGTAGCTTTTCAGTCGATCGTGCGCGGCCAGTTTGGCAAATTTGTAGCAATTACCACGTGCGACCGTATCGAGTGACCTTCTTTTTACGAGCTCATTAATTTTACGAGCATGCCACCGCGTAACGTCGTCGTCGTCGGCATGGTCGTCGTCAACAGACGAGTGTCTGTTGATTCTCTCGAGGAAAGAACGTCGCGGCACGGCGACGACGACGACGACGACGACAGGAAATGATTCAACGCTCCAGGAATGAATGATTTCCTCTCGAGCAGCGCGGATCTCACGCTGTATCTGCGTAAATCTCACCGGTCGGCTTTCGTCGATTTACCTTTAATTTTGGAATTTTATATTCACGGTCGTGACGTCATGCAATCGAGAGAAGAAGGCCTTATCCGCGATCCACGCGGAAACGACGTGGATCGAGGCGATAAATAATTTTGCGTTCGATCGTGGCGCGCACGATCTCGACGTCGAGTAGAAAAACGCGTAAAAAGAATCGTTTCGAAAGGCGCTCGATCGCGATGGAAATTTGATTATTGTTATTAAGTTGGCGCGTATGAAGCGTTGCATTTTTAATCGAAATATGCTTCATTTGCTTCGATACACTTTTCCTAACCAAATTTTAATGCACAGATGCCTGTCTTAAAGAAATCCTGATCTCTAAAATCGATAAACTCTGATATGGAATTTCTCAGACTGTCTTCGTAAAAACTGTTCTAAATGTTTAAAAGAATGAAAGTCGGTTGGCGAAAAATCCGGCGAATAAGCAGAGTGCTGCAAAACTGCATATTTCAATTCGTTCGATTCAAGCGACCACTTATCCATTTTTTTCACCTTGTCAATTTCAGAAAGGTGTCGCAACTTTCTTTCTGGTAGCGAGTTCCCTTGTGGATACGATTGGATTCGTTTCCACCGATGCTTTCGGAGCATCATTATTCTCTCATAGGCTCATTTTCTAGGGAAAAATCAGCAGATGGAAATTTTTCAAACTAACGCTGCACTTTTCGATCGTTAACGGTACTCTCTCCAAACGCCTGCTTATTATGAAATTTATACTCGTATACTTACGCGAACATCGAAACAAATAACAAAATGGAACCCCTTTGAGAAAATCTTCATCGTTGAAACGCGACTCTGGCGATGGACGCCGATTGAAAAAGCACGATTACAACGCAACAACGGTTGCGCCGCTTTGACGTGGCACGGCGTACGATCAGCAGCAAGCTAACAAAGTAAACCGTCTTCGAAAGATAACGCGATCTTTAGGAAGCATGACCTACGGTTTACGAAGGAACGCGGCCGAGTACCGGAAGGGATCGATAGCGGGCCTAGGAAAACAAAAAGAAGGAGAGCAAGTGGAAGAGCAGGGCGACGCAGGAAGGAGGATTACATCGGCCCGGCGTAATTCGATTTGCGAATCTCGCGCTAGCTCCTAGTGGAAGGTCGTACGTAGCGGCGGGAAAGGAGAAGTGGCAGGGTCGGAGGGCGCACGGCGCCGGGGTGCAGCCGAAATATCCTCGATGGCTCGATGCCTCAACAAGTTGTATACGTATAATCTGACCCAGATCGCAGGGTCTAAGTGAGGTCTAACACGAGGGAGCAAGCGGGAAGGGGTCGAAGGAGCAGCGGCAGGAGTCGCTGGTGGTGGTGGTGACGCCACTGAGAAGTAGGAGAAGAAGAAGAAGAAGAAGAAAAGGAAGAGGAAGAGGAAGAGGAAGAAGAGGAAGAATAAGGACGAAAAGTAGATAGGAGGAGGTAGGAAGATCAGGAGGGTTCTTCCTCGGAAGCAGACAAACAAAATATAACAGCGCGAGTTACATGGAAGGATCCCGACGAGATGAGGGGTCTCCGACTCGCCTTCCCTTCCTCCCACCCTTCTTACTCTCGCTCTCTCTTCTTTACGAGTTCCACTCTCATTCTCACTCTCGCCAGGCACTCCTGGAGCCGTCGTCTCTTCGTGGAAGACTCCGCAAAAGGGGAGGAGGGTGTTCCCTCTCGAAGCATGAATGGATTACGAAGAGCCGTGTTCATTCATTCGCTCCTTAGCGGCCTAGAAACCCACAAAAAGTGTATTTCTCCTTGACGGCTTCGGTGCCGTAGTCTATGGTCGGTCTCCCTCCTCCTCTCCCCTCTCTTCCCTCCTTCCTCCTCCTCCTCCTCCTCCTCGTCATCATCGTCGTAACTCCTCTTATCCGTCGCTCGTAACGCGACCCCCTCCTCCTACTTCTTCTCCCACCCTAGGTCGTTCTCTCCTTGTCGGCGCGTCTCCTCGCGCCGATCACTTCTCGCATGCTCGCGAATCGTCGCGGTCGGCTTGGCGAAAACGCCGCGCTCACGGAGCGGCCGAAGCGACCGTTAGGCGCGGTGGCGAGCCCGAAGGTCGCGGTCGACGGTCAAGGGCGGAGAACTCGCAGGAAAACGTCCTTCGAAAATCGTCGAACGCCGGGAAACGCGGCCGATACTCCAGCCAACTCGACCATCCTGGCGACTTTCCGCGTGGTGACGCGTTTCTCTCTGCTCGCTTTTCTCTCTCGCGCTCCTTCCTTACGCGGCCAGTTTAAAACTTTGTGGACTTTAACCCACTGACCGCCAGCTACGAGTTATCTCGTAGCGCGTGCTCCAACTTTCGATTGGCTACGAATGGCCATTCGAAGAATGTATATAGCGTATCGAATTGTCAATTTTTGTCGTTGATATCGTCATTAAAATTATTAAGATTATAATTTGGACGCTCGGATCGTAACGTCGTGATTGCGTATTTGTACAGGGTGTCGTAGGCTCGAACGTACAACCGGAAGCTGACGTGTTCCTTGTGCGAAAACAAATCGAAAACAAAGCGAATCATTTTTGGATTTCGGGCACAGGAGTCTTATTCCGTGGCGTCAGCTACGAGTTATCTCGTAGTGTTTTTCTTTTTTCAATAAAAATAATATATATTTCATTATTATTATATTTTGTAAAACTTCACGTTTTTTTTTTTAATGAAACCGTGGCACCCAGGGCGAGACGCGCTGAATTCGCGTGGCAGTCGATGGGTTAAACGAGCATTCGAAACGGTCGAAATAATAAATTATAAAATAACGAATAATGTAAATATAAAAAATAATAAAAAATATTAAAAATAAATGCTAAATATCATTGGTTAATCAATGTATCAGAAATGTATTAGTTTCTTTCGTTGAAAAAGCGACGGAACTTTCCGACAGAACCACCGTTCACGGTGGAACAACGAAAGGGAAGACCAATTAGCGGTCTCTCCTTTTCCCTGTCGTCTTCCCTTTGATGCTCGACGTAGAAAACCGAACCGAACGAAAAGCGAAGTTCTAGAAGTGGAAAATACCGGTCGTAACGACGGGCCGTGGCCAACGGGAGCGATGAAACCGCGACGCTGGGATTACCACGGTTACGATATCGTTTCTGGCTGCTCTTGATTGGAAAGGCGGTGCGATTACGCCGGCACTCCGCGTCGCGCCTTGCTCCAGTCTCGCCGCAGTACGCAATCACCGCTCGAGTCGTCCGGTTGGAAAGTGCCGAAGCGATAAGAACGCGCGAACTCTTCGAAAATCCCGCGTAACGAGTGAGACGCTCTTCGCCATTTCATTTTTCTCGCTTTATTCGCCATTCGTCGGAGAATTTTCTTCCTTTTCTTTCTCGTCGTCCAACGTAATCACAGGCACGTTTTACGCGAAAAGAATTTTTTCTTTCGTGTCGCGGAGCGATTACCGATTTCCTACGGACTCGAGAGAGAGAGAGAGAGAGAGAGACTTCGAAATTCGAAAGGTATCGTGGCGAATAAAAGGAAGGATGGAAAACGTTCGACGCGACCTTGCGTCGCAAGTCGACGCGCTCTACGTCGAAAAGGAGCGAACGCATCGATAGACACGACTGGAACCGTCGTAGTATCGTAGTTTCACGCTCGATCGAAAAGCAAGGTAGCGAGCGACGCGATTGGAATGCGTCGAGGCAACGAGTACGCGGAAAGACGCGATTTACCGTCGTCGAATCTTCGAATGGCCGAATCGACGATCGTTGCCTTGGGATTACCGCGTGGTTCGATCGGCCATCGAAACGATCGATCGTATCGGAAAGAAGGTCGATGGATACGATCGAATGGTCTCTCTCTTTCTTTTTGTACTAAGTCGTAGGTACACAATAAGACGTCGAATTCGTCGCCGATTTTACTAGACTTTCCGTTGGCCGGGCCGAACGCCGAGTTAAAGTATATAAACGGACGCGCAATATTGCTGTCGATGCAACAGAATCCAAAGTATAGAAATAATGAAACGAATGAAAATGTGGTGAGTAAGAAGGCGACTTCCAAGAATGACAATGTTTGTTTTCTTAACCTTGGTATTGCTGGTTCGACGCCGCCTAAACGAAAAGTCACTGTCAGTCTCCAAGGACCGACGCAGCGCTCAACGTTTTAAACGATTCCAACGAGTTAAAGTGAATAAACTGGCGCGCGATGTTGCAATCGATGCAACAGTATCCAAAGTATACAAATAATTAAACGAATGAAAATGTAGTCGGGAACGGAAAAGAAGCGACCTCCAAAAATTAGTCAGTTTCTAGGGACTGACGCCACCTAAAGAAAAAGTCTACTGTCAGTTCCCAGAAACTGATGCCACCTAAACGGAGAGTCTACTGTCAGTTTCTAGGGACTGACGCCACCTAAACGGAAAGTCCACTGTCAGTGCCTAGGGACTGATTCAGTGTTCAACGTGTTAATCGTGCCGTATCGCGAGAATTTTCACTCGGCATACGCGAAACATTAATCGGCCGTTCATGATTAACCACGTGCAAGCGAACGCATCTGCTCTCTTCAGCCCCTTCTAACCATCTCGGCAACGTGTTTTATCGCCGCGTTGATCGCGCCAGGTTACGAGCCGAGTCCTCTTTCTCTCTCTCTCCCTCTCTCTCTGTCTATCTTTTTCTCTCTCCGGTTCCGTCAGTCTCGCAGCTTCCCTCCCCTCGTCTTGGCTCTTCACCCTCGTCGAGTCTCTCTCGCTCGCTCCGTTTGTCTCTTCGGTTGCAGCTCGGAGGACTGCATTCCATCGATTTCCGCCGCTCTCGACCAATCGGCTGCGTCCTTTAGTCGCGCTCGGCCAACGGCATTCCGACTTGTGCCCAAAGTTCTCTTCTCCAAGGCATCGGCATCGCTCGACTCGATTGTGTATTTGGCGTTCGCGCCACGTAAATCAGACATTGTTAAACAGTGCCGCTCAACCTGATGCGAGCCGGCGCCCGTGGGAATCGCCGTCGTCGCGATAACGTTCGCCTTACGAGGCGACTCCTTCTTTCGCTCTCGCTTCGAACTAGCGACGCTCCTTGGTTAATCGTTTCGTTCCGAGAGAGAGAGAGGAGCGTAAACGCACCTTAAAATCGTACACCGAAGAAAGTGAAAGACCCGTTCGCTCGCACCGAGGAAACGAAAGCCGACGATTTTTTCTTACTTATCGACGTATTTCGATGTATCGATATATCCACTCATCAAGAAGAAGCGAATACCATTCTGAATCTGAGATTCGTGTATGAGAGAGAAAGAGAGAGAGAGCGAGAAAAGACGTTCACTTTCGGTGATTCGACTACGATCTACGAATTTCGATGCATCGATATATCGTGAACGATACTCATCGTTTACTCTTTCTCGACGATTTTAATTAAGCGTCAAGAGCCGTTGCTGAAGAACTCTGGTTGCGAAGAAACTATTCAGCGCGAGGTAAAATCGCGTAATGTAAGCAGCGTGACTGCTCGCAGCGGAGAAGTCGTGAACACCGTTCTGAATTCGAGATTTGTGTAGGAGAGAGAGAGAGAGAGAGAGA
>JAITYT010000782.1:208107-219221 GCA_025433975.1 Liostenogaster flavolineata
CGTTTGACATTTATTCGCCGTCGGAGCTATCGGTCTCGTTCTTTCACCGTGTTGTACGCACACGATCACGATTTCTCCGCCGTGTTATACGAATTCGTGTTAAAAGGGGGTCTACCGAATATACGGCGATATCGTAATCGGGCGGGAACGTCCGATCAAACGTTTTGTAATAAATCGTCGTATTGGATGGAGAAATTTGCGAACCGTGTTCGAACCTATCCCAGGACCGTACCGCGAAGCGTAGACACCGAGGTTAGGCTCGCGAGGCTTTGTAAAAAAAATGCGCACACTACGGCGAAGAAATCGATCGACTTTTTCGTCGAATCGACAGAAATCGTCCGTCTGTCGTAACTGTCGTCGTGGTGCGAAAGACGACGGTGTTCCACTTTCGCGAGGAGAAACGTGCTCGAAACGCGCGTTCGGTCGGTCAGTACAAAAGATCGCGTCGATATAGCGCGTCGTCTCGACGCTCTTGACACGGAAGCGTCGCCGTTACGTCGAAATGGTACCGCGGCGTGTCAGGATAAGATTTCCATTTCTGCCAGGAACGTTACCGACATTTTTTTCGGCGCGAATCTAGCCTTCCGATCCGTAAGACTCGATTCGCGTCACCAGACGCGTCGGTCGCCGTCACTGACTCTCGCGGGTCGTAATCTTACATTGAGAAATTCCGATTGATTTTTAACACCACCGCTAGCCTCTACCAGTTATTTCCAGTCGTTACGCCGCGTGAAACGATCAATTTTACGTTATATCGGTTTGGTGTAACGGTAGATGTCTACAGTCGATATATAACGGTATATACGAGTATATTAAGATGACCGAAAAGTAATCAAAATAGCGAAAAAAATCTTAAATACTAATCAACAAAATAATTTCCACCGTTTTCTAACACCCTTTGTCAGCGTGAAGACAGTCGTTCGATTCCTATTTTAAAGAATCTTTAAAATAAAATAAAGAAAAAATTTTAATTTTGATTACTTTCCGGTAGTACTAATATACAATAGATAGTAGGTATAATATATGTTAGTAATATAAGTTATTATAGTAGGTTAATATATATGTACGCCTTTCGCGTTGAAAGTATTTAGTTAATCTTTTAACTGTCGTGCGCTTTGCCACTGTAGTAATATCGTGTATTTTCCTCGGGTCGACTCACTCGGTCGATCGTTTATCAGTCGTTTATCTCGCTTTAAAAAGCGCCTATAACGTTTCTACTTCGTGAAAACGTCTTCGTACGAGTGAACGCTATGCGGCCTAATTAACTTTGCTAGTTTTCTGACCTCGATACTTCGGCAAGGAGTAGGAATTGGAAATCATCAGTGATGGTTACTAGAACGTTGCCGTGGCACAGTGGTACAGCTTCGCGATTAGTTCCGCCGTAGTTAAAAAGTAAAGCGGAATCGCTCGAACGAGATCGATATCAAAGGACGATTTACAGTGCCTCGAGATTCAACGAATCGACGACTCGACGTGTCTACGTATCTTTCGATATCGTTCTTATTCTGTTTAAATAAAATGGCGTATCCATGCATCTACAACGTAATTATGGTATTTGCAGTGGAAATCGTCGAAACGATGTCGCCTCGAATAACGAATAGAACGATGGAAGTATCCTTTTGCCAAACATGCAAAACATTCGAAATCAAAGTTTATTTGAATGTTATTTCGAATCTTCGAACTTTCGAAGAATTTCGAGGCAATCTTGGAAGTTTTCTTCAGGCCCTGAGAATGGAACTCTCGGCGTCGGGGTGGAAAAAGAGGTAGGGAACAAAAGAACGCTCGATTAACAGTAAGAAAGATCTTACGTTTCTAGCGAAAAGTGTGAGATTTGTATCGTACGAAAACTATTAAAAGCAACGTTCGCACGTTTCTCGCAGGGCTCAAATCCGACCGACGAAGCGTCAGAACGTAAATAGAGCGATAAGTGGGTTAAAAATATAAAATATAAAATATAAAAAGTGTATATTTTTAATATTCTAACGTCGTATATTCTATATTTATATTTCGGTGCCTATTCCATTAAATTCCTTTTAAAAATCCAACTAAAAATCCTATTTAACTCGAAGAAGAAGAAGAAGAGCGTCGTCACCCATATCTGGGTGACGAGACCAGATACGAGAGAGCGACGTCTACGTGTCAAGCTGAAGGTCGTACGACCGTTTGAGCGGTAATCCTCGATTCGGCAAATCTAACGTGCCTATTAGGAAAGATAATAACCGGTAAAACGTTGCGTACTTTAAACGGAGGTTTCGCGATCGGAAAGAGAAAATGGCGAGACTGCGTACGATCGAAAGAACGGGGTGGTCGATCCGGGAGAGATTAGACGCCGATTAAAATTCATGGCGTGTCAGCCGGTATAATTTGATTTCGTAGGTGTTCGAGCAGATCGAGTTACCAGGAACGAGCAGGCGGATGAAAGAACGGATGGACGCGGGCCCCTTTTTACGTTAGATGAAACGCGAAACAGCCGGCGCTCCCGTTCCCAACGTTTCCAACGCAAAGACAAACTTGACGTGGATTAAAAACGAAATGTGCTCATTAGCGATTTGACGCGCTAATCGAGCATAACGAAGACCCACGGATTCCTCGTGGATCGAATTACGATCGAGAGAACGTTACGTTCGATTAACGTACGGCCATCTTCATTCGCGTAACCTTCCACTCGTGAGTGTAGCTCCGCGCGTGTTCGAACTTTCCGAACAATCCAATAAAATTGTTCACCGATTACGAAAAAAAAAGAAGAAGCTGTGCATAAAATGCGAAAATATCGATCGGGGTGCTACGATAAAAATGCAAAGCAATTCGGACGCAAGATAGCCAAAAATTTGACCAAAAGAGTTGTCACATTACACGTGTAAATCCAAGCCTCATTTTTTCTTTAGAATGTTTTAATAAATTTCATTGAAACTACATTTCACTACACTTCATTGGGACTGCATTTATTTTTTAAGTTTATTACCGTCGGTCCCTGGGGCTCAACGCTTTAAATGGCTTGTCGAGTGACCGACCTTCGCGTCGATCGCTTCAATGATAACACGAAAGGTTCTAGGACTTTCGATTCATTCGGTCTAAACTTGAAAAGGTGTAAACGCGAGGAATGCGCCGTTCGAACTCGAAAAACTCGCGCTAAACGATCGACAACATCGAGATTTTCCCTACGTTTTCTCGTCAGATGAAAAATCCACGAGTGGCTAGCAATCGCTGAGAAGAGACGCGACTGTTTAAAGCGGCGCTAGAGGCGGCCACGTTCGAGACGAACCGGCGAGGGTCTCGCGCACGTAATCCAGACGAATGGGACGCGTTAATGGGACGCGCGAGTAATTCGCAAGAAATCTAATAACGCCGAGGCGGGCTCTTCCTCGTGACTCGTGCCTCGGCTTTCCGGCGACTCGCTCGCGCCGTTGACGTCGGTCTAACGACGACGGTGACGATGGCGCGACGTCCGCTCCTCGTTCTTGCCTTCCTTCGACGCACAACAATTTCGAATCGATCGACCGATAACCGCATCGTTTCGCGTTTCTTCCTTGACGAATCGACGTGTATTATCAACCCATGCGACGACCCGCGACCACTCTCGTCGGTAAACAAGAATTTATCATTCCGAATTAAGCCACCAAGAGTTACATTAATTTTCGTTTTATAATAATTTCGTAATAATTTCGTTTCTTCTCGCGACAGTTAGTCTTTCATAAGAACAACATAAAGACAACGTTCCTTCGTAGAGAAAACGAAATTACTTTCCGAACTACCTCATAATTCGACTTATAAGCTGGCATAGTATTTTTATTCAAAATAATAGCAAAGTCGGTAAATATTTAAATAACTTGTGTAATAAATAATGTGATATTGTAAATTGTAACATGCAAATAATAAATAAATAAGTAAATAAATTATGTTTCTCGTGTAACATAACGAGACGGTCGTTACGTAGCTCTAAAAAGGTGTACATACGATACGAGAAAATGCCAAGGTGGCGTTGAAATACGTAAGTGCGAACATCGAAGACTAACGAAGCGCTTTTCGGTGCGGTGCTCCGTTTAGTGGCGTCGCTCCAGCGAAGCGCACCGCCGTAACGAAAGGGTTAAAACTACGCCTTCTATCAACGAGGCGCGCTTCGTCCAACTTCTGCTTCACTGCGCACCGTTTCGAGAGTCGATTCCGTCGTAAATTCTTTACGCGCTTCTTTCCTCCAATATTTTATTCGAATCCTCATTTCATTCCGAAAAAAACGGTCGATATCGACGAATTTGCATTTATGCCGCGTCCACGACACGAATTATACAACGCGTACCGCGATTCCAAAATCGTCGAAGTATTCGTGACGTCGGAGTCGACGATCGGAATCGAACGTTTGGAAATTGGAGCATCCAGCTGGCATTGGCGCACAGATTCGTATGGCGCGTTTCCATGCCGCGTAGCCGTGGCAAATGTTTAATCGTGCTGGCGGCAGTCCGATCGTTTCATAGAGGAGAAAAAGAAAGGAACGAGCGCGGAACTCGTTAACCGATTTGCGGTTAGTTCGCTCCTTTTTTTCTCCGAGACGCGCCTTTAATGTAAACATATTCCACGAAGAGACGATCGACCCTCTCTCTCTCTCTCTCTCTCTCTCTTCCACTTTCTATCTCGTCCTCCCGCCTTCCTCGTCTACCTTTTCCCTTCTCGTACTCCCTCGTGGTCCACCCACGACGACCAACCGATCGAGCAGCTCGGTATCGATCTTCTCCGGCCGATACGATCGGCGATCGGCCAAATTCGACCTCCGCGCATCGTCTCGAACAAGGTCACGTCGATCGGTTCGTTATCCTCTCCCTACGCGGCACCGGATACCACGAGTTTTGCTCCCCCTTTGCGATCTGAAAGAATTCCATGCTCCACGAGGACGATAATTCGAGAACACTCGCGCCATTGCGTAGCCACGAAAGATCCTTTCGCCGCTAAAAAACGAATTTCACGAATAAAATCGTCCCTGTAATTTCCTTTTTAACGCTACGTCGTCCGGCGCATGGGACAGCACTTTAGTATCGTTTGCATTCCGTCGGTGATCCGTGGTGTCACTATTATCAGAAGTTTCATTGTCGGAAAAAATGTTCGATTGGGCCAAAATCCTCATCACGAGCCAAAACGAGGTTTTTGTTTTAATAAGTGTAGGCTTTAGTTAGGCGTTGTACGACGATGAAACGTGATCGTTTATTAGGTACGCGTCCGGAGACGAATGCTAAAAAAGTGAACCGTCGAACGCGTCGAAATAAACAAATTTGACGTTTATTTACATACGCATATCCTCGAAATTTCATAAAAATATGGGGACAGGATTGAAAACTCGTGAGAACCAACGATGAGATTAGTAAAACTTGACAATTTATAATCTCTCGATAACCTCAAGAACGGCCGGCGACAAGCGAAGTAATCTGAATTAGTGCTATTTTTAATGAATTTTTTTTAGGGCTATTGGCGAAGAAATTTTTACGAGACGCGCAGACGGCAGAGTGTTAACTTTTGGACCTCCGTACGACCGCGTGGAACGCATTCGTTTCCGGTGGTGGCCGGTGATTAAAATCGAACACTGGTCGGAAAAGCGAGTAAATGGAGAGAAGGGAAGAGGGGAAGGAACGGCTCGTTTCTCGAGTTAGCAAAGGAATATGCAAATTGGTCGTAGGAAGCTCGGTGTAACCCAATGGAAGGAAGCGAAAGAGAAAGAGGTTAGGGGGTGAAATAAAAGGGAGAAAGAAGGAACGAGAGAGCAATGGAGAACACCGTAGACCACCCAGGCGAATTTAAGGTACGCGCCGCTACACCGATATCTTATCGATCTCTCTCGTGACCCGAAATACAGGAGAGAGAGAGAGAGAGAGAGAGAGTCGCGTACCACGAACCGCGCTCTCTTGGCAGCGAAGAGCGACACCAAGGGGCTGTCGGCGAGGGTGTAGGAGAGTTAGGAAAAAAAACAAGGCAATTTCCGAAAAGAAACACGCGAAATCGATAGCGGGCAAAGGCAATCGCCTCCTCCTCGTCGTCGGTTTTACGAGCTCGCGCCGGGTGGAAAAGTCACGATCGCGCGCACGGACCCTCTTTCGAAAGAACGAGCGTACAGCGGCACGAGCTAAGGCGAGAGGGTCACGACGCGCGAGAGGATAGCGTTGAAAAGATCCCTTCGAGAGGACTCGGATGAAAATTGGCCGGTTAAAGGCTGGTTGGCCCGAAGTTGGAAGAATATTACGATCGATAGAAATTCATCCGGTCGAAAAGGAGCGAGGAACATTCCAATGGAAGAGAAACGAGCGCGTCGAAGGAGGAAAGAAAAACCAAGTGATAAACCAAGTAAACAAGCAAACAAGCAAACAAGCGGGCGCGTTAGTAACGAGACGATTCGTCTCGGACGAAAATTGAACCCATGCGACACGATGGCACTATTTAACTTCCAACTTGTAACGACAAATTTAAATAAATTATTATTATTTATTATAATCCTTTTTTATTATTTTATATTATGCGATTCCTTTGTTAATCAAAATATACCAATCTTGTTTAATTAAAACGCGACAAAATTCCATCGCATCATGGGTCTATTTAATTCTCTAAAATCTTCTACCTCAAAGAGTTAACACGTTATACGCCACGGTGGTCGTGTGCGACCGCGACTCGTTTCTCTCGCGCCATGGCGGTCACCAATGACCGACCTTAGCATAACGAAAAAAAATTCTTGGCGCTCTGAGCGAAACGTGTGATTTCGGCGTGGCAGTCGACGCGTTAAAGGCTGGTTGGGCGCGTCGAGCGGCCCGAAATTGCGAGAATATTACGATCGATAGAAATTTATCCGAAATTCCATTGGAAAAGGAGCGGAAAGCACTGCAATAGAAATGAAATTAACACGTTAAAGAAGTGACGAAGAGCAAGCGAGTGAGCAAACGGCCGCTTCAATGATGAAACGACGCGTCTCGATCGTTGGAACGCGCGTCGCGAGGAAGCAGTCGTGAATTTCTCGAGCGCCGTTTCGCCCGACGTTGCGCAAGAGGAATTTTATTCGAACGCTTGCTATCGAAAGGGTTAAAATTAAAGTTTCTGGGGCAAGGATGCGAAGTCAACGTCGATCTTCGCGTAGGTCGACGATCGATCGAGGGGGAGTGAGACGAATGAAGAGAGAAAAAGAAAGAGAGAGAGAGAGAGAGAGAGATAGATAGAGAAAGAACGGAGCAGCTCGGCCGATCCCTCGACAGAACAGCGCTATATAATTTCGATTCGTTATTCCGCGAAAGCCGACGAAATTCGTGGGTAATTGGCCAAATTGGCAATCCTGCCAATCAATCGTTAAACGTCAAGGATAGCCTGCCCCCGCTCCGTGAACGCGACACGCGTGTGCGTGAATTTCCTCGGCCGTTTCGTGTGTGTAATGCGAGTGTACTCGCACAGCTATGGGAATAAAGACGATTCGAAACGAGATTCGATGGGTTTTGCGAATTCTCGAAATTCTTCCGCGAAACATTTAAGAAAAAAGAGAGAAAAAATGACATAACAAAGAAGATTTCACGACTAGTAGCGCGTACGTTCAAAAGCACGAAGTGTACGTATGAGTTCCGTGACGTCATCGATAAAAGATACATTTTTTTCGCACGAATTTCGTATTTCCTTTCTTTCCTTTTTTTCTTTCTTAAGCAATTAAGCCGAAAATAATTCAAAAATACAAAAAAATAAATCAATCAATCGTATAACGATATTCGTACTAACCAACTTTGAATTCGAAATTTGAAAGTGTCTCCCGAAAATGAAACATTGGCGGATAAAATGACTTAAGTATAGATCCTCTATTTCGTCATTGGAATTCGAGATATCATTAATAATTGTAAGACTCGCGGAAAAACTAAAACCGGTCGATCAATCTTCGAAATAGCGGGATTAAATATTCGCAAGAGAGCTCGATGGGTATCCGTCGCTACTTAAACGCCTAGAGCCGTTTCTACGTGCGGCGAAGCCGACCGATTTCTTCCTCTTTTTGCACCGTTGCCTCTCCGAATAAATTTGGCCGGGAGAGATTTCCGGGAAATAAAAAGGAGGCGGCGCGACGAAGTAGACGACGACGACGCCGTTGACGTCGAGGAACCTCTTACGCAACGCGATTTGTCCCGATATTTCGCTTGATTTTTAACCGCCGCCGCCGCCGCCTTTGTTCCATTTCGCATATAAAGGAGAGCTTTGCCGACTTTTTAATTCGTCTTCGTTTCTGCCGATTTTCGCTTTCTTTTCTTTCTTTTCTCCTTTTTCCTCTCTCCCTCTCTCAGACACGTACAAACGCTCAAACGACTGCGTCCCTCGACTCGAGAAGCTTCTGCGAAACCACACGAATTCGAATCGCGTCCCACCGGCTTCTACGCGCGATAACGTCCTTCGTCGTTCGAATAATATTCACAAACTTATCACTCGACTGGAGAAATCGAGGATTTAAACGACACAACGACGTCCTGCATCGCGTCGAAGGAGCGACTCGCTCGACGATAATTACGCGCGCGCCTTCAAAAGTGGGTAAGGGTTGCGTCGCGAGTCGCGTCTCAGTTCGGACTGCCGTGGCGGTGTCGAGGCCCGCTAAGTGCGCCCGCCCCCTCGCAACCGTCCGCTGGCATTATCGCGATCCTCCACCGTTTCTCTATGCCTAATTGTGGAATCGATTTTTCGCCTTCCACGACTCAAATCGCGGAATCGATTTTTCGCCTTTTGCGACTCGCGAGTCCAAGTTCGTTCGCAACGACGACTTTATTGGTGAAGGACGCGACGATAATTCAGCGCCTCTCGACTCGTCTCTCAGACGGACGTAGGCTTAGGATCGCTCGTTAACGCGAGTCGAGAAAACTCCGCGCAGAGGGGCAAGCCGATTTTTGGAAAGTTTTCAGTTCTAATATTTGTTACGTCATAAATGAGTAATATTAGTGTAAGACAATTTTTATTTCACGCGATAAACAAAATTATGTTTCTCTGTGAACAAAAGCGGAGAATTTTCCTTTATTTTTTATATTTATTATTTATATTCCAATAATTATTTACACCCTTACTATTTTACGATTATTTTACTATCTAGAATCTTACCCGTGAACGAAAGAAACGACAATTAATGCTCACTATTATCTATAGCTATAATTTTATGTAATTTACAATTTATCTTCTTACTCTGAACTTTTCCGTCTAACGGTCTCTTTCCTCGATTCTTTTATTTTGTTCCTCCTTCCACCTATCGGTAGTTACGATAAGCGGCGCGCGGGCCACGAGAAGCGGTATCTATTGATTAATATACGAGCATTGAAGTATTATAAATGTTTCTCTATTTAAATACAATTTATTAAACTTTATTTAATTAATATATTCGTCTCGTCGTCTTACCGCCATCTTCGCCACGAACTTCTTGGATATTCGTCCGGAAGTTCGCCGCGTCGTCGGCCATTATACGTTCCGTACTGCGACTACGTCACGGAACGCAGAATGGAGCGAAGGGCATTCGAGCCGCGTCCCTTCGTTCTTTTCCAAAAAAAGGATGATAATTAGCGCAATCACGTTTTAAAGGGGCGGAAAAGGACGAGGAGGGGTAACAGCGGCAAAGAGGGAAGCAGGGGAAAGGGAAGGGAGAAGGCGACAGGCGCGTGCGTCCCGCAACGTCATCGTAAACTTTCGCCACTTTCGGCAATAATTTACAGTGCTTTTAGCGAGCCCGACGAGAAAGGAGAGAAAATTCCCTTCGAATTAATGCTCGGAAGGGACGTTCGAACTCGTTTAATTGGCAGTTCCGTGAAAACGAACGTTCGTTAAGAATGTAAAGACGACGAGGATTACGGATTGGAACGATCGAAAAGCTTTTCTTTCCATCGAGAGCATCTCGATGGAATTTTCAGGTTTCTTTCACCGTCACGAAAGCTTTTCGTCGGTACGACCATGCGATTACGATCGATACGCCAGTGAAATATGCCAAGCAATGCTTTATTCGTTGAAATAATCGATTCTTACGATTTAATCGCCAATATCGTTCTTTCTTAGGGTTACGCTCGGTTTTGTTGGAAATAAATTTATCGAAACTGGCTGGCAAAAATCAGAAGTTTCGTGAATATGGGATCACGACGCTGCCTGAAAGATGACGAAAGGTCCAATCGAACGAAGTTATATTTTTAAGCAAAAAGGAAAAATGTTGAATTTTCCTTCTCATTTAAAATCCGCAATCACTTAGCTGCCAGCCCGATACAAATAGAAAATATAGAAAATAGGAAAATGTAGAGAAGTAAACGAACTCGATACGTGCAACTTTAAAATCTCGTTGGCTTCCTTCGAGTAGCGAAGAGGCAATAAAACGCGAGCTTCTTCGTCGCGATTCGTAGCATACGATGACGATACGCGCGAAAGAACGAGGCATTACGACCAATGGGATTTTTTTTACGAGGGGTAAAAAAAGATGACGGAATAGCTGTTCGCATCGTAGCAAATTGAAACAAAGTTCGCTGAGATGGGATAGAGCGGGGAGTTAAATCGAAGCTGATATACGGCTGATATACACGCCTCTGTTGAGAGCAATCGAAACGATTCAGTTTCAATCCGATTTAATCCAGTCCTTTTTTTTATAGCGCACCCCGTTTAACATTTATGATAGGCAGCGATAAAAATGGAGCGACGAAGGAGACCTACGAAGTATCCGTAGAAGCGCGAAGATCAAGAATCTCTGCGTTCAATCTCGCTGAACTCGTAATACGAAATACCCTCGTTACATATCGGACGCAATAAAACGTTCTTATCGTACGAGTAAGCGCGAAAACATTGCTCATATTTTTCAGCAAAGAAACAAAAGTAAAAGCGGAAATCGAATGGATCGATACGTAACGATTCTTGGCAAGAAACAAATTTCAGTTTTCACGGACGGATGAGCGTAAATTTTGCTTAAGGTTTTGGTGTCGATTTTAACGTGAATTACGGAAACGAAGATTCTCCACGTAATTCGACTTTTGATTTCCGTAAAGGCAAAACAATTGCCGAGGTTGACAAAGCGACGCGTGAAGTTTACGACGTCGATCGACAAGCTTAATGAGCCCTTTATTTTGAAAGTGGCCTAACTCCATTTATCTTCAAATCGAGATATTTAAGGGTTTGCG
>JAITYT010000782.1:274810-290544 GCA_025433975.1 Liostenogaster flavolineata
GTTAATAAGCGACACGAAGGTAGACCAGTACTTTCTTTCTCGAAAACGCAAGAGTGGATAAGTAAACACGAGATAAAACGAGAAAAGGACGGTTCGTGAGTTCTTCAAATGAATTCGCAGGGACGAATCCAAAAAAAACGGGCAGGTGCGCACGAGAACTCGAATCAGCTCGAATCGAGTTCTCTTGTCCTCGTCCGGTCGATCGTCCTGTCTGCGCATCCTGATGCGAGCCTAAGTCGAGGTCGGCGCGTTTCTACGGTAGGGAGATTATGACACGAGCAAGAAGAGACTCGCCATCGGCGTCGTCGATCGCGACGAATCGTGACGAATCTCCCATCAGCACCAATAACTCATTCGTGACTCTTCCCTTCCGAGAAGCTACGCGTTCGACTTTCTCCTGTAACGCGATTTCGCCTCGATCCGGATACTCTTCGATACTTTCACCGCTACGAACGGATATATCCGTTCGAAGATTCGATGGGTGGCGCGAGAAGAAAAGAAGATGCTGCTAAAATAGACGGTAGAAAAGATATACGATATATAAATAGAAATAGATGATAGATAACGGAGAGAGAGAGTCGTTCCAAAATCGCGACAAGAACGAGCGATTTTGTATCGATAATCGATACTAAAAAAACGTTTTGGTAATTTCACGAGATTCCATCCACAACATTACCCATTTACCATATTAAAATAAAATAGACCCATGTTGCAAAGAAATTTTAATTATTTTTATTAATAAAGTAATCATATCCGGTCAAAAATTTCAAAAAGAAAGAAATTGTCACTTAATGGGTTAATGAGCGACACGAAGGGGGAAAAAACGAGCCGGCAAAATAATACAAACGACACCGTAACCAGTCGATCTTTTAAAAGGTAGACCAGTATTTTCTTTTCACATAAAAAAAATAATAATTCAATTCAATTTTTTATTATAGAGCGAGACTCGGATAATCCGATCGTGCCACATGGGTTCGTATAGATGCATATTCGTAACGTCAAAGAGGTGGGACACTTTTAATACCACCATGCCCCAAAGAGTTTGTGGTGTCATGCCTTATGGATGGATAAGAGAAGGACTGTGTCCCTCTGGTGTCGGGGACGCGTACTAGTAGGATGTCTCCGTCCTTCTATACGCCTAGCGTTGTTATTGTTTACGCTGTCCTCCATTTCTTCCGGATTTTATTCGCTGTGGATTCGCATAGCGGAAATAGAACCTCGGTCCGTAGGCAGGCGCGCTATCCCCCAGTCTATCACGACTGGGTGCTAGATAAAACGGTCGCCACAAGTTAAATGGTCTAGAAAATCGGCAGTCCATCGTTAGCATCATCGATTAAAAATCGTCATTTTCGTTACGTCTCGGATTTTCGTGTCAGCTCGCTGCCTCTACGCGTTAATAAGAGGTTTCTCCTTTGAAGTTCTTTGACAAGCTTAAAGGACGCGTGCTACGCTACGTTATCAAGGATTTCACGTTGCTGGTAAAGCGAACGAGTCGAAAGTCTCGCGGAGTGAAAAGTGAGCGCTCGTCACGGAAGACAAGCGCGCCGAGTACCGATAATACGCTCGGCTTTGCTTGCTTTGCATAGAAGATACATTTTTAAATTATCGTGAGTCACGCAACGCAGATATCTTATTCATGGAGACGTCTACGCGCCGCTACGGCGCACGATAATCCGCGAAGCAACGAATCTACCGACATTTTACCAAAAACTTACGCCGTCGTGCTCGAAGAATGTTTAATTTTTATCGCTTTCGCCGTCTTGTGCATAGGCAAGGAACGAACGGATTTACAGAACTTATCGAATCTCGTCCAAATATAGACGTCGCATAATTTCAGATGACAAACAACCCTTGTGTACGAATATTTACAAGGGTTTCAAAGTATCTAGGTAAAGCAGCGCAAAGATAAATCCGCGCACTTTCATTAACGAAGATCGTAAACCGTTAGGTTCCGAAGTAGAAGCTAGAAAAGCGGACTTTGGTTTGAACGATGGCTCATCGCTGAACATTTTTTCGTTTACTTACACTTTAAGAAATACAATGACGTTTTAATCACTGGAAAGCTTTAACCTTTTAGCTAGGGCGGAAATTTCCACAACGCTGTATGACGTTACATCGAAATAGATTTATAAATGAATCAATTTTAACTTCTTTATACATTTTCATTTACAGAGTTCGAAAAGTACATGATAAACTAATTTCAAAAGGTATACTTTATTAATTAATAATACGATTATACGCGGATATGATACGACGCGGAGTCTCACATCGTAATGCTTACATTCATACCGTGATTTTCACCTTACATCATTTTTCAAGCACATTGCACAGTTTCGCACTGTTTTTTTGATCCTTACTGTTTTACAATGTGGCGGAAAATATTTTTTTATTAATCTAACACATGGTATTCACGAAAGCCACTGTAGTGGCGACAACGCGTCGACAATGCAGAGGGAAGAGTATCGATCGAAGAAATAAAATAAAAAAATCGAAATCGTTGCTTTCTTCGTATCGGCTTGACCAACAATAATTCTCGACCCTATACACTTAACGAGCTGTGGATACCTCGCGAGGGCCAAATGACTGGCTTGCTACGATACAAGGTATTCGCGTGCGCGTTATGTCGCAATTACCGTGGCAATTTGCCAGGTTCTCCAGCTTGTAGATTGATTTTCAACGACGGCGAAGGATAATTGAATCATCACTTTTGCAGTGATCATCGTGCACACTCGAGGAGCCTTGTCACAGTCGAATGTCATTGCACTTGTAACCAGGCAAGCTTTTCAATCGGAGGCAACGAGCGACTGCGTTTCGACAGTTTTGAATTAACGCGTCGAGCGCGGCACCGATTTTCCTATCCTTTCCGTTCGGATGGCAACGAACACTTGAGAGCGAACGTACCAACCTTCGTTTCACTTTTTCACCTTCCGTTTGAAAATCTCGGAAAACCAGACTCGCTATGATAAGAACAAATGTTGCGAGACCGGCGTCGAAACATTCGGATGAAAAGTAGCAAAAAATTTATCTACAAAAGTCATTTTCGTGATAAACGTAAATCCCAACTTTATCTTTTCGTTTGGAATGCTTTAATTAACCGTATTAAAAAAGTATACGCATGTCTTTTCATATATTGTCATTTTCATATTATAAGTAATTACAACGTTTGGTTTTTGAACTTTATATTGTCGGTTCGGCGCTGCGAGGACGGAAAGTTTACTGCCGATCCCTAGGGACCGGGCGCTGCGCTCGACGTGTTTAATAGGGAAGGTTGGATGAAAATAGAACGCCCGTTGCTTTTTAGAAAAAAAAAGAAACTATTCCGTTTTATCATAAGTGAAAAGGAAAGTAGAGAGGTTGAATCGTGTTGATCGATATCTCCAATGCACCGTATATACACGCATGTATTTAAAAGAGCGAAATAATATCGGGGTCACGACGACGTAAGAACGCAAAGTTCCGATAATGTAATTATTTTCTATCGTGTTCACAAGTTTGATGTAATGAGATCGTCAAAACTCTGATGCATTTTCGTTTGACATCGAGAGACAACGGTCAAAATCGAGGCGTAAAATGAAAATGTCCACGTGTACGTAAAAATTCAGCGAAAAAAAAATATGCGAGTTCGCAAGTACGCTGTGACCCTCGGTTTGTTTAATTACTTAACTGGACACGCCCACCAACACGAATGTGTCGGCATTTTATGCGATGTGCGTGTACCGATGCACGACACGCGAACTCTTTCGAGGGACCTCTTATGATCGCGTAAAAAATGAAACTTTATAATTCGTTTTTCGAGCCTCGTTATCGTTCCATCGCATCCTTACGTATGTCCTTCGAATCCGCAGGATCGAATCCAACGCAGACAACCTTCGATTTACACGATAGATTGGTTACCCAAAAAATGGCGTGTAAATTGAGATTATGCAATTCGAGCTCACGATTCACATTGAAAAGAAATACGTACAATTTATTATGAAATAAAAAAAATGCGCGCGTGTACATATATATTTTTAAATAGAAACTCATTAATGCAATAAGATTCTATACATAGCATAATTACCAATAAATTTTTTCTCTCCATATGTTTTTGTGTTTTCAGCTTCTTTTTACTAAAGCTTTTTTGAGAAATATCTGTTCTTTTAATACCCATTTGGTGATTGAAATATCGCATAAAAAATTAATATAATTTTGACCCAACCGTACGAAAGTGTTGAAGTAAAATTGAAAGCCGTGTAAAACGAGAGTTATTTCTAATTCAATAATAAATCGATAATAAATTTACTTTATAAGTACATGTTCCAAAGTAAAATCTTCTTTTTCAATTGCATGAGAATAAAATTGCAGGATCGCAACGACGACAGTTCGAAAATGCGAAGGATACGCCAACGTAAAAACTTTCTTATTGTCCACCCGCCCATTTTTCTGTAATTCTTAAAATCTCAAGATGGACATTTTCGATCAGTCGCTATTTACTCGAGCTAGTCTCGCGCTCAGTCGACGCGGGCGGTTAATTTCGTGATGAAAGGGAACGCGTAAGACTCGAACATCGAAGAAGGTACGTAATTATGTAGGTTAAACGCAGGCTAATAATTTCAATCGGTAGTAGCAAGCATCGCCGTGACATCCTTTATCGTTCGTGCCAAGATACAACGACGTTAAGGAAGAACGCTTGGCAACCGTCGAAACCTACGTCACGCGTTTGCGAAATACAATAACGAACGCTTCGAATAACACGTCGTAAGCACATATCACAACTCCAAGTAATCGGTTTTTGCAACATTCCTGGCGATTCTCCGCCTCGCCGTTTATTTCTTCTTTCCACGAAATAATTTCCATTTTATTTGAGTTTTCGTCCTGTCAAATCGACCGTAGCTCTACTATAAAATAGAAAGGCCGAGAAGATAATTTATCTCAAATACGATCAAACCTGTTTTTTGTGCGGTAGATAGGGACCGCATAAAAGAAATCGCACAACAGAAATATTCGGAAATTTCATAAATACTACAACAAATAATTTCTTTACAACATGTTAGAGAAAATTAGTTTTCACGCGGTCAAGAGAGAACGCATAAAAGAAGACGCGCTTAAAGAATATGTCAAAGATTTAGGGAATAGCGAGAAAGTGAAATCGAACAAAATAAATAATTAAGTAGCATTCGCTGTAAAACGAATCTTTGATCACGCGAGTCGGGAGACCGTTCACAACAAACGAACAGAGCGCCTTGCAGTGTACACGTGTACACCGGTAAAAAACATTACAACGGTGTAATGATACCAACACCGTTGAGATTCATATACCGCAAAAAAGAAGAATCGCAGAAAAAAATGACCGCAGAAAAAGAGGTTTGACTGTACAACTTAATTTCACGCAACGCGACTTCCTCGAGATCGTCCAATTAAAGCGAGATATTTCACAAGTTCAGCGAGCTTGCCCCTTGCTGCGACTCGAACGTCGGATTCGTCTTCGGTTGGAGAATTCTCCCTGACGCAATCGATGGGAGACAAAACGACCTCGTTCGAAGTCGTAGGAAGGGGGCGACGTAAGAAACGACGAGCATTTTCGAGGAATAACTTGGCGACTCGATTGCAGGGTATTTGCTAGCCAAGAGGAAAGAGGATCTCGCATTGAAACTCTCCGAGGGATTCGACGATAATTTGAACTTGGATCGATCCAAACGAGAGGAAACGATTTTTCAAAGGGAACGAATCGTGACGAGGGAGGGAGGGAGGGGAAGAGGGGTGGTGAGCAAAACGATAGAGGAAAAACGAAGAGAGGAGATTCGAGACGATGCTTACGGGAACGAAGAGGAAGAAAACGAAGAAAACACGATTCCGGTTAAAGACGAGAGTCGACTCGAATCCAAAGGGTTAGGAGAATCGTGGAGAGCGTCGGTCGAGATTCGATCGACTTACGCGTCGTTCCCTCGTATCACCAATTTCGAAGGAAGTTTCGCCTTCCCGAACTCTTTATAACAATTATAGCACATCCTACCGACGTCCAAAAAAAGGAAGATCGTATTCTTTAAATGTATATTTAATAAATTTATAATTAAAAATCCGACGTTTCATACGCACCAGCCTATACACGTATACACGTATACACGTGTGTACGTTCTCTCATTTTCTTGATTTTGTTACATTGTGGCGGGTAATGCGTTAAAATCGGAAATCATTTCACAAGACCTACCTTTTTCCCATTGTTTCGTTTTTCAAACGACCTTCGAACGACCTTCGACCTCGAGTCGTCGAAATTGAAATTTTATATACACGAAACTCGGTCGTTCGTTTTACGTTGCACGCATTACACATACGCGTGTGTAATGCAATCTCGCGATATTGGAAGATGTATTTTTCATTTATTTTGATTTTTCCTTTTTTCGGAATTTTTTGCGTCTCTTTTGATCTGATCGCAGACAAGGCAAGTCGTTTCTCGCGTAAAAAGTAAAGCGGCGCGCGAAACGTCTTAATTGTGTCGTACGTATCGAACGATAAGGAATGAACGAGGTGCGTGACGCACGGTTGTAATTTTTGCTCATAATCTGGAGTGTCGGGCGTTCCTCTCGGCCAAGTAACTCGAGCACCAAGACGAACAATACGCGCGACTTAACTTCATTCGTTCCAGTGGATCCAGGTTCAGCGTGTCCTGAACATTAATATCCGCGTTCAGATGTTAAAAAAGGTTTAAGTAAGCGAAGGATGCGCGTTTTTGGTCGCTACTTTCGACGTTCGAGATTTTTTCATGTAACGATATAAAAATGATCGTTAAATACGCGTTAGAAGTCCAATTTTTTGTTTACAACGTATAAATAACGCGCAAAGATAACGCGCACGGAAAGAAAATATTGATATGCGAAATATCGCAACTAATCGAAAGATAAGATAAAACCGCTTCGATTGTCGTCTGACTACTAAATACTAGCGTTATTAATTTTTATTTATGGTTCGGCATCGTCTTGGGTGTGGCAGTGCACGCAGGTTTTTGTTTTATACGCATTCTATCTATTACAAGCGATCGTTCCTTTAAAAAAATTAAAAAATATAAATGTGTGTGCGTGTGTCGTGAAAAACTCATTTACAAAATTACACTTACATAAATGGAATAATTTGTTATCGGTACACCAATAAATATATTTATTTGTTCGCAGATACTTTATACATGGAATATTTCCGCCATAAAGTCAACGAAAGTTTTTCAAGTTGCGTTCTTATAATGGTACATCGAACTTCAAAAATCGAAATTGAAAAAATTCCAAGATATCGGAAGAACCTGAATTTCTGCCATTATTTACAGATGGTCTAGTTTGAGAAATGTCTGTATCTGGTTAAAATTGATGGAAATCATATATTTCGCGACCTTGAATAATAGTCCTCTTTTTTAATAAATTTGAACGTTACGCCACAAAATAATGCTCAACTTCCTGATCCCTCCGATATATACATCGCGCATCGATATCGCATACTATCCTACCGTCGCGTTAAGATTAGCAAAAGGTTGCGAGATCAGGAACTCGGAACGATGAGCACTTATGAGCATGGAGAACCCTTTCGCCTCCACGACGCGAAGACGCACTCGGCGGATTAACGGCGAAGCTAAAGGTATGACGTGTATTTCAAATTTTATCGTAAATCATATCTCGTACACCGAGAGAGATAGCGAGAGGAAGATCGACTAATTCTTCCATCACTTGCGAGACCAGCGTAAACCGCTCGGCCAAGAACAGTTGGCAGACTATTTACGAACTAAAAGAGCACCAGGTAAGCCTCTGCTCAAACACGGAGTCCTTACTGAAACGAGCGAATACATTATAATATATAAACATTAAACAATTATCAATATATTAAATATTCTTTACCTAAATTAAATCTATTAAATTTTTAATATTAATTAATAATAATAATGATTTATTTTATTTATATATATCAGGTCTACCGAAAAGTTCTGTCGAAAATATCATGTCAAATTTCAACATTAACTCTTTTTCACGTGCCATATATTCGCGAAAAGGTGGTTAGTAACGATGAAAATTATATTGTTAAGTAAATATTAATTAACGAATGTATCGAAAATGTATTAGTTTCTTTTGATTAAAAACGGACAGAACTTTCCAGTAAACCTAATATTAATAAATAAAGTATATAAATACGTTTATATATACATATTAATATTATATTAACATTTATATATTCCCCTTGCCCCTGTGTCGCTTAACTCGCTAGTAATCGGCCAACATCCGAGCAGCGCGTCTATGCGGAAAGGCGTACAGCCAACTCGGAATTCTCGACGACGTGATTTATGCGTCGAAGCTTCGCATCGAATAGACATCGATGCATCGTCGTCTCGATCCCGTTAACAACGCGATCTACGTCCCTACCTTCCAGGGAGATCGTTAAATCGTGTGCGGTATCCTGTGCCGTGTCGCGACAGCCCGGAAGGAAAGCATGGGAAGGTCCTTTCCGTCTTCGTCGACGTAGTCGCTTCAGTGGCACTTCGATAACTCTCTTCAACGTCAACGCGTTTCCCGCTGATCGACAAATGCAAAACTCGACGATGATAGGCGTCAAAATGCGACGGATCGCGCACGATTCTCTAAATTTGTCCTTCCTCCGAGATCTTACCTAGAGTTCGTCGAAGTCCCTTTCTTCTCGATAACGAAATAAAAATTCTACGGTCGAATGTGTCAATTCGAGTGACATAAAAGAGAAGCTATCGTCGATAATTGCTTGCAATGGGATTTTTACGGCCGGAAACAACGGTGATAATTATTTCAGCTAATAAGCCTTGAAGAAGAAATCGACAGAATAGCCAGAGTGCTTAAGGTAAAAGAAGTATAAAAAGAAACACGATCGAAAAAGAGAAAGAGGACAGTTTCATCTCGAATCAGCATTTAAATTGTCGTGAATCGTCATGGAGACGTGTTTACACGATAAAAAAGCCGTAAAGTACATTTGCCTTGCCTTTGACTCGCTCGTGGCCTGCACGCACACGTCCGTTCGTTTCAGGCGAACCACTTAAGCGCGATAAGTAGCGATTAGATCGAAATTATTCGCAATATTCGAGTCGATGCGATAACAAAGTTCTCGATACGAAGTATCGAAATTTAAAGTACGATTTATCGATTCCGGTTTTTCTTTGGTCGATACCAAGGCCAATATCCTGCGATATTTTGTAAAAGTATCGATACTCGTTCGACGAAAGTAACGATTTTTTATCTCTTCCATGGGAATTTTCAGGAACGACGAGAATTCGATAAAAATATGCGTCACGACGAATTCGCACGATCGAACGATTTCCGGACGACGTTCAGTTTTTATCGTGGTTTTTCTTTGCAACGCGAAAATTACGAACACATTCATATTCCAATCCTGTCGAATTTCTTATTTAAATTCTTGCTCTCATTGTTATTGAATTTTTACGTTAACTTTCGTTAGGCGCTAATTTGTATCGAGTCGAATAAACTTTGCCTTTTGTTTTAGGTTCTTTGTCGACGTGCACGTCCGTCCCAGTGCGTGTAAATTCTCCTAATACATAAATACGATATCATACGTACAATCTCCAAATTGGCGCCAATAACGTACGTTTCTTTCTTTCGCAACGAGACGCATCTTTCATAAGAAACTTCGATACGGTATATATTAATTCCATTCCTTATCGAGTCAAGATTATGCTGACATTGGCGTATCGAACGCTTTAAAAATCACATTACAGCCGATATTAGCTCCACGCTTACCTTCTTCGCATTGCGAAATCACGAGATATCGAACGATCCGTCCGATTAGTTCGTGCGTCTGTTTATCAATCTATCTATCTATTTATTTATTTATTTACATCGATATTCGTTCGTCGATCGAAACGAATTCCTATTAACGAAATGCGTTTGCCTCAAAGCTTTTCGGAGATTTCGAAGCAACTCGAGAAATAATTGTAAATTTAAATTACGATGGCGAAGTTGCTTCGAGTGAAACGGCGGAGGACAAAAGACGAGAAAGATGGAGGCGAACCGCGAGACGAAATTATAAGAGGGCGTAAAGAATCACGATAAACTCGAGCGGACGTCGTATTGGTCGGTTTTTCGCGCATTCGCGAAAGCGCTTTCGCTTCGGACTCGCGAATTAACGATGCAACGTCGTAACACAGTAATCGCGCCTATCTCTCGTCGGCTGGCTGTCTTTCCGGTTTGAAACGTACGTACCGGCAACAATGGCGAGGCATCGTCGACGCCCGCGAGCGAATAAACGCGAGTGCAGTTATCCCCTCGTGGTAAAGGTAAATTTTTCCTATTAACTTAATCGTTACGGCTCTTTATCGTATTCCTTGTCGGGAAGCACGCGGCAAAGCGTGTACGTACGATGCTCGGAACCGCGATCGTTCGCCCCTTACCTACCGTGAGAAGCTGAATTTTATCGTAACTGCTCGAGAATGGTCGACATAACGCGTCGCGCCGGCCGGTTTTCATTTTTCCATCGGTTTTTCCTTCTCTCTCTCTCTCTCTCTTTCTTCCTCTATTTCGATTAATTTACTGACCGACGACGAGTTTATCACAAACACGTACGGTAATTCACTCAGAGTACGTTTTTACCGAGAGAATTTTCCTGGTTTAACTCTTTGGGGCACTTAATTTTATAAAGAAAAATAGGCCCATTTTGCGCAGGAATTTTATTTCCTTTTAAATTAAACATAATACAGGGTGTAAACGTTCTAGAGATACGCACCTGGATTGCATGTGACTTTTGTCACGTTAAGTGCACGCGAGTGAGTTTTCGTGGTAACCGCAACAAACAAACTGTGTATATATGCATATAGATATATTGTCGTTTCGTAATCATCGATAATATATTACAAATAATATATGTTAATAAGCACTACAATTATTGGTTTGTTTTTATTAATAAAGGAATCACATAATATAAAAACATTAAAAAATAACGATAACTCGATTCAATTTTTTGTTATGGAGTGGGACTCAAATAGTCTCACCGTGCTCCAAAGAGTTAATGGGTTAAGTCGTTTTTCAAGCGAGTGAAAAACGGTATAAACGATACATGTATTAGTCGTGTGTATGTGCGCAGATGTTATTGACCTCGCGAAGAGAAAAAGAGCGGACTGCTCGTATCGTGGAACCGTCGTATGAAGACTGCGTGTCCGAAAGAAAGGTGCGAAACTGTTAACTCGGCCTTCTTCTCCCCTCCGCTTCCTTCGTTCTTCCTTCGCGTTCCTGCAGCGGACCTTGTTTCCTCGAGTCGACAAATTTACAAAAAGCTATCGCGTTGTTTCTCCTATTCGCTTATTTCTAAATTCCTATACGATATAGAACGACGTTGTACGAAGATTTTGGTTGAAACGACGCTTTACGTCTTCAAGCCTGTAGCGGCTTGGTAACAGTAGCCGAACATAATAACCGCGAGAATTATAAGAAAGTAACCTCGACATAAACAGACGCCGATACGATAGCGACTACGACGCGGCTCCGCTCTTCGGGGAGCGAGGTTAAGAAAGAAAAACTAAGAAGGGAGAGGTATTCGTAGCGCGACTTCCAACGCGACACATAACGTTTAGAAGCACGCTATTCTTTATTTTGTATTCTCCATAACCGTTTTTTATTATTATCGTTCTTATTGTTACTATCGCTATTATTACTACTATTATTATAATAATAATTATTATTATTATTTGTATCGTTCTATTATTATCGTTGAGGTTCTATTAAATGTGTAGTTATTATTAAATGTGAGAGGTGAGTCATTATCTCTGTTAAGGATAAAGAAAGGACACCACCTACACGCCCTTACACGAATATACCACGAAATTCCTAATTTATATTATGTCGCAATTAATTTATATAATTCGTAAATTACGTCCGTCAAACGCATCATTCGCGTGGCCGTCGACTGCGGAGACTAGGACGCCTCTAAAAGAAAAATACTTGCGTGTCGTGCACGCTGCTACCGCGAGTAAATGTTGCGAAAAATAAAAATGGCAGCGTAAAGCAGCAGTTTCCCTCGCTTTACGACGGAACGTTCTTCCTTTCGAAGAATCCTGACGCGAATCATAAAAACGCTCCGTGGCTCTGCGCGGTCTTTATCAGGAGCTCTCTTCACAAACAGCTTTAGACGATTACTCTGACGATCCGTAAGACCAAATCAAACCAAAAAGTTTCCATACCAAATCAAATAAGCAAAAACAATAGAAAACGAGTACTCGAAACGGTTACGTAGAGAAATAAACCGATGCAACAGTACCGATCCCATTTTACGCTTCAGATGACTACTCTGACAATTTGTAAGACCAAACCAGGCAAAGAAGTTACCATACCAAATTCGAGGCATAAATTACGATTTATTACACGAATTAAAAATAATAGAAAACGAGTACTTGAAACTTTTACGTACTATTGGGTTGTTCGGGAAGTCATTGCGTTTTTTCCTAACGGTTTTTTTTATATAAAAACAACATATAAAACAACATTTTTTCATGTAAAGAAAACGAACTGACGAACAACCTAAAAAAAATAAAACTAAAATTGGCGTCGACGACTGACCGAATGGCGCGAAAGTACAGCGTCGAATCCGTGCAAACTTAAATGTGCGTGGATACTTGAAAGAAATTGCCACGAAATGTCGACGCTTGGTTGGCAAACCCTACCGAGAAAGGCGGAAATCGATGTTTCCTCGGGTAAAAGGACGAACTCGGCGATGACTAAAAAGGAAAGGAGGAGAAGGGGGTGGGTTACGACCCGTGGAACGACGCGTCGCGTATTAAAGCGACGCCTCGTGGCACGGCGCGCGGCGCCAGTTGTTTCGACGCACCGGCAGACGATCGATTAAATTTCTACGAGGCACCGCGAATGTAATTGAATGCACGTTCGCCGACGGCGACGTTCCTCTTCTATCAGCAGGATCGAAGGGGCCTAAATACGCCGAGAAATCCGCCGTCTCGAGTCGTTGGAGCGCTCGAAGCCTCGCGTTACGTCGTTGCGATACGTTTTACGTAAAATTAGTCGTTGCGAGATACCGCGTCGCGATTTACGCCGCGTTACGTCGCAACATCGATAGACAGTCTGGCTAATTATTTATCTGCATTGCCCAGGGCTGAACGAGACTACGCTCGTGAGTATGAGTTTGTTCTTCGTTCTTAACCATTTAACCGATTTGCATCCAAGCGGAAAATATTCCGCGAGCCTGAGACTGTCCGCCATCGCCAAGCCTTTGAATATTCTTCAGATGTCACGGATCACGTTTGATCTCTTTTGTGAGCATCTCGCCTACATCGGTTCGTCATATTCTGAACATTACGTATCGATCACTTTAAAGAATTCCACGAGAGATAATTTCCTTATTTTTGTCGTGTCTTTTGAGATTTTTATTTAAATGCATCCGGGATTTTCGAGGGAAGGATTCCATTATCCATTTTAGGGATATAATTAGAGTGCTATATCCCAACAATTATATTTGTAAGATAATTTTTATTTGCTTTCTTTTTTACAAAAAAGAAATGTAAAATGCGATGTAACATCGTGTATCGATCGTTTTAAAAAGTACATGTCAAATAAATTCCATGAACGATTCGGATGCCACTTACTGCTCGTACGACCGACCACGGGCCAGTCGTCGGTTGAGCTTCGTGATGGCTGAACATGGCACCTTAACCCACTGGCCGCCAACGTCTCGATATCAGGACGCGGATTAAATTTGTTTTTCTTTTTTTAATCATTACTAAACGAACGGAGTCGACTCACGCGATAAACAAACCGTCGTTACGCAAAATAAGTGCATATAAATTATGATATTAATAATACGATCGGTCACGGTCGATTCGAAATAAAAGGCTCGCCTAATTATTTTTCTCGTTCTCTTCGCGATGCAAATAGGTTAACGAGGTTGTTCGGATACGGGAACCAATAAAATCAAAGTCGCGTCTCTCGTGCTGCTTTATTTAAATCCGATATTATTTCCTTCCGTAGCGACGGAGCGTACAAAACGCGAATACGTCCACGTACGTACGAGCTTCGCGTTTTACTTTCCCTCGGTAGAGCGGCGAACTTCCTCGACGCGATGCAAGCTCGCTCGAAGCATCGTTTATAACTATCCGGGGAAAAAGAGGATTCCCAGGTGCCTGTTGGAACGAGTAAAGAGTAATTTGGTACGAAACTGACGAAATTCCAGTGAAAATTGTATCAACTATCATACTTCCCGCTAACGACATTTATCCATGAAATACGACGTGATTTTTCGCGACGTAAGCCGCGTCAAAAATACCTTAATAACGTAGAATCGCGCAGACGGAGTACCGTCGGATAATAATTCTCGAAACAGGTTAATCGACATTGAAACGCTATATCGTTGCCCGGGGAAGATAGCGAGCAGAGAGAACGCGTACGCGATCTCGCACACTTTCGAGCATCGATCGTAAGATCGAAGCGAGGAAAATGAGTGGCTCGTCAAGCGCGATAAAATCGGAAGTCGAAAAGACGAACGTGAATTACGCGTGCGTTGAGTGACTACGTTGAGACTAGGAGCAGCGCGCGCGCGTACGCGTGCACGCGCCAATACAATCGCATCGACTCGGAGGCTTGGAGCGTTCCGCAAGAAAATCGAGCGGATGGCGCAACGATGGCCATTGCCTCTTGACCTCTCGCGAGCTCGCGAGATTTTTATCACGGGCTAGCACGAGACTGTAAGTCGACGTCGGTGTACGTAGGTGGAGAGCGCGAGTTACTAGAAATGAGAGAGAGAGAGAAAGAGAAAGGGAGGAGATGCTGAACAATGTGTGCAAAACGGAAGGACAGATAGACGGCTGGAAAAATACAATGACCAAGAGAGAAGCAGCGGTGTGGAAACTCGCTACAATGCGTATAACGACGAACGAATAATTCAATCGCTTAGATCACAGCAGGTTCGAACGTTCGTTTTCGAAGTGGCGTGTTTCAATTCGACCGTTTCACTGCGATCGAGTACACAAGAGGAGAAAAAGAGAGATGAAAATAGTATTCTTTCAAAAATAATTTGATATTAAAAGCGACGTCATACTTTATATAATAATATATTTTATATTTATAAGGAATATTTATAAGAAGAATATATTTCTTCTTATAATTGAATTAATTTTTTAAAACGAGACTGTTTTTTTTTAATTATAAAACGCTTCTTCTGCTATTTCTCTGCGTGCGAAGATAATTTTCTTTTATATTTTTAATTAATTTAGACATTGTTAAAAATATTAAGTAGGAGCATGCGGCTCGCCTGGTAGAGTAAAAGTTCAACCAAGTGTTCGGTAAAATAATTCGGTAAAAATTGAATTTATTGCTCTGTTAACTAATGGCATCTCAAACTCTACACCCTTTTCCTGATAATTATATTGTTTGAATTATTACAAAACCTGTAAGGCGCACATCAGACGCATAACTATTAATTGTATTTAATAGCGTGAGGCACTTGGGCCCTACCCTGAATAGAAAGTAACAAAAGATCGGTCTGGCGCGAAACTCGATTTCGCATTTTCGTCGAGAATCTTTCGTAGTCTTCCTTCTCTTTCTCTCTCTCCCTCTCTCGCACGATATCCTAACACTGGATTTGTCAGCACTACGAAAACGAAAAAGGACGCAACCAGAAGGGGAGAAGGGGATTCGGATGAACGAGTGGCGGCCGATGAGGAGGGGAGGAAGATCAAAGTACAAAAAAAAACAACAAGGAGGGAAAAATCTGGCAGACATCGAGTTCGAGAAAGAGAGAGAGAGAGA
>JAITYT010000782.1:361762-382286 GCA_025433975.1 Liostenogaster flavolineata
AATCCACGACGAATAAAAGGATAGTACTACGAGTCTCCGACACCAGAGGGACACGCAGTCCTTCTCTTTTCGAGCCACGAGGCAATCGTTATAAAAAGACGATACACGGTGTCCACTAAATAAACAGTCAAAGTAGGACGACACCTTCCAAACCGCTTATTCCCCATATCCTACAAGCCCAATAACAGCTCGTCGTTCCAGCAATGTATGCTTTGTAACTTTCCTAATTGGTCATTTCTTGTACATTAACGAGTTTGACTCGTGATGAAGATTTCGGCCCAAACGTGAATATCACGAGTCAGGCTCGCGGGTAGAAAACTGGACCAAACGCTTGCATCAGCCTGCTTTGATCAGTCTGGATCATTTACTGCGCGCTGACCCCTACAGCTTGGGCCCAGATATCGTCTAAATGGCACGAGAAGGGGTTAGACATTTTTTACTGACTCCGTTATTTGTGGTTGCATTTGATTCATTCATCAACAGGTTCGAAAGTGTCTTTGGGCGGATCACGATCAAACGGAACCATTCCATCTTCTCCCCCTCGACGTTTCGAATCAGGTCAAAGTTGCGGCAATCCGCGCTAGCTCTTCGAGGAAAAAAGAAAGTGAGTCGCAAGGGGTCGATCCCTGATTGCGCGCGCGTTAAAATCGTCCAGAGGGCGCTACCCTTTCCCTTTCTCTGAATGATCGTTAACACGAAGGTCGAAGCCAACGCAACGCGAGCAAATCTTCGCTTCCCCGTTCGATTCGAAGTGGAATGTAGATTGTGGCGACTGATCTTCCGAGACCGTAGGATCACGATCAGCGTTGCGAAATCCACTCGAGCTCGTCGTGATCCTTAAGCCAGGGGTCGACACGATTTTGGGAGAAGCTCCGCATATAGGTCACCCGTGGGCTGGCGTTTCTAAATAGACGGTCGCTTCTCGTAGGCGAGCTCTTCGAGCCGGACCAAAAGAAACTCGTTGAAGTGAAGGAACGAACGGGAATAGAAATTTACGCCTAAAACTGTTGTCTGCCACAAATTGATAGAAAAATATATGTATGCTCGGAAATAGAAGTTGGGAAGATATAGACGCTCCCGCGAGGCCTTTGAACTATGACGTATTTAAACACGATAAACGATAACTCTTTACGTTAACCTTATAGAAACTAAATTTAGAGACTTCGAGGAATCATTTGTATGTCACGGAATTAAAATCGGATATTTCGTCTCGAAGTTATTCGATCCGGAAGTGAGCTTAAGTTTCTTTCCTACTTTTCGCGATGCGAACGTTTGAAAGAAAAGTCAACTTTGGTATCAAATAACTTTGACGTTACGAAAAATAGATCTTTCTTCTATTTTTAGATAATATCTAGATAATATCTAGATAATAACTTAGATAACATTTAGATAGTAGATGGATCTCTATAGCAAACATTTTCAATCTCTAGAAACTTCATTTTTAGATCTTTGGCCAGAGAACTGACGGACAAACTCTAGATCAAACCAGGGCAATTGGAGGTTCCAAAACGAAGACTTGAATCTTACCGTACGAATCTCGATACTGGTATCAATTCTCGAACTTGTCTTTTTCATGAATAGTCCAGCTGCACCCCGACGTAATTGGCTTTTCAAGACGGATACCGCGAAGGACGTTGGCCGATCACGAGGACAACGATGCTCGTTTCTCGATCGTTTCTCGTAGGATCGAGCAACGCCACGTTCCTACTTTCGTTTATCGTCGTTACGTCCTAGATCCAGTTGGTAATTCATGCGCGTTCTTACAAAGGCCGCACACGGCCGATCGAGGAACTCGCGCTCGCTTTTCATCGATCGAAGCAACCTAGCTCGCTCTCCTCGTCGCTCGAGAACGGATCTCTTAATGGAGCGTGCAACGCGAGAGGCACGTGCGAGCGCGGCCCTGCTTGCGTCAAGGCAACTTCGTAATCTTGCTTTCTGGAAGAAATGCGCCGCGAACGTGCAACGACTCGCGCCTTTCCAAAGAGCGCGCGCCAGAGATAATGCTGCCAACGTACAAAGAAACGCAAGTACTTCTTCTCCGTACCGATGCGTCCTCTTGCGTAGGACAGGTCGGTGGTTACCCGTCTTGACCCTCGTTATCGCCGTGTCGCAATTTCGCTTACGCGTATCCGAGTAATATTATCGATCGACGCGAGCTTCCAAATGAATTCAGCGTTTGTTTCCTTATCACAGCGTTATTTGTTATTTATTAAATTAATTATCGACTTCGCGGAAACGGCGATCAATGGTGCCATTAACACTTCGACCGCCAAAATACCGTAAACCCACCGATTTTTCATTACACACACACACGTGTATTTATATTAAATAATACCGTCCCATTCATCACACCGACTCGTCAAGGGTCAAGGGTGTACATTAGATCTACCGGAAAGTAATAAAAATTTCATCGATTTCAAAAAATATTTATTTTATTTTATTTTAAAGATTTTTTAAAAAAGAAATCGAACGATTGCCTTTACGCTGGCAAAAAGCGTTAGAAAATGAGAAAGTGTTAGAGATTTCTTTAATAAATAAATGTAAAGAAAAAGGTTAATTATTTGTTAGTCCCCCTAATATGTATATATGTGTGTGTGTATTCCACTCGCAATTGTAGACCCTTGACGTGATGGTGTGGCGAATGAATGACGATATTATTAATATATTGTATACACACATATATCTATAAAAACACACATACATACACATATTTACCCGAAAAAGTAAAACCATCGCCAAAAGATGGATGACGCAAATTTGTGAAATTTTGTGCGAGCGAAAATTCGGGAGCGTCGAATAACGCGGATTGCAAAATCGCTCCTTCGTAAACGCAGAGCGAAATGATCATCGAGAAAGCGGAGAACTTCATCGAACCAAATGCGTGATTCTTCGATGAATGTTTGGCCCAGCTTTATTCAGTCACCGAGACGAAGATAGAGATAGAAGGTAACGGCTCCGCGATATCTCTCGAAAGGAAGGAGACCGACGCGCGTGGGTTCAACGCTCACCGCGAAGGCACTTCCAAGTCCTAACAGCGAAACGCGGTTAGCTGGCTCTACCAACAGCCCGCCTCCCCGCCCTGTCGGTCGGCCTTTTGAAGATATCCGAGAGGCAAGAGTTCATCTCGCCGAGATTTACATCTTCTTCTCCTTCTTCTTCTTCTTCTTCTTCTTCTTCTTCTTCTTCGGCGACGTTCCGAGGACCGAAGGAGTCCCTGGGAAACGGAGACTATCCCACGACGGGCTCCCTTGACGCCCATTCGGACGGGGAGCGCGGGACGAGCGACGATGAGGATGCCAGAGGCCAAAGGGACTTGGGGAGCTGGAAGGACTCGTCGTACGTCGCTCGTGAGTAAAACAAAGCGCGCTTCCATTTTTATCTCCAACCATGTAGAACCAAGCGTTTTTTTTGGCCAAGACCTTCCGTAATGATCATCGAAATTGATCACGAATGGAGTCGTGAATTCGAAGTCACGCGCTGATATGTTCGATACGATTCGATTCCTTTCCAGGAATCTTTCGATTCGTCATTTCCTTTGGCTTGCGCGTCTCGTTTTGTAAATATTCTTTCGATCCTGGTAATCGATTTCTCAAAATTATCGCAAAGTCAGAGATTGGTATTTTTTGACGAAGAAGAAAGTTTGGTTTGTAGAGGTTTCGAACAAAATCGTTCTTGCGTGTTCGGTCAGCTGATCAATTGGTCGGCGGTTTCATGGAAATGATTGCCTGGATTTTGGTCGCACGTTTCAGAACGTTTTAATAGTATTAAAATATTCACGATATAGCTATATAATATTCAATAATTCTACTTTCGCGTATTTATCGCAAAATCGTAGCAAATAATTAACGCGTCGAGTTTAGTGTTTCCCTGCGACGGATCAAACCATTATGGAATTACGAAGCTAACGATGATAGAAATAGAATATTCAAAATATTGAATATGAAAATATTTGAGAATAGAAATTTTCAAAAAAATAAGTAACGACGGAAAATTTGAAAGTAAAGCAATTAAATAAAAATCACGATGTACGCTCGGAAAAATTCTTGTTTGAAGATCTACGTCAAAGAAACACCGGATTATGCGTAACCCTGTGGGAACGATATTTCAAATGGATTCTAATTAACATTTATTCGTAGCAAAATTTCCGCAGGATAATTAACGTTCGTCGAACGAATATTAAATGCATGTGCACATGAATATTTGGCCGTACGATAAATATTTTGCATAAATTAAAATTTATGCTGTCGATATCGATATCGTATTTTTTTTTTTATAGAAAACCTACAAACGTAAAGTTATAATCGAGGAGTTTAAAACGGATTTTGCTTCTTCTGGCGATAATAGGAAGAAATTCCTCGCGAGGAGTCATCGATGGATCGATGATGGATCGAAATGACGTAGAGTCGGTTCGATCGTGACGGTGGTCGCGTCGTGTGTCTTTATCGACTCGCACGCATTCGATGCGCGGTTTAACATTAATTATCAATTAGCAATTATCGCGACGCGACGAAGTCTATCAATCGCGACGTCAAGACGGTGCCAATGCAATCGGTCTTTTCGCGGAATTCGAGTGCCACGTCGAATACGGGGGTTGTTATCGAGTCGAAGGGGTCGAGAGCGTAGCGACGTGAGATAACGAAATATGGGACGTAAGGGCGCGAGTTCGACGAACCAAACGTCCGTACGACCGATTTATTGAATCCAATCGATTCAAAATGAGAAGTGAGAACGGAGTTCGAATTATCGCGATTTTGCGGCCACGCGATCCGTTAACTCGCTTCCGAAATCCTTCCTAAGCAAACCATTTCGACGTAGCATCGATATCGCCGTAATTGTTAAACCTTTGCGGACGAGAGGCGTCACGGCGTTTTAGATGGCAACTCGAGAACAGAAATTTGTGTTGGGAATGGAAATCTGCCTAATTAGTTCCTACGTTCTCCACAAACTAGTAAAGAAACGGAAGAACGAAATGTCACGTAAACATTTACAATTTATACCAATTTTAGTGGACCAGTTGACAGGAGATTTTCGACAACCGCGAGATGGAGACTAAATCAGGCTAAATGGAAAGCTTCGTGTAATTCTCATAAGCTGGAAAAGGGGTTGCATGGTTCGTTTCTATCGAAAAAAAGCTAGGTGGAAGACGCGAGACAGTTTACTACTGCGATAGGTGTCTAGATTAACCAAGGATGCAGCTTGGTGAATGTTTCATAAATCATAACGCGAAACAAAAATACAGATGATGTTACGAAATTGTATTTGTAAAGGTGTAAATATAGATAACATATTAAAATATAACGGTTTTTGTAAGTTAATTTCTATGTAAACCCATTTTATGCGATCTATAAGACACTCGTCGCGTATGCGTAAAATCGTCTCGAGTTGCTGTGTCGTCCGACTGAAAAAGTCGTCGAACGCAAAGGGTTAATTCAACCCGTTACCCGCCAATGTCCCATTTTTGGGACACGTTTCCAAATTTCAAATTCAAAGTTGATTAGTATGAATATCATTATGCGGTTGATTTAATTTCTTTTTGTATTTTTGAATTGCGGTGGGTAATGGGTTAAACTTCGGGAATATAAGGAGAGTAAGTATAAACTGGAGAAGCGACAAATTCGCGGGGGTTTCGACAGCGACTTAAACGGGGGCTCCGGCCGAAATCGCACCGACACGATGCACAGGAATGCATCGAGATATTTCGCGACGCGAAGCTCCGTCTGGAGGAGAATCCTCTCTCTCTCTCAGAAAGAGAGAGAGAGAGAAGGACAAAGAAAAGATGAAACGCAGCAAAGGAGGAAGAGAACGAGAAAAGAAGCCGAACGAGGGTGGGAACAAGACGGAGCGAGGAGGGGCAACGAAGAATGCGAAAGTGGTAGGAGGTGGGGTGCATCGGGAAGGGAGAGGTACGGGCATACACAAATTGCCGCGGAGAGAAAAAAGGCGCGCGGTCCTCTCCTCCGTTCTTCGTTCCTTTCGATCACTTTTTCGTTTATGCCGCCTCCGTTCTCCTCCTCCTCTTCTTCTTCTTCTTCTTCTTATTTTTCGACTACGTCGCCACCGAAAAAATTGTTGTCCTACTCGCGACTTGTGCGAATCGTCGCGCGAATTTCTGTGAATTACAGGAGCGCCAAGAGCCACGGGATTCCTCCCGTAAAGCGATCGTCAATTTTTAGAGCGATGTTTTAGAGACAAATTTTTCGAGCGAAAGTTTAGAGACAAATTTTTAGGACGAAATGTTGGAGAAAAACAAACTGGTTCGTAGATGGGTTGCATTTCAACGCGCTGCGAACTCGATGAACGTATCCCGCGAATGAACGAAGCCATCTGTTCGCTGTAAATAGGCTTTCTGGACTTTCGGGCGAGAAGATAATGGAAATTTTCGAAATCGCACGTAAGATACGTAGCGTACGTCCATTTGGAGGAACGAGTCGTAAGACGTGTTTCCACACGGAAGATTACTAGCTAGAATTCGTCGGCGATCGTCGAATTGTCGATTCGAGTCGATACTTAAGCCGTTCTTTCGTCTGCCTATTCTATTTTCTAAGGAGACAAGCAATTTTTCTTGCGCACAGTAACTACGCGATAAACAGGTGAGCAGAGGATAAAATTCCAAGAGACCTTAGAAGAAGGTCATTTTTTTCAAAAAATTGAAATTCATGTGCCGTGAACGACGCGTGTAGGGAATACGGCGAAGAGAACTAGCGATAGTCGATGGAGGAGGAGGAAGGAAGGGGAATATATTAGGTTGATGCGTATAAAATGTCGGACTTTTGAGCGAATATACGTATAAAAATACGACATTTCATATGCACCAGCCTTATAATAAAAAGAACAAATTTGCGCACGAGTAAAAATAGTTTGGCTGGTTGTTCCGTTACATCGGTGGCGCGAGTACCGTCGAACTTTTTTCCGTGTCTCCGTGGTCCAGGCGGTGTCCTTGACCACTGACGAAACTTACCCATGGTGAAACAACGCGAAGAACGAAAGTAAGAAAGAAAGAAAGAGAGAAAGAAAGAAAGAGCGACATTATACGCGAATAGCTCGCGCCAGGAGAACCTTTTCGCGACTATCTTCGAACGATTGCAGCTTCGATGGCAATAAAAAACTTGCCGTTCCTACTACGGCCCTAAGCTGCGTGCAAACAAGCACGCACTTGCGTTCGTATCCATATTTATGAACGTAGATGACGAGTAAGGCTCTGTCCTCTCCCTCCTCTCTCTCCAATCAAATTTTATTCAACGAGGTACGTAAAAGGGTGAGTAGCAGTACGCTCGGCCGAATGTCTCCCCTTTTAGGAAAGGAAAAAATTAGCAACTCTTAGGGTCGCTAAAAATCGTCGGTTCGATTCTCCATGAGTAGTAAGTACTCGTATGGTCTTTAACGCGAAAAAATCGCGGCATCGACGGAACCACTCGAGCACGATTGTCTTTGTAACGACATGCGCGTAGCGTCAGCCGACCAAAGGGCAGAATAAAGCGGAATACGTCGTTTAAGAGCATCGTCGTATCGATTTGTAAGATCGGCCAAACAATTTCAAACGCTCTAAATTATCGTTCCTCGCGCAAGCAATCGCGAACTTAAACAATTTTTCTCCAAAGCGATAGCGACGTATTTTAGAAAATAAATGGTTCCGTAGAATCAGTGCTTTGACTTCTCGAATTTTTCGTGATTAAATTCTCCGATTTAGCTGTCGCTTTTCGCCGATCACGGAACATGAAACCGCCAATCTCTACCTTTCGTAAGAACGAAGATCCAAAATCTGCAAGACTTTAATCGTTTATATCGTTTATAAAAATAGAAATACACGTTTGACTATTTTATTAGTACACGCCGTACATTATTTCCTTCGATAAATTAACAATTTTCTTCGAAAAATCAACGTCTGATTCGTAAGGGATCGTTTGATTAGGTATACGAAAATGCCGGTACGTTTAGTCTTAATTCCACAATGATTGCGTCAATTGTCCAATTCTGATTGTCTAATTGATTACGTTGACGTCATTCCGAAATCAGCCTGGAGAGTGTAAATTGGAGAGGCTTTAGTTCGATCCTCGCGTCTAGGAAGGTAGGATGGCGCGAATCTGGAGCAACGTCGCTGCCGTCTTTCCGCCGCGAGGCAGTAAGGACGCTCGAGGACGAAAACCTCGAGGAATTCATCGGAAAAAGAGGTCGGGACGACAAAGGATTTCTAATGGGCATCGGGCGTCCGAAGGAATGCCTTATAAGGCTTCGCATCGTGAGCTCATGCCCTCGCCTCCTTTTGGTCTCTATCTCACTGGCTCTTTCTCCTCTTTCCTTTCTCTCTCTCTCTCTCTCATCGAAAGCACCACGAAGCCGGCTTCTGCGAGAGTCTCGGAGGGCCAGAGGCGCCTCTCACGTGGCCAGATTTAGACCGAAAAAGAAACACTCGGACTTTCGGTAGGACTCGGCCGTAAAACGACAACGAACGCGACGCGACGCGCCGCCAACGACGTCGACCGCGACAAAAGGTGCCTCCTTCACCTTCTTTCCGCTTACCTCGCCGCTCCTCTTCCCTCCTACCTTCGCGAAGACGGCAGGCGGTCTTGCGACGCGATCGTGACCGACCTTCGCTCCGCGAGATCCCGTGGCTAGATACGTCGTACACCTATGCGCACGGTCGGTTCAAAGTTCTTTGTAGTTCGTTAATTCGAGTCGCCTTTGGTGGGACGAGGAAAAGCGCCACCCTTCCACCGATTTTTTCAAGCTCTTTCGTTCGTGCAAATTCCACCAAGTACGTCGACACCGACGCGATAATAAACGCGAATCGTTTCTACGATTTTTCCCTCCGTTGCTCGGAAAGTAACTTCCTTTTTTCCCACCTGTTTTTCCCAAAAGGTTTTTTTCGTAATAAAAAAACCAAGTGACTTTAAAAACTTGAAAAATCTTTGAAACAAGTTACGACTCACTCGTGGGCGATTTCACGAGGAAGCGCGTCGTCTTTTGGTCGTGTATATAGAAATTCTTCGGAGAAGGCGACACTCTCAAGGTTATCGTCGTTTTGCGTTGAGATCGTTATCGTTACGAGCCGATCGTTAAAGCGTTAACGCGAGATCCAGTAGCTGTCGCATCCTACGTCGAAACGATCGAAAGTTTTTCTCCATTTTTCGGTGCGACCACGAGCAACGAGTCGACCGCAAAATTAATTGCGCTTCGACGATATTTCCATTACCTCGGGGATGGACGCACTGACGCGACACGCGACGGTTCGGCGATCTCTCGGAGCGCTAGGATTTAATTTTCATCGCTTACCGTTCTCGTGCGAGCGCGGAAGATCGTTCGGACGAGTCGCCGCGACAAAAGCGATCCTTTGAGCTTCGGACACGAAGCTGCGCGATCGCCGTTACGTCGCGTCCCGATGGGTATTACTTTTATCGTTAATTATCGTGCAATTTCGTTCGACGGGAGAGAACGACCGAAAGGAGGCCGGACGAAAGGCAAATCGACGCTCGTCCACTACTTTCCCGGGAAAAAGCGACAGTCGCGTGGAAAATTTGTGCCGAGGTACGTCGAGGAAACGGAGATCGCGTGGTAGAGTCGTGGGACTTTGTTCGCGTAGGTTCGTTAGATGATCCTTGGGCTTAACCTGTTAAATTTGTTCGTCTTAATTTTTCGTCATGCCCGAGAGACTACCGAAATGCGAACGACGACAATTTTCGTTATTGAAATTAACAGTATTATGATGAACGCATTACGTTTTATGTAGTTCTTATATTATTAGTTCTTGTAGTTCTTCTATTATTACAGTCATCGTATATTAAATGACATACAATTTTTTGTGGAAATAGAAAAAGTATAATAACGATAAGTTAAGAATAATTTTCTTTTATTACTTGAAACCGCGGACGTGTTAATTTTCATTGCGACGCAAAATGACGCGAATGCAATAGCACTCAAACCTTAAAGCCAATTGTTATTCGTTTAATTTTATATAATCTTAAGTTTGTGTAATTATTAGGGATTTCGCAGTAACGACCAACCGATTCGTTAAATATTTTCATATTTCCAAATTTCACACGAATGCACCAGCATTAATTGTATGTAAAATTAAAATGTAAAAAAAATGAAAAAACTTTGCCTATCTATTTTTTCAGCTAGCTGAAACTTTTACTGTCCGCGTACGTGTTAAGAGAACGAATCAAGAGCCGCGTTGGGAACCGTTGAGAAATGTCACTCAACGGTTCCCATGGATGGGAATTCTAATTTTCCAGAAACACTCGAAAGGACAAGGAATTCTTATTATCACGGGCGACTTTATCTCGCCCGTGACAACGTTACTCGCGTACTACGTCCGGATAGACGTTGGGCAACCACTCACCAGCTAAATAGGTACGGGGAAAAGAAAGCTAAAAGAAGAACGAGCAAAGCGATACGTTATTATTCCAAGCGTGTCTTTATGGGACCTATCTACGCCTCTGGATGCTGTTCCAATATACTTCGACCGTGTCTGCCAGATATCCCTGATTTTAAGCGTGCTACACTGTTAGTACACGTTCGTTCGGCTCTTTGATATACTTTTCGGACGACGCATTGATAGTTGGCGCTGGAATGCCTCCAGATTTAATATCAACCGCTTGAAACTCAGTTTACACGCAAGGCGTTAAAAGTATGACGTTTAAAAATTCGTAGTCAACACGTTGACTATTGTGGGGGTCGCCAGTGACCGACGACGCGACCAATAGTAAAAATACATAATTCGAATAAATATCGATACTGATAAATTTATCAATAATACCATTGTCGCTATAATAGTTTGAAGAAATTGATGTCTTATAGAACACGTAAGAATAATTTTATTAACGCATGAAAAATATATTGATGAATCTTATTGAAACACTCTAGGCAAAGAAAAGGTGAACCGATACAATTGGCATAATACATTACCACTTTTGTAATATAATTCTTTGCGCTTAGTCTCCCTGGCTGCTTTGAATTTTTTTCGTAGCACCCTTTGCAAATCCATTGCTAATTTTATCCTAAAGACAGGAATTGAAATATTTTTTCGAGTCACTCGCTTGAATAACACCAATGAATTTATAAACAAGTGGGTCTACAGCGCCTCGGGGGTCATCGGCTGCCCCCGCCACGAGAAGTGCATTAAACACGATTGAACGACTCGACTTATCTGCTGTAAATAATATTTCGACACAATATGCATCGCATCATAGAAAATTCACGTCGACGCTCCGGGCAAGCCACGTAAAACGAGCGCGACAGTCAACGTGTTAAGCCTATGCCGAGAATAAGTCGGAGTTGCCAGTCGATAGACGCCCTGAACACTGCGAGAGATAATAGTTCGAGCCGTTGATGTGTTTTTGTATACGTTTCGTCGTGGCACGCGAGTAGCACCGAGCTTGAATGGAAGGGCGAGATTTAAAAGGGCAAGGGGAATCCTACGCCCGCTCCAATAAGGACAATATATCGGAGTAGAGGCGTGACTTTTACTTGAACGTACATTCCCCTTTTTCCGGGCCCTTTTAGCTCGTGGATGATCGGCCAATCTCCTTTTGACCTTTTTTTTGACCCTAGAGCTGGAGCTCTGATGCTAGAGCTCTGAGTGTTATCTGAGAATGTAGTCGTCTAATTGTTTGTTATTAGATTATTAGAGATTTAATTAGAAAATGTAGTCGGGAACGGTAAAAAGGCGACGTCCAAAAATTACAACATCTATTTTTTAACCTCGACATCGCCGGTTCCGCGCATCGACGTCGCTCAAACGACAAGTTCACTGTCAGTTTCCAGGGACTGACGCCATACAAAAGGATAGTCCATTGTCAGTCCCCAAACACTGACGTATCGTTCAACGTGTTAACAATGCGATTTTTTTCTCGATAGATGGAGTTACACATACACGTGCGAATGCCTTTGTTCGTTACAATTCAAGTTCCCGCCGTTCCATGCAATTCTGCAGTTTCCCACAAGATGTCGACCACTTCGAACATCAACAAACCTCGTAAAAAAAACCTCACTCGATAAGACATTTCACTAAACTTCGATTAAATTTTTATTTTGTAGTCCATTGTATAGCGGACATTCGCTAACTCTATTCTGTAAATGGGCTTATATTGAGCTCGACACAGTAAATAAAATCAGCAAATCGAGAAGTTCGGTTCGAGCTGACAATGTTACCGAAGAGGTCGACGCCGAGGACAGTTATCGATCGGCGGGAAAGCACGATCGGTTGGAAGACGACGCGATCGAACGCGTCGGAAATTATGCGCGTAAATGTAGGAGCGGACGCGTACCAGCCGCGCGTACATACATATGCAACGGTCGAGCGGCATTTGCATTCACGTATGCAGATTCGGGAGGGGCCCGAAACCTTTGAGAAGACGAGGCGGCCGGGCGCGCGTTACTCGCTCGGTTCGCTCGCGAACACGCGGCGAAGGCCCGCGAGGCCCTCGAGGGCGGCGAAGCCATCTCGGGGATTCTCTTCTTCTTTCTTCGCCGCGCGTCCATTCGAATTCGCATCGATACGCGAAATTGCGACGAGACGTCTCTCTTTCTTCTCCGCGATGCAAACACGAAAGACGAGACGCCGAGCAGGAGAAATTGCAGCTTTCGAGCTTTTCTCGGTTTTCGAAATTTACAAGAAGTACGAAAAAGCGGCTTTCTACTTCCCACCAGTCCTGGTCGGAATTCCGACGAATCCAACCAGGACGAAGATATTCATCGATTGCCTCCAAATTACACGAGCCACGGCTCGTCGTGTCACATCGGCTGATAAGTTTCCGGTCTGAAAATAATGCCCGGTATTGCAAAATAAAGCCTACTCGTTCCTGCGATATCTTTAGAGTGCCAGCTATCTCTTGCATCTTCGCTTTACGATTTGCCAAAACAATTTTCTGGACTCTTTCGATGTTTTCACGTAACCACCTCTTTTGGGCGACCAGAGCGAGGCGCAGCATCGATGTTCGTACGACCGCGTTTAAATTCAGCAAACCAGTCGATAATGGTCGATTTTCCAGGTGTAGAGTCCGTTTTATCGAGACACGAAATTCTTTCGTTTCGCTTAAACCACTGTAACTTTTAAACCAGACAGATCGTCATGAAATGTTTACAGCTATCTTTCGAAGGTTAGTACTTTCTATCTAAATTCTAAAGACATTAATTTTGTATTTGCGGCCCATAGTCTGTCAGACCGGAAACTTATCAGCCGAAGTGTTAGATCGTGTCAAGGCGTCTTACCATGCTGAGAAGATCTCTGATGAATAACGTACGAGTCGGCGGCTTGACGGACGACTTCGTCCTTCGAACGGCCAGCAGGGAGCCCTCCCTTCCGGACACGACGACCTTAGGCAGGGTGCACGACCTGACCAACCGGTACTCGTCCCCCGGATACCTCTTCTTCTTTCTGAACGTACCGCAGAGCATCGTTTCCTCCTGCGTTTCTAGCAGCGACCGATCGATTCCTCAACGAGGCAACGTCTCTGACTCGTCCTCGATCGATGAAAAATTCTTCGCCAGTCCTTCCCCTCGCGAGAACTCGGAAATCTTCCCGAACTCGCTTGCGCCTTCGGACGGATAGCGCTCGAGTGGAGGAAGACCTCCTAAACTTCCGTAACTTCGCGAACCGAGCAACGAACCGAAGGCACCAGCACCCAACCTTTCCCTTCGCGGCTGCGACACCGCCGTGGCGCCGCGTCCAGGGATTCCTGCATCTATTTATCTCCTTCCTCCGCGCCTCTCCGCCCTCCCGCCGCCTCGTCTTCCTCTTCGCCGCGCGGGCTTTCGGCTACCACTTCGTTTCGCTCCGACGAACGGAGTGAATTTGCTTGCGTTGTGCGACGTCCCCTTTGCTATCCGTTCATCAAAACGATTCTAGAGAGCGTCGACTCGTTCTTTTGGTACCTCGTTTGCGCTCAGTGGTCAGTTGGGATATCGTAGAAAATCTTTCGTTTCGATTCTTCGATTTTTCGATTCATTCACACGCGTAACGAACGATCTTTAAGAGTCTACGAAGAAGGAGGAAGAGGAGCGCGCGTCGCGCTCGCTCACGCGTCGAACGACTTCTGAGAGAGAGAAAGAGATCCCCCCGTCCGTCCGTCCGACAGCGGCGAGGCAAGACGCGGCGAGGCGCGATCGAGGTGATCGACCGGTAAGGGGAACTGGTTGGATCGATGCACGGGATCCAGCGACGCCGATGGTGATCGTACTCGCGGTTGAATCTGGCTCTGGCGTGACGGTGACCTCGTCGAGGTTTTGTCTTGCTTCCAAACTGCTTGGTTCCTTGGAAACTCGTTTTTAATTTTGTACGGCGTTCTGCGTCTAGCGATAGAAAATTTTGATTGGAACTTAACTATGATCGGATCCATGCGGTAGAAAAGAATCTCCCTTTTCGTGACGGTGACCTCGACCAAGTTTCCTCTTGCTTCCTCGGAATTCGTCTTTAACTTCGTAGCGACGCTTTGCGTCTCGCGACGAAAAAATTCTATTGCAACTTAACTATGATCGGATCCACACTGTTAAGAAGAATCTCCTTTTCCGCGACGGTGACCTCGTCGAGGTTTCGTCTTGCTTCCAAACTGCTTGTGTCTTCGAAAATTCGTTATTAACTTTGTAGGACGCTCTGCGTCTTCCGACGAAAAAACTTCTGCTGAAACGAAACTGTGATCGGATTCCACGCGGTTGAGAGGACCGACGATGTCCAGTCGGTCTTCGATTCTCCTTGGGAGGCTAGAGAGACTCGATCTCCTCTATCCAGGTGTCCTTCCTTCCTTTCTTCGGGGATCGGCCGATGCCGTGATTGCGCGCGTTTTCGGCGCTTCTTCGTAGACTTAATTAACGGAATCTCAGCCGGCTCGAGTCGCAGTGAGAGCCGAGAGTCGACTGAAGGCACATAAGGCTCCGGTTGTGGTCGTCGAAGGAACCCCACCACGTTGATTTCAACAACACCCGGCACCCAGCCCGACCGGACGACCTGGTCGCGTGGCGCTCGGCACAGATACGCAGTGTCTCTCAAACGCCTTTTTCGAACTACCTACGACCGATCGATCGAGCGAGACGCGAAAGATGTGCTCTCGCTTTTTCAACGCCGCTTTTTCGATCTCGATTTTCCTCGTTTTTCGCTCTCGATACTCGTAACGCTTCTCTGCTTTCGGTCTTCTCCATTTTCCACGTTTCGATCGCGCAGCGGACACGTAAACATACTCCGAACGAAAAATATTTTTTCGTCTTTCGTTCGTCCAGCGAAAAATAGCTTTCTCGGGAGTTGGAAACGCCAGTCCTTTCCGAGCATGCCGTGCTGAAATCTTTGGAATTTTAGGCGACGATGTTCATACTTTGCGACTCGTGGAAATATAATACTTCGAAATGTTTCGAAAGTGCGAAGTAAGACGGGTTGAAAACCGTCTTGCGCACTTTAACCCTTTCGGCACCTATCGCCAAAAATCGTGGAAGGAAAGCTGCCGTATATAAATAAGCTCGCGATGCCGCCAGGTATAGCCGGCGTCCGTCTCTGCGACTTGCTCAATCGAACAACGACTAGAGACGTTTAAAACCTTAGAATTGCGAAATCTGGCGTTCTTTAATTTTTACGTAAATGACATTTATGTAAAATAACATTTTATGAAAAATGTATTAATAATTGTAAAGTAATAAATTAATAATATTATTCATAAATATATATTATTTATTATATTATATTATTACATTTATACGATAATAATAATAATAATAGTAACAAATTAATAAACGTATCTACGTTTCTTTCGCCTGCCTTGCATCTTGAAGTATTACGCATCGTCCGAGAACGACAACGCTTTCGAGAAAAACTCCGAGAATTCGAAATTCTGCGCGCAGATCGTTGCAAAAAGGCGAGAACGAATCTCGAATTTCGACGATGCTTAAACACGTAAGGATATACGCGAACTCGCGTATCGATTATTTACCGAGTCCCTCGCGATACCCGCTTGTTTTCGATTTCGTTTACAAGTCCGGCGAACGTTCCCTCGTTGATCATCGCGTCCGACGCTTTCGCTCAAGCGAATAACCAGTTTTACTTAGCTCATAAAGCACGCAAATAGATCTTCGATCGGTTATTCTCGATGCCAACGGCCAAGCGCGACCGTTTCCTTGTACTTTCGTTGCGTCCAATGGCAAAATATCGATACGATCGACAGGAGGAAATACGACCTTTACTTTCCACGTTCGAACGTACGCGTTCCGAGAAAACCGAATTCTTCGAACGAAAGACACCGTGACCGTTTAATCGACGAATCCTTTTTCCACTTTGCCTTTCTCTCTCGTGGCTTCGTCCTTGAAAAAGAAACAGCTAGAGGCAGCAGGAGTGAAAAATCCAACGCGACGAGAGGATCGATCGATGGCCAAGAGGTTCGTTGGCGTCGATTTCCATGATCAAACGAGAGCATTTCTCAAAGACACTCGAGAGGATTAACGCTTATCCAATTTTTAGAGAAACAATTGCTTTCACCGTTCTCTTTTCCCAATTTACCAGATCGTCTACCTTACTGTCAAAATTCTAAAAATTAGTAGAGACAAGTATCATTAACCGTGTTACCAAAGAAGAAATCCAATAAAATTCGGGAAAACTTCGCTGCTGATCGTTTCGCGGACATCAACTTTCCCGACCGAACTTTGCCTTCGGTTGTTAACGAATACGGATATTATAGTTTTCTCCAAGGTAATCGATCATCCGGAAACCTCCCTCGTAAGGGGAAAACGTGCGGGCACGGCATAGCATTTGCATAGTAAGCGGCGCGCTCGATCGAGTACGTGCGTACGTAACACATCGGCTGATAAGTTTCCGGTCTGACAGACAGCTGACGTCACAAATACAAAATTAATATTTTTTTAGAAAGTACTAACCTTCGAAGGATAGCTGTAAAAATTTCACGACGACCCGACGTTTGGTTCAAAAGTTACAGTGGTTTTAGTTAAACAGAAGAATTTCGTGTGTCGTTAAAATATTGCTTTTCGATGGGAAAAAAACACCGTTGAAGCTTGGCTCGATAAGTGTCATCCGGACTCTGCACCAGGAAAATCGACCATTACCGACTGGCTTGCTGAATTTAAACGCGGTCGTACGAACACCGATGGTGCGGCACGTCAGAAAACATCGAAAAAGTCCACAAAATTGTTTTGGCAAATCGTAAAGCGAATATGCAAGAGATAGCTGACACTAACGCGTAGGCTTTTTTGCACTAACGGGCATTATGTTTAGACAGGGAACTTATCGGCCGATGCGATACGTACGTATAGCGCGTATTTATGCGAGGGGTGTTTCGATCGCCCCGCGTTCGCCAAAACGACTCCGCAATTTTCGCGTGACTCACCGACGATGCGTCTTTCGCTCGGTCCCTTTCGCGTACAACCCCTCTTTCTCTCTCTCTCTCGCGCGCGCAAAAACTGAAATCCACGATGCGCTTAGCCGAAATTGAGACGCATCGCGTGCTCGCCGGGCTGCGCTCGAACGCGCTGTCCTTTCGGCGGTGCTCGTTTAAACGGAGAGAAGACGCAAAATTGCAATGGAACGTTCCGAGGAGAGACGATCGACCGCAACGTTTTGACCGTTTCTCAAAAGCGGCGATTGCCCGAACCACGAGTAGTCGGAAACGAAAACGATACGAGGAAGGCTGCTTGCGCGTCTATTTATACGTGGAATTTTCGTAGAGACGAGAATCGAAGAGGCTTGGAATCTTCCTCTTCCTCTTCTTCTTCTTCTTCTTCTTCTTCTTTTTCTTTTGCCTCTTTTATCCTGGTTCTCTTGATCTTTATTAATTCCACGTTACGATGACGGAGACGCGCCGCGACTTCGAGAGAATCGTGATCCTACGATTCTTCGAATTCGAAATTAGGCGGCGTCTAGATCCAACGAGATGCTCTATTTTTATTTTACTGTATCGAGCTCAACTAAGAGCCCGTTTACAGAGTTAACACTATACAGTAAACTACAGGATATATATTTTATCTATGGTTTAACAATTTGTCTTATCGAATGCGGTCCGGCTGTGTTCGTTAAATCATAGAACCCGTAGCGCCATCTATCGGACGGTAACGGCATTATTAGAAAGGTACATCTTTCATATTTCAAACGCACCCTAGTTCGTGCTAATCGGATCATAGGTACCCGCCTACACGCTTTTTAACCCTTTGCACTTGTATTTATATTTAAGAAGGCTACCGATCGACTCGGATTTTTATTTCATTCTCGAACAAAATGAAAACACTTTTATGGGAATATATTACATTTAACTTGCCAGTTTAAAAGAAAAGATATATAGTATATATAGAAAGAATAATAATAAAATACATTAACCTTAAATTAGCTTAAATAGATTAAAATTGAATTAAATCAAAGCTTCTCTTAATTTAATTTAATTAAGCTTGGAAAAAAATTTGTCGGGACGTTCGAATCGCTAAAAAAAATTTATGATGATGATTGGATATGGCAGGATACGCTCTACGATGGAAATTATCTCGCACTTCGGTGCGTCCGAAATTTTTTATTATTAAATTTCGATTTCATCGATCTTTCACTTCGACTCGTAGTTACCTACGTACGTACACGCGCATGTATTCTGTTTGCTCGATCACGCGATCTCGAATTCAATATTTGGCCCACCTTCGACACGTAGGAAATCAAAGGCGATCGTAGCATCGAAAAAAATATTTTGACAGAACTCTTGTGACGTAGTTCGTTTCGAAGAAATCGTACGAAGGACGCGAACGAAAATGACGAAGTGATGACAAGTCAAAGATCGCCCTCGTACTTCGACTGGAGAGACTCGAAATCGAAGGAATGAAGAGCGCGTGACTTCGCGGAACGAGGAGAGTTTAATCCTCCTTAGGCTTTTACGTTATTTTAAACTAAATTAATTAATTCAATGCAATTTTTACGATATTGTCAGAAAGTGCTTGTAATTTCAACGTTATGTGGAATTAATTTAATGTTAATTATGAAAGTGGTCAAAGTCAAAGACTTAAGGAAATTGTTCACTACACCGGAGCTCATCGCACTCCTCGATCGAAAATACTTGAATTCTGATTTAGATATTCGTAAAATCTATAGCTCATATGTAAAGAAACGAGAGGAAAATAACCAATCATTTGTTAAGGTGTGCATCTACAGGAAATTATTTAATACCGAATTTAATTTAAATGTCCATGCTCCTCGAAGAGACACGTGCCAAAAATGCGATTTACCGAAGAGAAAAATCGAAGCATGCAGGAACGAGGAAGAGGAGTTACATCTTAGACGAAGTCGTGATTTACATTTGCAAAGTGCCGAACGAGCAACGTCAAGATGTCTCTAAGGGATAAAACTACTTCGAGAGGTGCACTGGAAGTGGCATTTCGCATTTTTCGTTAGTACAGCTAGCAGAAAGTCGCACTAAGAGGGTTAAAACGTCCGAAGACGAGGAAGTAGGTGAAGGTGTAGCCGCGCGCCTCGCTAGGTACCTTCCACGATCGAGAGTACATGAGAATCTCTGCCGCGCAGGTTTTTACCTGGAGGATACGCATGCGCCACGACCGACAGATGTTTCCTCCTCGCCAACTGTTGCACGCTGCGATGGAGCGAGGCGAGGCTGCATCTGATTTACCGAGGAAAGAAAACGGAGGGAAGAAAGGAAGGAAAATTCGTCCTCCTTCTAGACGACCCTTTTGCCCCTCCTTCCCCGCTCCTCAGCGTCGTACGGTGTTTCGTGCCTCGCGTTTCCACTCGAAGAGCAGCTCGTGCCCGATATCGCGGCCTTTTTCGGGTCGAGACGTCGCCAGCGCGAGCATATCCCCGTGGACCGACGCGACGCATCGAATCTCCGTCGTTTAACTTGTAGCGACCACGGGATTGTAGGTGGTGTCCTTTCTTTGTCTTTTTTATTCTCTAGTCGAGACAATGAATCACCTCCCGCATTTAACAATAACTACGCATTTATTGGAGCCTCGATAATAATAATAAAACAACAACAACAACAACAACAATAATAATAATAGTGATAGTGATAGCGATAGTGATAATAAGAATGATAATAATAAGAAACGGTTGTAGAGAATACAAAATACACCTTGGAAGTCGCGCTACGAATATCTATACCCCGAGTTGTAGGCTGGCGCGCTGTTCCCCGGTCTACCACGTCTAGGTACTAGGCGCAATGGTTTTCGTGTATATATATATATTTTCCGGTGGTCGCTAGAAACTCTTTGGGACACGGTGGGATTAAAAGTGTCCCACCTTTTTGATGTATCGTACGGCTCGATGGGACATTTCTAGTCCCACCTCGAAATCTTGCAATAACTGCATGCGCATAGGTTTGTGGCGACTGTTTTATCTAGCACCCAGTCGTGGTAGACTGGGGGATAGCGCATCTGCCTACGAATCAAAAGACCGAAGTTCGATTCCCGGTATGTGGATCCTCAGCGAATAAAATCCGGAGGAATAGAAACACAAGCGTAAACAATAACAACGCTAGGCGTAGAAGGACAGAAGACATTAGTCCGCGTCCCCGACACCAGAGGGACACGGTCCTTCTCTTTTCCATCCAGAAGG
>JAITYT010000782.1:457089-467902 GCA_025433975.1 Liostenogaster flavolineata
CTGCTTGAAATCTCGTTGGGCTAATTTTTGCTCGCTGTCGATACTCGATCGCGAAAAAAATCGATCGTCGTTCGCTTTCGCTTTTAAGAGCGAAGTGAATCGAGTAAGCTCGCAAATCGACCGACAGGTCAGAAGTTCCACCGTGGAGGACCGGACGGAATTGGTTAGCCGTTAACGCGGAATTCGCGTTGACAATGTCGTTCCTCCTCTTATTTCCGTCTTATCGAACGGTTCCGCTCGATTTCTCCTATTTACGCTTGATTTCGAGAAAGGTTAAACGAGGCTCTCGCGCTCGCCGTTTTCCTTCGTCGAAAGAGGAGCCAGTGCGAGAGAGACTTCTCTCTATCTGTCTCTCTCACTCTCGCTCTCCTCGCGCTGGCTCCTTCCTTCTCCTTCCTACGAGCGACAATGGGGGCGTTCCACTGGTTTATCGATCGTTCTCTCGTACCTCGGATACACGGTTAGAGAACTCGAACGGAAAGCATGGCGCGGACTCGTGACTCTCGCGGGCATCCGCCGGCTTCTCGAGAGTCGAAAAATGATCTCGGTCTGGCGATCACAGTCATTGACTTCGCTTACCGACTGGAGGGAGAGCGCGAGATATTACGTTTGCGTGATCAAGCAGATGGAGCAGAAATACGAGGAAAAGGAGAGGCTGCGACCAACGACGCACGAATGACCGAGAGCGAACGAATCTCTAATAATAGTGCGCGTCTGTACGTCAACGCGTTGACTGCCGCGACCAATCGTAAAAATACATAATACAACAAATTACAAATATATATAAAATAATAAAAATATGTAAATATCGATGCTGATAAATTTGTCAATTTCGTTGTTACTATAATAGTTTGAAGAAACTGATGCCATATAGAACGCGTAAGAATAATTTTATTAACACGTGAAGAATATATTGCTGAATCTTATCGAAACATTTTAGGCAAAGAAAACCGATACAATTGACATAATATGTTACCACTTTTGTGGTAAATTTCTTGCGCTTAGTCTTCCTGGCTGCTTTAAATTTTTTTCGTAGCACCCTTTGCAAAAACGTCTTACGTCTCGTGCTTTTCCCGGCATTGTTTTAAATTCGTGACGACATTTCCTCTGTACGCGGTTACAACTCTATCGTCGGAACATCGCGCCAAATGCATTGCTAATTTTATCCTAAAGTCGGGAATTGAAATATTTTTTCGAGTCACTCGTTTGAATAACACCAGTGAATTTGTAACCAAGCGGGTCTACAGCGCCTCGAGGGTCACCGGTTACCCCCACCACGAGAAGCGCGTTAAACACGATTAAACGACTCGACTTATCTGCTGTAAATAATATTTCAATACAATATGCATCGCATCATAGAAAATTCACGTTGGCGTCCTGAGCAAACCACGTAAAATAAACGCTGCAGTCAACGTGTTAACGAAGTTAACAACACAACACGTGTGTGATAGCCGAAACAACCGTTAGTGTCCGCTCGCTTAAATTTGTTGAATTAAATTTGTTATTATTGTCGTTGTTATCTTTTTTTGTTCTAATTTCGTGAATTTAGTTGCTTCGAAAGTCCTAATCGTCGTCTCTCGATGGATTTCGATCTGCGAGCGAGCGAACGAACCAATCCATTCGTAGAAGGAAGGTAGAGATATGAAGAGAGAAGAGGAAGGTGAAAATTTTAGAACGACTCGATGCAGCGAAGAAAAATGTGGCGTATCGTTCGGGAGGTTAAGGGAGGAAAATGACGCCGTTGGTGGTGCGAAGCGCGCTCCGAATCGAAATTCATGGACGTCCTCGAGCGACTCGACGAGCGCGGCGCGACGCCCGACGAAGTTTTCCAGACACCCGCGTTTAAAGCGTGATTGTGTATCGAGGCGGCGACGGGCACCGGCATCGCGCGCCCGACAAAGCGAGAGGAAGAGCGCGACGCGTCCCCCCGCGATGGCACGAACGAATGCAACGAAATCGAAGAGGAAAAAAGTCGAAAGGGAGCCGATCTCGAGTCCTCCGAAAACGAGCCGAGAATGTCGATGTCATCACTGTCGGTATTTCCTAAAGATTCCAAATTCAGGAGCTTCCTAATCGTTTCAATAATATCCATGTATCTCGAGTAACCCGTAAGAAAAATCGAAAAGTACGAAAACGTATTTAATTAGATGTTAATAGATAATAATCGAAGGGAGAAACGTTGACGATGAAATTTAAGAAAAAGTTACGAATCGAAGATAAACGATAGCTTTCATAAGGACGAAATCTATATTACATTATATATTAAATATAGTGTTGGATATTGTTCTACGACTATTATAAATCATATATAATCAGCCTGAATCATAAAGACGCCGTTAGCCCCGTATATATTATACACACTCTTCTACTTATCTTACTCGTCCAGCGCGCACATCACCCGCGTCGGGGTGCGGAGAACCGCCAAATTCAACATATAGATATTTTATAGATATTATCTACATTTATATTATAATATTTATGTAATAAAATTTAATATTACAAATATATAATATTTATACATCCTACATCAATTTTCACGAAGATCAAACTCACTTTAGAAAATAGCTTCAAAACGAGAAGACTTTCCGATATTTCTAACAAATCAAATTCGCCCTCGTTCGGCTCAAATTCCCCCCTTGTCTCTACGAGGTCGCATATTTTCCACGACGTACATATCGCACGATCAACCAAACACTTTCCTCGTCGTAAATCGGTACGAAGAATTCGTGCTTTGGATTCCCTTGGGAGAACGTCCCTAACGTTCCACCCTCGACGTCGTCACCGAAAACATCCCCTCCTTCCTCCCTTCTTCCGACTGTCTTTAATCGCTCGACGGCGATTCTATAACAGAAGCGAGGTCTTTTCCTTCTCCTCGTCGTTTACGCGATCTCGCGACGACGAGAGGCGTTGAACGGGGAAAAGCAGCGTCTGCCGGTACTACAAGCCAGAGTTTGCTCACGCACCGTAAGAATCGTATCGCTTGGCTCGCGTTAACAGGCGCAAGCTTTCCCGCCGTACGACAAGACGTTGCACCGTGACACGACGTTTCCCAGAGACTCGCGGAATCGCGCTCGCTTTTGCCGCCTTTGAGCTTGCGCGCTTTCAAACCGCTTCTCCTTTGAACCATCGTTCGCGTCGCGTTACCGTGTCGCGCGGAACGCGATGGACTAAGATCAAAAATAAAGAGACGAGGATAAAAAATTAGAAAAGAAATTGCTCTTCGAACCGATCTCAACACGTTCGACGCCTCCAGCGGGAATAACAACGACGCAACTCGAGTAGCAGTTTTTTTATATTTTTATGTTGTATACTCTGTTTTCTTTTTTTTTTTTTTGAAGATATATTTATTTTGAAGAAAAAAATTAATCATATAATATATATAATAAAATATAATATAAATAATTAAATAATAAATAATTTTTTTAGACAACCCAATATTTCAGTGTTCGTTGCGTTAAATTCTTTTTAAAGATCCAACTGAAAATCCTATTTAATTTGAAGAGGAAGAGCGTTAGCCATATTTGGGTTCAAATCCGACTGTCGGATCGCCAGAACGTAAACAGAGCGATAAGCGGGTTGTAAAAAATAATATCAGTAAGTTTAATATCTTTATGTTGTATATCCTATATTTATATTTCAGTACTTCTTCCTTTCATTTCTTTTTGAACATCCTATTGAAAATTCTATTTAATTGGAAGAAGAGCGTCACCCATAATTGGGTGACGCGGCGACCAACGTGTTAATTACGTTAAAAAGAAACGAAACGAAGTAATTATATAGCGTTGATTCGTCGCGCTTTGGCGAAGGTTGAATTTGGGCTCCGTAGGAAACGTAGGCGATTATCGGTGGTCGATCAACGTATTAAAGCGATCGAACGTGCTCTCGAGCGAAAACGAAGCTAAATTTGCAGCGGCGGCAGTCGCGTCGCCCGTGTATTTGCATTCGCGCTGCGTTTGCACTTGCGTTCTCGTAAGCGTGCGTAACCGCGTTCACGTGTTCAAACAAGCACGCCCGCCCCGTCCATTCGTGCTCCCGCGCCAGTTTACACTGCCTCCGTTCGCATTTGCCTTCGGCGTGCCACCACGCCGACTCTCCCGAAGAAAGAGAAACGTGCCGATAATAAAAATCGTCTTTCTTCGCCCTCCGGCCCTATCGAAAGATCAATTTTTAAACGGTCCTACGAAAAAACGCTCCGATATCGCACGGCGCCTCGTTCCTGGATGGAAAGCTCACAGCTTTTCTTCTGTTCTGAAGAATCGTGACCGAAACTTTGCGGTTAGTTTTCGTAAAACTTAATCTATCTAAAAATATAAATTCGATTAAAGCGTTCAAATGTTATAAATGAAGTATATAATTCGATCAGAGCGTGCAAATATCATAAATAAAATATATAATTCGATCGCAGGGTGTCGCCAGAGACGACAATGTACGGAAGCAACGTATATACGAAACATTCGAAGCATTCGAGACAATTTCATTCATTTCCACGACATTTCGTCGTATTTCAAATATTCGTTGCTTTACGTCGAAACCCCTCGTGTTTTCTTCAGACACTATACATAAATTTATATTCAAATAAGTAGAACCGGGCACTGTTCCATGCCTCCACCTTTCGCTCATCGGCCTGAAATCTACCTCGCTTCTAGACAAGTCATCCTCGAAACTATGGTAGAAGGGAACGCTCGAACTACCGAAATTCAACGTTCACCTTATTATACCGATTCCAGATACCGTATTTATGAAAAACAAATTACTTAATTACGTATTAAACAAATCTAATTGAACGTAAATTACACCGAAAAGAAATATTATATCAAAATTCATAAAAAAAGGAATGTTTTAAAAACCAATAACGCTTACAGGAAGTGACGAAAAGGCTATTTCGATCACTTTGGTAGCTCTAGTGGTATAATAATATCGTTTTTATATCCACACGATGTACACGATCGACCCCAGATATTTATCGAGTGATATCTATCGTACGTCCGTTGTTGTATTAGGTTGTCCGAAAAGTAACTTCGTTTTTTCCCAACAATTTTTCATAAAAGCGACATAAAAAACCATAGAAACCGATTCTTCATTTTTCATTTATTCTTTAATTTTAAAAAATTTTTTTATTTAGAAAAAACGGAATTACTCTCCGAACAACCTTTCCGAAGGATACAACAACGGACGTAGATATCACTCGATAAATGTCTGAGATCGATCGGGTACATCGTGAACGTCGTCTACCAAATTTAGCCGCTGAACGGGATCTCGACGTCGCGTGCGAAAATACTGCGGATCGAAGCGTGCCTCCACTGTCGTCGACGTCATCGAGGTTCGCCCTCTTTTTCGTCCGAGTTATCACGCGATTTTCCCATCGATCTCGCGATGGTACAAACGCGCGCGACCATTTCAAGCAGATTCTTTTTCACGATACCGTCGAACTTACGTCCTGCCGACGACGAAATCCCCGAACGACATGTGCCCTCGCACGCGACTTCCATCGGTAACTTTCGCATATTTACAAGGGCGCACTGACTGCCTCCGACATCTACCATTCATACGAGCTTCCATTCCACTTCATTCGAAACTTTTCGTTCGTTCGTTCGCCAAGTCGAAAACTGTCGTGAAATATCGATAAGACTTTTAAAATCGATTTTTAGTAACATTATTTACTACCCAGGAAAGAAACGAATGAATATTGAATAAGCATAATAATTTGTACAAAAATAGTGTAGAAATGGTTTTGTGGGTGCCGGGGAAGCGGGGAGAGGCGTTAAATAATTCTTCCAGATCTATGTACACGCGTTTATTCGTTAGCACTCCCAAACCAAGACTCAGACTCTCATTTGTTCCACACGCATTTATTACTTCGCACACACACTCTGTCTCTTACTCCCTCATGCATACTCTCTCTCTCATGCTATCACGCTCGCTACCATACCACGCGTCTTCTCGACCACGCAACTGTGTTTACCGGTCGCGTAGGAGACGCGGTTCATTTGCTCTGGCGTAACATTCTTTCCTGTCGCTCACATATGCTACATACGCAAATATATATATATATATACAACTATGTACGTGTGCTACTTCACGACAATAGCTCGCGACACACGTGGCGATCGTCTGATGCCCCGGTGGGTCGCTACAGTTTATATTGTACAAATAAAATATTTAATTTCACATTGAAATAAAAATTTGTTGTAGATTTTTAATTCTAAATACGATTCTCTAGGAATACGCGAAATGTATCGCATAATAAAAATTTAGAGAATTATTATAATATTCTTCGCGAAAGATGACAAAATAATAACGATTATTATTGATATTATCGGCATCGACCTCGAGGATCGTTACTAAATGATCGTATTATTACGAAAAATTCGCCAACTATTACGAAATATTTCTCGGATGGACGACAATTGTGCAAGATTAAGAGATTATTTTTGACTAACTGGACGATCTCGCTTGGACGAATTCGTCGACCTCGTAGGAGCGTCTAGCGAAGCTCGCGTGGCATTCGACGCATCGACGGATGTTAAAAACGATCTAATCGAACTCGCGCTCGTCCTGCTTTCGCGGAATGCGCGAAATGAAACGGGGTCGTCGATATCGTCTCGTACGTCGACATGGCGCGGAGCTTTTATTAAAAGTCCATCGAGACGAGACACCTTGGCACTTCGACTATGAGAATGGAGATGAACGGAGAAGGAGGCACGGATAATAGAAAACCAAAAGGGGGATGCGATGGACGGAAACCACTTTAAGGACTTATTTTTATTGGATGTTTCTTTTTTTTTCTCTGTCTGCTAGCGCGCCGAGTCGGGTGGGAGAAAAAGCAAAGGGGGGAGGCGAAGGAGAAGACAGAGACACGCCGTAAAAAAGGGGTGCGCGCATCTTCCATGCGCGAAGCGTAGGAGAGTGCGTTTGACTCTCGTACGCGCGGCAAAAAGGCCGCGACGCTCGCCATCCCTCCGCTTCTTCGTCTTCGGCCATTTCCGAAAGTACCGCCTTGTCGAGAGGAAGGAAAAAACGACGGACTGGGGGAGAAGGGAAGGTAGAAAAAAAAGGAGAGATCTATTAATAGGAGGCTTGGAAAGCCGGCGACTCGTCAACGAACGACAGAATTCTAGGAACGAAAAAGAACGTTAAAAAAAAATTGAAAGAAGCGACTCCATCGATCGATCCTCTTCGAATCACTTTCGAACGCGTGTACGGTGAGAGTTGAATTATTAATATTATATACCGCGAGATTATATAATATTATATCGCTTTAATCGAATAAACGTCTGGACGTTGTAAGAATTATTACTCTAAATGGAGACGATAGAAAGACCCGTGGATTTGTCTCTAATCACTCGTGCCATCGTCAATTATTCATTTTTTATTCTTTCAATTATCTTTTTTTCGAGACGTTCGTACCGTGAAGGTGTTCTTCCAAGTCGTAAAAATAAAGACTAATTTAAATACAATCGCGGAGACGCGTCATTTTATTTTTACCCATTTCCAATAGCCAGTAATTTTAATGGACACTATCAAATCGTTATTTTCTCGCGACGTAATAATTCTACTTACAACTGGAAAAAATCCTACATGATCGTGTGCAATCGAAAGCTCGTACTATTCCTAAATTGACTATACTCGAACCGTTAAATAATACGTTTCAAATGCAATAACGTTTCTTGGAAAAATGCCGACGCTCCAAATACATCTTTGTAATTGGCTCAAGACTTATTCGAAGAATAAAACGTCGTGTTTCCCGTTGCATCGCCGTAAGAACGACGATGTCTCAAAGATCGGAAGCGAAGAAACCTATTGGATCGTTCGGAAAATAGTTGCGTTCTTTTTTTTCAATGAAAAAACCTTGCTTTTTGTTAGAAAAAAAACTGTGGGGAAAAAACGAAATTACTTTTCGAACAACCTAATAAAAACTCTCTTCGATGCGAACGAGCCCGCCGCCTTCCGTCTTTCGATCGAGGATAGAAATCGACACGACGGAAGGACGAAACAACGTGGATAAAATTGGCGACGAGTGACAGCTCCGTAAAAGCAAGGAATCTCGAGCGGAGTATGTCGAAGCGGCGGTCACGAGTTAACGCGCGCGCGATGATGATCCACCAAAGGAGATCCGTCTAGCCTCGAAGCACCCTCCACTGGCGAGGAGCTGCGAACTAGCCGTAAAAATGTACAGGCACGTAGCCCGAGAAAGCTCTCGAGTTCCTCCACCGGACTTTTCGCAACGGCGACTTCTCTCTTGCTACTCGAACGAGTCGTCCTCCTCCCGACGATCGGTGCGAGGCCAACGAGAAAGAGAGGAACGCTCTAGGTCCTCCGGTACACGCAAATACGCGACTCCGTCGAAGCGTGGAGAAAAAGAAAGGTCGATGGTCGCGCGTCGAGTGCGACGCCGATTTTGCTAGACTTTGCCGAGGACCGACAGTGGACCTTTCGCTTGGACGGTTTCAAAGTTAACGAAAGTGCGTAGTGATTTTAATGAAATGAAATTTATCGAAACACTCTAAACAAAAATATGGTTTGGTTGGTTTTGCGTGTATTACAAAACGCGACGACTTTTTTAGTCAAATTTCTGGCTGTCTTTGCGAACGTCTCCTTTCTTTTCGTAATTGGTGAACGATTTTTTTTTCAATATGCATACGAATAGGAAGCAAAGTAGATTGCAGCCGTCTCAAATGTCGCCGTTAAGTGCTCGCTCGCTGCCGGCTGAACGGATAGAACATCGATATCGGAGCCGGGCTCAACGTTTTAAGGTATTAGGTTGTTCGAGAAGTAATTTCGTTTTTTCCCAACAGTTTTTCATAAAAACAACACAAGAAAAACAAAAGAAACGTAAAGACAACGTTTTCTCATTAAAGAAAAAATCATTTCTGTCGTATAAACGAGCGCGCAATATTGCAATCAATTTGAGAGTATCCGAAGTATACAAACAATTAAACAAATGAAAATGTACTCCAAAAATAACAACATTATTTTTTTAAAATAAACGAAAAGTTCACTGTCGGTCCCCAGGGACTGACGTAGCGCTCAACGTGTTAAACGATTCCACCATGCTGCTAAGGTGGCGACCACTCGATGGGCGTTCAATGTTGCAGTCAACGCAAGAGTATGCAACATTTACAAACAATTAAATAAACGAAAATGTACTTTAAAAATAAGAACATTTATTTTTTAAAATAAACGAAAAGTCCGTGCCGGTCCTCAGGGACCGACGTAGCGCTCAACTTGTTAACACGTTGAGTGCGACGCCGATTTCGCTAGACTTTCGTTCAGGCGGCAAGCCGCCATGCGACCACTCGACCAGTGCCGAGTTAAAGTATATAAATAGAAATAATTAAACGAATGAAAATGTGGTCGCTAACGGTAAGAAGGCCTCCAAAAATAACGACATTTATTTTTTAACCTTGATATTACCGGTTCCACGCAAAGACGTCGCCCAAACGAAAAGTTCACCGTCAGTCCCCAGGGACTGACACCGCCTAAACGGAAAGTCCATGCCGGTCCCCAGGGAGCGACGTAGCGCTCAACGTGTTAAACGATTCCATCGCGCGTCCGAACGAAGCGAACGGCCATTGTTATCGACGTTGACGCGACTAACGATGCCGAGACTCGACGGAGTACCGCCATCCAAACCGAACTTTCCGTTTCGCTCGAGCGAATGGCGAGATCGCAAACGCAATTATGTCATTTCACGGAATAACGGGATATTATCGTGGACGATTCCTCGGCCTCGAGCTGCCGACGCTCCATCGTAACGCGTTCGTACCCACCAACGAAACCTCCAGCCTCGCGTCGTTCTCCTTTTTTCCTCTCCCTTTTCTCTTTTATTCTCTGGCTACGCGCGAAGATGGTTACCGCGAACGAATTTCTCTCGATCGTTGGCAGGAAAAAGATACGATACCTTCGAAAAATGGAGAATCCAGTAGGAAAATCTATCGACGGAGAGAAACTGAAACTGGGTTTATGTCTCGAAAGTGGCATCGTTTTTACAGCGACGGTCGATACGATTTGCTAGGAATCGATGCCTTCCTCGAAAATTACTCGTCTTTGAAACGATTTTGCGATTTCTTCGACTTTGCGCGTCCTGTAACACGGAATTAATGCGATAATCAGGATAATACGATGATTAGGTGGACGAAAGGACGAAATTCCATAGAATGGACGCGCTTCGATGCGATGGAAATTTCCGACGACCGATTTTCCGTGCGAACTAATTTTTGAGCGTATTCGACGCATGCGACGCGCTTTTGCGCGTATCACCTGCGCTATTTTTACCACCGAGGCGCGCTCTTTAAAGAACGGCCACCTGTTCCATGAAACACGGTACAAAACGTATATCGATTAATTTAATTGGCAAGCGGCGTAAATTGGCGTACTGCTGGCTCTTTCGTTATCGTCTTCGCATCCGCGCTTACGAGACCCGTTGTAACGAACTCTTTTCGTAAAGGCGCAAGACGGCGTAAAAAAGGCGAACGTTTCTTCCTACGAAGAACGTTCGAACGTATACGCGTAAAGCGTATCTTTATCGAAATAATAAAAGTCTTTATGCGGGCATCCCTCGGATAACACGGTTAATTGGTTCCGTGTTGTTCGAAATCTTTATTACGTATAACATAACACAATATAATATAATATAATATAATATAACATGATGATATAACTACATAAATAAATAATATATAAATAATACTATTTATATTAGGACCTTGAATAAGTTCTCTCTGTTTTCAAATAAATGGCATTGCTACGACTATGTGCATGTAATTTCTAAAGGTAAGGCATATACATTAAACTACTGTTGGTAAGTTTGAAC
>JAITYT010000793.1:23978-66041 GCA_025433975.1 Liostenogaster flavolineata
CTCAAAAATTTCTTTTGCCATTTGTACACAGCTAAAGTAAATTGCTCTAAAATATGGATTCCGCACCAGCTGACGGAGTGCAACTTCTTTAACCGTGTTTTTACGCGTGATTTGCTTCTTCAATAAAAAGAACGAAATCCTTTTTTGAAGATATTAGTTATTCGGAATGAAACGTGGATTCTGAACGAGAACATTACATGTAAACATTTTTGGTAAACATACAAAAATCACATTCTTTCAGAAATTAAAAATCAAATCGGCTGTATTGTCATTCAGCAATTACTTAGCAACTTAGCAACAACAAAGTTCCTCGTGGCTATTGTCATGGTCATTGTTACGAGGCGTTATTATCAATAAAGTATATATTTCTATTAAAACGTAAACACGCTCGATTAAACCCGATGCGAGTGATTAGTGGACGAACTTATTTCTTCCGTAAGAAAAATCATTCCCAGTGAAAGCACGGAATAAAGTTAGTGCACCTTCTGTACAGATAGAGGAAGATAATACAATTAAATTTTTAGGAATATTTAAAATTAATTCTATTCTTCATCAAATTCGGTTATTAGAATTATTAGTTGCTACGTAAACAGTTACTAAAGTGGGCTAGTTATAGATCTATCTTACTTTTCTTCAACAATAAAATATTTTGTTAAAGTCTATTCACCGACAATCAATAAGAATCTTGTTTTCGCTATTATGTCGATAAAACAACGATAAAAAAAACGGGAATATGCAACATTTACGTTTTAATGCTCAATCGCATAAAGCAAATCGTGCGTATATGTATGACGTAAATATATTATTCAAGAGATTTTCTTCATTGAAGACACGTGCACGCCTTGATTTGGTAGAATCAAGCCAAGGATAAAATAAGCAAGCTGCACTAGGATGAAAATCGTTACAATAATAATAATCAAGACGAAGCTGTAGACGTCCAATAAAGCGATCTTCCACCAAGACAGCTCCATTGCTGGTGATCGAAGGGCATCTTTTCCATGTTTGATAATGTATTCTATCCAATAAAACGCCATATCTATAGGTTTTAATGGCCGATCCAGAAACTTCACGGAAATCTTTTGTATCGTTTCCCTGAAAGTGATTGACGTAATTAACTGTGTAGTCAGCATATTGTAATTTTTTTAACGATACTTATTTTTACGTAATAAAATTGATAAGACATAGTGGAAATGAGATTTAAACATTCATATGAATGTAGTTCAAAGATTTTTGCGTAGAAAAGTTAGTATTCATTTTTATAGCAAAAGAGATAAGAAGAAAAATTATTGTAATATTAAATCTTAAAATAATTTAATAAACGTATTTTTGTTCGCTTATTAAAAATTATACGAAAGAATTTGAGATACTATATGATGTATGTATGTATATGACAGCAGTATATTTAATTCATTATATTTTGTAAAATGACAGCTTTAACATTGACTAATCGCGAAACATTGTTACTAGATATTTTCCGGTGCTGACACGAACATCAACAACCTGCTATTATCATGTGTTATATAAATGTTAATAGTTTCATTGAAACTTGCTTCATCATACATAGTACTTATAATCAAGCATTACGTAATTGTTATTGATGCTGATCTAATAACAACTATAATAATAGGTTTTTAAATAACATCCCACATACAGTTGTTGATGATAAAATCGCTTACGTAAGTTACATTTTTTACAAATGATAGTCACAAAAGTGATAAATGAGTAGAGTACACATGTGAAGATGAAAAAGCTACAAGCAATAAAATTCGATTTCTATCTTTGTACAATTTTATCTTCTTGTTATTCAACGGGGTATGAAACTTTGATTAAAATTGAACTAATGAAAAATACATACTTGTAAATAGGATTATATAGAATTTCATTCAGAGCATTGTCCATGTCCTCTTCCGTCATTGTTCCGACATCCAATTTGATCGCAATATTTTTCGATACGTAATTAGCGATGTTTACAAATTGATCGGCGAATAGAGGAATTCCAATCATGGGAATGGCACAAGCTACTGATTCTTGTGTGCCCATTAAACCACCATGCGTGATAAAGGCCTTTACGTTAGGATGCTCTGTGACATATGAAACAAGTTCCTTAATTAACACGTAAAACAGAAACTAAAAATTTATCAAGTAGATAAATTAGATTATATTCATACAATACGTTGTAAATAATTCTTATACTGTTCTTTTTTTTAATTAAACTTACTTAAAACTTTTATTTGCTGTAGCCAAGAAGCAGTATGTACGTTGCTTGGTAAACCCGGTGGCAATTCTTTGGGATTCGCAATTTTCATTAAGACGCGCACGGGTGCTATCTTTTTCAGTGATTTGTAGAATATATCAAGAATCCTTCGGGGAAACGATTCAATTTTGACCATCGATCCAAAAGAAAAATACACAATGCCATCCCGGCTCTCGTTCATCCACTTTAGCAGCTCCTGCAAAAATCGTTCCATTTTGTATAGATAATATATTTTATTAATTAAGATTCTGTACCGATTATATATTAATTTATATTTATTTATTGCACTCTTTTTGGTTAAATTCTAAACTATTGAAATAGATAAAATCGTAAATGCCTGACTAAATAATGAAGTTGAATTCAAAATCATCAGATTCAAAGTATAGGGTGTAAAATGATATTGAACCTTGTCTGTCACTGACGTATTCTACATCTTTGAAACGGTGAAAATCTATAAAAAAAAAAGTCACCGGAAAATTATCATCCTTAACTTCAAATTTCAAGGTAAATTTGAGTTATAGATCTTCACTGATTCGAAGATGAAGAATACGCTTGTGACAATTAGGATCAAATATTTTTGTATATCCTGTACATATCTTATGTTGATGAAAAATGAATAATATCAATGTTAAATATTAATTGTGAAGAAAATGAAATTACTGTCGATAATTGCGTATCGTCATCCTTTATGTGTAATCCACCAATTTCTATCATCGCTGGTGTCATCGGTCTGATATCGTTCAAAGCGATATGAGAATTCACCAAAATTATAGATATGTTGGATTCCAATTCTCTTACGCTAGGTAAGTTGGGTCCTACGTATCGTTTTAGTTGATCGTCTTGTACTTTGGTCACATAATTAAAATATATTTTATTGAACGTTGTGCTAGCAGTATTATAAATACGTTGCCAAAAGTTCATCTTGCCGGTTATAGCGAGCACGTTATTCGGTACGAATGCGAGATTTTCCGGGTTAGAGATTATGCCGTTCGACCATGGATATAAAACCGATGAGCTGACGCCAACCACAGGTACGTTAAGAAGATAACCAAGGACGGCATAGCAGGAAGCACCAAAGATCTAAAGAAATTGTTACAGAAAAATGTAATGAATGTAAAAATAAATAATTTGAAACAAGAATTTAATATGTCATTTGATTTACACAGTAAATGAAATTCGGCAACGTAGATCTTTTTACAAGGAGAAGTCGAGACTATTACGATAGGTCAATACGTATGAAAAAATTGCCTGCATTTTCTTCCTACCTCTATTAAAACAAGATCGTAAGGTGGATCTTTCGGCGGGTGGTGTATCAATTTTTCTATATCGGGATGAGACAGATACTCGCACACATCGTTGCCACCCATCGTCGCAACGGCGTGAACAGGAAGCCCACCAATAAGAGACAACATTAAATCATAGGAAAGATTGTTGACTAGCTCCAGCGTTGGTGGAATCACAATGAGATCGGTGTAATTGTTATAAGGCTTCTTTTGAGGAAAGGCTGAGATCACGTCCACTTGATGACCCTTATCCGCCAGCCCTTTCATCAGTGCTTCGAACATAACGAAATGACTCTTCGCTTGAAAAATGAAGATGCCCAAAAAACGATAACAATGGCATTCTGACGATAGCCATATCACCACCAATAACAAACAAAAGTACAATAACTTCATTTTTTACTTTTTTACTATTATACACTTTTATTTTTACTACAAACGTTTACATTATTTGAAACTTTCTTTACGCTCTTCTGCTTGAGATGTTTTATTGTTACAGTAAAAGTAAGGTTCGATGAAACTTCTTTGGAGATAACTTCAAACGATTTATATATTAAGAGCGTCTATTCTTCACCTTTTTTTCATTCGTTTTAATTAATAAATCAGAGTGATTAACGGATAACAATGCGTTTTATATACGAGAATGAAATGAATATAATACGAGAATGAAAGGACATCGGTTGATACAGCAGCACTCACAGACTGTAAATACCGACTGATACTGTACATCTTTGTGGATCGCGTGTATTACGTTATATATTTGATTACTTGCAAAAAGTGCGGACGTTTATGACAGCATGGCATTTTATTACGATATACGTCAGAGGTACTTAAATATGCTAGTTCATGTAAAAATTAGTTCAAAGCTAATGACATGGTAGTATAATATTATGATTATACGTTTCTCGTTCTGAAATCTCTCTTAACAGAGATTTCTTAGTATATATATCATGTTCAATAAAAAATTTGGTTTCTATAGAGGATATTTTTGATTTGGTTTTTCCTTGTACTTCGAGCGCATATTGGTTTCACTGTCTTTCCAAAAAATCTGTAAAGACTTTAACAAGATAAAATGCAAGGGCAATGTTGATTATCAAAAATGCGAAAACATTGACGAGATTGCGATTATTTTCTCACCGAGGCAATTTCGGCACAGCGGCGATTGTAATGAATCAGCGCTATTTCTAATCACGAACTCGATCCAGTTTCCATGGAACTAACAATACGATCATTAAAGAGTTGTGAAATGATATTGTTACATCAAACAGTAACAAATAATGAATTAATAAAGGTAAAGACGAAGAAACAAAAAACATCTGTTGATTTGACAACAATTACTACAATATTACAGTAAAATATAATAATTTGTTGAAAAATTCAAGGTCAATTTACGTATTTATATATATTTTACATGTTTCTAGTACTTAACCGATACTACTTAATCGATAGTTATAATAATTTGGCTTAAAAAATTGTATTACTTTTTAATTCATTTAATTATAATTTTTATAAATACTCGCGATACTTTAATGAAGATGTTTCATTATTAACCCCTTAACCTACAACTAGGGGCATAGCCCGTAGTACGATGGTCGGGCCAAATGTAAATATTTTCGTTTTTATAAACGTTTTCAACCCAAAATTCTCAAACGTAAATCTTAGGTTAAGGGGTTAATAATTATATTTTAATAATATTTTATTTTATTATTTAAATAATAAAATAAATAATTAGTTTAAATTATATAGTTGCTCTTCTGACTATTTTTATTCACTTATATAACAAACTGCGTCCTCTGTGTTAGTTTGCAAAGATGGCTGCTTGTTTATCATTATTTTTGAACCTTATACTTGACCGTAGATAATCTTTAATCTTAATTTTGTCTATTTTTTTCTTTTTCTTGTAATGCGTTCATTTTATTCAATGACTACGTTATCAGCAACTTATACATTGCCACTCAGATAACAAAGTAGAATTAATAATGCCGAATAATACCAATATAACCGAAGGATGTAACGATTCTTTGTGAATCACTGTATTCTTTAGGGAATTAATCACTTAACGAACACTTGTGTAATAAGTCGTGCATCGATTGCCACTGTCAAAGATTCTATCGTTAAAACATCTCGATCGGAGATAGGAATTTTACTGAATGGTCCTCCAAATTACAAGTGTGAACGCCTTTTTATTCGTTGTAATCTTCTCGAAAAGAAAATTAGCTAGAGTGAGTGAGAAAGAAAAGAGCAGAATGGAGGAAGAAAAAGAAGGAAAAAGGATACAATCAGAGGATAGGTAAAGAAAGGAGAGACGACATGAACAACGATAACGACGACGACGACGACTCACCCACTGAGAGCAGTTCTATTTCGTTACCTCGATAACGGTTATGGTGTTCATGCAATGCGGTTTACGTGTGTGTTCACACCTCAAACCGAATCCCTAAACAGAAATTCAGAGAATGCGAATGCCATAGACCCTGGGTCTTCCTGGGTAATTGGGGACTGCCGTCTCTGTCCGTCAGTACGAAGGGAATTCGAAATCAGCAAGCGAATGGAAATGCCACGAAATAGCGCTATGGAAATGTAGTAGCAGTAGTAAGAACCCGATGAACGGTATAGAGTCGATGTCGACCAACGATTTCAAAATAATTTATATGGTGCTGTAGTTGAAAAAGCTTTTCTCCCCTTCGTTTTCCATGACTCTTCGTAGAGATAGGTAATGTCAGAGCATTACTTCATCGCCTTTACACTTGCGTGTTGATTCTTTTCTTTTGAATGAATTATGCGGAATTTAAAAACATTGACAAACACGTTATTACGATATAAATATACATAGACATGATATATATGACATATTGTTGTATTCAGAAATTCGAAATAAATGCATCTACGTAGAAAAATTGTGGATCAATTAAATTTCATTAGGTTTAATGTTTGCGCGCATCAACTTCAGATCTCGTGAACGTTGATGCGATTAAAGTGTGTGATTAATGAGATTCGAGGTTAATCGTTTGCTACGTTGTAAATTGTGCAAGGGTGTTACTGTGGATCGATGCTGGTATGGATGGAAGTCCTTCCTCGACAGGTAGTTTTTTCTTTCTTTTTTTGCATGGGAGACAGACGACAGGAGAGGAATGTTGTATACGATTCCGAAAGGAACACTAATTATGCTGATTCCAACAGATTTTAGCAGATAGTGAATTGAGCGTATCAACCTTCGATTGAATTTAAAAATATAATAGAATTATACCCGATAGTAGTTTTATAATATTTAGGAATTATTTAGTGCGTATAACATAGGTTAAACTACATAATTTTATCAACTCCTGTACACTTTTAGCTATATGAAATTAGAAAAAATATAGATTTACGAATATGAAAAGAATAATAAACGCAGTTTATACTGATAGGAATTTCATTATGGTATTTATCGACACATATTTATGTTAAAACGATATCATATAAAGTAGATTATATTGAAATATAAATCATTAGATAGTCAAGGTAGAGCGTTGTTGAAACTGCAACTTACATTTGATGCACAAAGGTACTTGCTGAAAGAAAGATATTAATTCACCGCATTGCGCGAATCTAAACATAAAGAAATAGACAAATGTGACTTTTAAATCCTCTAAAATTATGAATTTTCCCATTCCCGATTTCATCATTTATTACATACATTTTATATCTTATAAAATCCGCTTAAAATATTTTCTTTGTATTGTTGTAATGTTTTAGAGTTGTAACGTCGAAAAGATGTATTCACTTTTTAAAAGTTATTTCTGATAATTATTCTCATAACTTATGAAATTACAATGTTATGAAAATCTAAATTTGCAAATCAATATCTGCGATATCTATAGCTTTTCATTTAAATTAAAAATTAACTTTTATTGAAGACTTTTTTAGAAAGGCTTTTACGAAAGGTACGTAATATTTCGTCACATGGGCTTTATTACTGTTTCAGAAACGTACTGTCCTATGATATTCGACGGTTGGTCTTGTTGGCCAAATACTCCTGCCGGAGCTACAGCATACGCTGCTTGTCCTGCTTTCATCACAGGATTCGACACGACTTGTAAGTGATTTTTAATAATTTTATGTTATATATTTTTCCTACAATAAAAGTATAACGATTAAATAGTCGGCTTATGTAAAATCTTAAAATTTAAAATACTGACGATAATACAAAAAGTCATAATCGAATTTTATAAAATATAGAATTTCTATATAGATATAGTACTCGCGTTAAAATTATTTCATACAATATTTCTTTTTATAAAAATGAAATATATTTCGAAAAATGTTATTTATGTGCAGAATGTTTCACGCTTAAACAACCAAACTGAAAGGATCTAATCTTGGCATAAAAAGAAGAAAGAATGTTATATGAAGTTTATCGCGAAACACTTTTTTACATGCTACTAAAAACAGTTTGAACATAACAATATAATTTATTAGTAATTACGTCTAAAAGTGGAACAATCGTAAATTATAATGGGAGAAAATGTGCAAATCAATATTAAGCGCGAAGTATCCCATTTTCAATGTTTTTCAAAGTCTTCATAAAAATCTACTGGTTTCCAATAGGTCATCCAAAAGAGGATGTTAGCTCATTTCTCGATTCCAACCCATGGTTTGGGAAACGTCCTATTAGAAAGTATCGTCCTGAATTTACAGAAACGCAAAGAATATGAGTCTTATTCGCAACAAAACTTTAGAACTAATTGCATTAAATAGTATTACCACTATATAACTAAAAATACTGAATAATCGAAACAATATTGAGCCTTTTCAAATTAAAATTTAACGAAAAAAGAGCTCGATACTTTTTAACTACCCAATATTCTAGAAGGTATTGTATACGCAGGTCATTGAAACTCATGCGACCTTTCATGTACTGTAGGATTTATAGTTTAGAATAGTTTTAGAAACAGTTAATAACAAATAAAGGTAATTTTTAAAATCAATTCGCGCACACTTTTTTTACAGGCTTTGAACTCAACGTCTTTGTTTTACCAGTTCATCTAATCCATTGAATATTCCTAACATTTCTATGAAGCGCGATGAAAAAAATTGAATTTTAAATAGTCCAGACACAACGATGAATATTCTTATATATAAATCGTTTCACGAGACGAATACTCGACTGCAAACAACATAAACATAGACGAGATAAAGACAATCTTTTCACTTCACACATATTTCATGGTCTAATGAAAAATAGCCATCTATTTCATGCATAAAATTATTTATTTATAACTCATTAATAACGTGCTTCCTGACAAACTTTTTACATAATATTTTTGTATTGGTATTTTGTATTGGTATTGTATTTGTATTGTGTGTGGATTAATCCTTATCAGTGTGGCTGTCTAAGTATGTAACACCCTATATACCTATATAAATGATATCAGCAATGTAAATACAATTGAAGAGCGTAGCATCGTTTTTTTATTTCACATATGAACAGAAAAAATTATTAGTTCGATTAATTAAGAATATTAATTAATATATGTAATAATTGGTACTTACAATGAATAAGGCGTACGGGTATATTCGCGCTCATATCTGTGCGTTAGGGCTTAATATAATAAAATATTATAAACTAGACATAGAAAATAAATTCTTTTATTTTTAACATTTTCAACGTTCATAGAAAAATAAAAAATATATTAGTATAATTTATCTGAGAATAATAATAAAGAGTTTTCAATAGTATAAAAATATCTAAAAAGCTTTTAATTACAATTCATTTTCGAAAATGCACAGTTCAAAATTCTGGCTATTTCTAAAGCTATACAATGTACTAGTGACTGATGGATGATCGTATTCACAAAACTTTTTAATTAATTGTTCATATTTGTCAACATGAACGGATGACCTAATCGATTTTAACATGTTCACAGCAAGTAAGTATGGATAAAGAGATTCGAATTCAGTAAGACTTTCAAAAACGTCTAAAGTAACTTCTATTTTGTCACTTTTAATAATAATTTTCATGTTGTTCGCACTTATGAAGTATGATAATGTATTAGCTATGTACGATAAGAATAATGGAGAAAATGTTTCCACAAGTTCAGGTACTTTTTGAACGATCTTTCGGCCAAACTCTTGTGCCGTACGGGAGTCTGTCCACATTTTCGCGAAATTTAATAAGAGAAACGGCCTGGCATTCATTTGAGGCTTGAGAATTTTATCAAAAATGTTCAACATTGTATCTATTATGCGAATTAAAGTAGTATTAGTATATAACGGATAACCTATGATATCATTCGTAAGCGTATGCAGAAAATAATTCATAGGATAATATTGCACTTGAGTATCGCTCGGTACATTCCAATAGTTCTCCAACACGTCGCTAAAGACTCGAGAAAAAACTGTTAATCTTGAGTCTAATTTATCGTTTGACACATTTATAAAAGCCGAAAAAATAAAATTTGTGGTATAGTGATTTTGATACATGACATTTTTAAAAAATCTTTTAAGTATTTCTTCACATAATTCATCCGGGATTTTTTCCCAACAAAAATCATTAATATTATTTAATAAACGATTAATGAATTCATTTACAGTGCGTTCTTTGATATCTTGTTTCACAAAGTTATTCGCTGCTTTAAGAATTAATTTTATATAATCGACAATATAAAGGATAGGTACATTTTGCAAATTCGTTAAAAATTGAAACATTGACCAATCGTTAGCCTTTAAAGTAGTAATGTAATTTTGGAACAAAAAAAGTGTGGTTGGACTTGGTTCCTTGTGAAATAAATTAAGCATCTCTGTATATAAAACCCGTCGAATAGAGTGATGAGTCTCGCTGATCCATAGTGACATTAAAAATTCCGAAACTTGCTCTACAGATTCTATCATACAGATTATTCTGATACCATGCTTTTTTACGGACACTTGCTTGGTCGTCAAATTTTTAGCAAATGATACAACTTTCTGTACGGATATTCTTTTACTCAATTTTGTTAGCACTATAAGAGCTAATTTCATATAGTCTCCTTTGCACAATTTCTCTATTACCTTCAGTGGTACCGGTGGCCAAACTACATTTATACCCTTTAATGCGCTATGTAGGATATCGTAGTTACTTTTAGCATTTTCATCGTTAATATTGATTGTGGATTCGGTAGGTAAAAAAGGTTCAATAATAGTTGCATAAGCGTTCCCATCTAGGAGAAATGCCAAAAGATATAGAGATATATGGTCTTTCTCCTTGTTAACCTTGTCGAGAAAGCAGTTCATAAATTTTATAGGAATATCTTGATACCAATGGAGTTTCTTAATAAACCTAATCGAATCTTTCGTGTGATAATTATCATAACACTGTTGAAAATATGCCTCCCAGTTTTCCAACACGCTACGTGGATCTTTTCTCAACAGTTGTAAAGCATTTTGGATATCAACGGTCTTCTTTTTACCGACCCATGACTCGCAGAGTTGCGGTTCCTCCTTGTTAAGAAGCTTTTTAATAATGTTAACTACATACTCATTTGATTTATCCGGTGTTTCACAAATTAATAACTGAGTAGCATCCAACAACCACGGATACATGTTAATAGACAGAGATTGTGTGGATGTAGATTGTTTTATATATTTTCTATTGAAATTGTAAATGGATTGCAAAAGGGCACGTAAAATATTAAATTTGTTGTTATTCCATTCTTTTTCGTTAGAATTGTACATATTTTCTGCACAATTTATGCAAGCATCGAGACACATCCTTATAAATTCTTTTGAATACGTTGAACGAAGGTTCAAGTCACTGTATCCATTGGATATTTTTACAGTAAAAAATATTTTGATATATGTATCTATTGGTAACTTGTTCTTTAGTTTATAACATATAGCTGCTTCCAAAATAGCAATCTGTAGCAGAATATTCGAATGAAAATTGTTCGTTATGTATCCTCTTTCAATAATGTCGTTTAAGACATTCCAATGATCCTCGCTTAAATTGAAAATATTGTATAAATTAATAAGTGTGCGCAGGACCGAAGTAAAGCAACAACTTTGTTCGTTTTTATGCCTTTCGTTGAAGAAGTGTAACATCTGAAGTAACGCGTTGTCGTCCTTATTGATTTTACAAGTGTATACCCACTGACATAAAAGATTAATTCTATGATTCATTTCTTCAGCCTTCAAGATAGCATTTTTGATTAACGGTACTGATTCGTTTACGGGTATATAACACCACCAGGCTTCTTCGTAAGTTACAATATCGTCGATGTTTTTCGACATCATAATGGCCTGTGCAGTTCGTTCTTCAGGTGACAGAATTTCTAATAATCGGGGCGTAATGTTCTTCCGATTATCCAATAAATTTTTACCGTATATTTCCTTATAAGACTTTATGAGTAACCATGCCCTTTTACTTCGGGGATAGTAAGACAAGTAATCTAACATATCATGAATTTGAAACTTATTAATATCTTCCGGCAGAAGTTTCGGTAGTATGATCTCCATGCACGTATCATTAATTAATTTAAGCGGTAGAATCTCAATATATAATTTTGGTTTTGCTAGTAAATATTTTTTCCCGTTTTTCAAGAATAATCGACTAGACGATTCGCTTAACTTTAAATTAGGTGGATGTTTCTCGTGCATCTCAAAAATTTCTATGAATTCTTCCAAATGTTTTTTCACTAACTTCACCAACGTATCTATGTAATAGGTAATCTTGATTTGATTGTAAAGATGTTCGCGCGAATTGTCGTTCGGATTGCTAAGTTTAAGATAACGTATCGTGAGGTTAGGATTTTTTTGAAACATTATCTTTATTATGTAACAAGGTAAGATGATTTTCTCCTCTACAATCGTGTCATAAATGAAAGACTCACTGCAAGCCTGCAATAGACGTAGAACCGACTTAAGGCCATACATACTTTTCAGTGTTACGAAAAATTCCTCAGCTAAGGAAAACTCTTTCTTTGAAGATAAACCTATTGCCAACATCTTTATTATACATTTTCTTGTCCTCACGGATACGTAAGGAAAAAGTTTTTCGCGAAAGTATTTAACGTTGGTATAGTTCTTGTTTTGACCGTCGAAGAACCATGTGACCTTCAACGCTCTACTAACTACCAAAAAATCATCAGACTTCAATGCCTCCGTTATACCTTCATACTTCTTTAGTTCCTTAGCCGTTTCGAGATCTATTAATGAGCGAAAGGCATTTGGAAATTCGCCTGACTGGAAAACGTCTATGAGTTCCCCGGATGCTTGAACGCGGTTGAAATAAAATTTCGATATCCATTTGTACTTTTCCGTAGGCGTGTCACCCGGTATAGTTTGAATCGCACTCAAATAAGATGATATAATACTCATGATGATTTTAAAGCACGTCACGTCTCTCACACTCCAGTTATCTATAAAAATGGATGTTACGGGTTAAACTATTTATTTTTTATTTAAAAGTTTACAATACCTCGTAAAATATTAATAAATCACAATACTTCTTTTCTTCGCATTCTCCGCTCTCGTTGCGATAGCTTTCGTGGACCTTGATAATCTCTAAAAAGGAAGAAAAGAAAAATAACGAAAACAGAAATATCCACGAAATTAACTTGATAAATAATACGAAACTGAAACGAGTAAAAAATATAAATGATCACAAGCACTTGAAATTTACACTAAGCTTTGTATCATGCGAAATCGCGATTCAGTTATATATTAGATGTTCATTTCTTCGAGATATTTAAAAAGGGCGACAATACTGTCATCTACCGGCAGAAACGATCGTCCGTTTCAAGGAAAAGCTATTTTATTTCTCTTTTCATACCACTATATCTTATGCGAAGAATGACTAATCGCGAACGTCACAGCGACAAGAGGCAAATACTTACTCATAAATTCATTTTAGAGGTTAGAAACTTGTTCTCAACTGACAATGTTACTGCAAATCTTCGATCAGTCGATTCACGATTAACTTTGAGTTTCGCGGAGGAATTTATCGTGATCCTCCAGTTAACGAAAAATCTCCGATTACGTTGGATTTCGCACGGCGCGACCAGCGTCGACTCCGTTATTTCGCGACTTAATGAACAATTTGATGTCAGAACGCTGTACGATACTGTGCGCATGCGTACAACGGCGAAAGAAGAAATAACGTTCGCGCGTTATCATCGCGATTCGAATTGAAGTCATATGATTTCTTGCGAATCTATCTTTAAAAAAACTACTGTAACAGGAAACTAATTTTTATCTTCTCTTTTTTCTTTTCTTTTCGTCTTCTCGATTGCCGAAAATAGATCACTGGAATATTTTGGCTCTGACAAATTGTTCAATAGCAATACTAAATGTGGTGTACCCTTTGATAATGGCAAACGAAAGAGAAAATATGTTTATACAACTTTGGTTACGCGTGTAAAGGTCATAGTGTTAAAAAAGGACATTATTTTGCATGATACCTCAACTTTATATGATATAATTTCTTCAGTACGTGATACTTTAGAAGCAAAATTTCAAAATGTTTATAAGTAACGATAGTAATTTTTAATTCCATAGGTCTGTAAATTATTGCATGATAGATAAAATATTATCGTTATAGTTATTGACACTTTCGAAAGACATTGATATATAAATCTGTTTTTACGAAGGAAAATATTTTATCGTCAAGGCTTCTGTAAAAAACCGCAGATGTCGAGTGATTTTTATTTGATAATAGGCAATGTATCATTTTGGCGAGCAACTATGAGTACTGAAAAAAGTACATACATACATATATATATATATAATATAATATAAGTAAAACAGTTTTTCGACGGTTGTAATATCGTAAATAAATACAACTAAAGAGGATAAAGAAACATATTCGATCAAGTTTAACATCTGAAATAATTGATAAAGTGTATAATTATACATAATATTTGTACTATAATTTATTCTTCAGCGATTTCCATGTAAAGGACTGTTCGTTTATCACGTTACATTCCATTCGAAGATCCTCATCTATTTTCAGATAATCGTGCGCGTCAAGCTTATCTACGGGCTTCCATTTGATCGGAATCAGCTTTGTTTTAGCTGGTGTTGGATTTCTAAAAAAATTGTTGCAACTAACGAAAAAATATTTAATAGTCGATATCTAAATTGGAGAAAAATACATACCCTGTTTTTGCAAAATCAGTCCACATTTGAGTCATGTACTCCATTACTCTTAACTGTGTATCCGTTTCCAATTGTGTCATGCCCGTTTGTTTCATCAAGTTGCAGTGAAATAAAAATTTCAATTCATCAGCATGAGTGGCGCCTACGAATAAAGAATACACGGATAACGTAAACGTTTTATTTATTACACGATCATTCTTTTAAATGTTGAATCAAAATCGAGTCTATACTTTTTGCGAGTATACATATGCACGCTCGGATGTAAACCAGCCTCATAATCGAATGATTAAATATTTTAATAATACTGCAGTTATTCTTTGAATAGTTGAGCGATATTTCAATAAATTGTACCTATTAATATAAAATGATTTTACTGTAAATTTCGATACACTCACCTGCGTTTTTAATCTGGAATACTGATTTTATGAAAGATATGCCATCGTCATAATAAAACTTGTAGAAGTATACTGGATGTAAATTTTTTTTTAGTTGAACGTTAATCACATCGCAAACATGGTGCCGAAAGTGAAAGTCTGCCAAACATTCCGAATATTTTATTATACTTTCCGCTGTAATTTCTTTTTGACCAAAATAATGATGTTTCAACTCTTCGATCGTTACATCTTCTTCTTGAAGTATGTCCATAATATCGTCAGGCACTACCAACTCGAAATTCGAATTGACCATTTTAAATGTTTCTTCTGACGCTTCTGAAATCAATTCATTCTAGTTAGTTCATTTATGAAATTAATTGATTTCAATGTAGGGCTATTCCATGTTCCCTAAAATTCCAAGAAAATCCATACGTTAAAGAAAGAAAATTATTTCTTCGCTAAATTATCGATTACAAGTAAGGAAATGAGGTTCGTGCTTGTCGATGTATAGGGCAAGAACAGGCTTTCCATGTAACGTCTAACATCATTACGATAAATCACAACACTTGTTACAACTGTCGTTGTATACTGTCTCGATCTTGGTATAAGGACTTACAGAAGGGGAACGTATTATTTTTCGAATAACTTACTGGCGGATAAAAATAATCCCTCATGACTATTGTAACCGATCAAACACGGTACGTTGATGCCTGCTTGCGCTGCAACTTTCGGGGGCTGTGACAAGAATGGATTCGGTGATTTGTCATCAATTCCCGGACAAAATTGCAGAACTTTTTTAAAGGAATCCTGTAAATTCTTTATGAATAGCGATGATTAATAACAAGAAAGACGATTTTTCGTAGCGACTGTTAAAAACGAGTATAGCCATTCCAGACTTCTTACTTTTTCAACTAAAAGATGTTCTTGCATCTCTACTAGAACTTTCGAATCCACAGTTCGTAGGAACTCTACAACGGTCTTGGGATCAGTAGAGTCGCAACCGAGCTGCGCAGCTAACGCCAAACTGTATTTTGTGGTATTGTAGAAAGCCCAAGGATTACTAGCTACGCCGCTCTGCATTATCACTTTGTGGTATAATCCTGCAAATAAAGGCTGTTGAACCGATACGATTCCTGGATTTTGATCTAATTAAGCCATATAAATCCTACCAGCACCCATCGAAGACATCGTTAAATAATGAATGGAGGCGCTGCCAGCGCTTTCTCCGAAAATAGTGACGTTCTCTGGATCACCGCCGAAATTCGATATATTTTCTCGGACCCAGTGAAGAACCATAATTTGATCCTTCATGCCTTGGTTACCAGGTGCTACCTCATCCTGTAGATTAAGAAATCCTGAAATTAAGTATCGTTGTTATCACGAGCTGTCGTAAGTCGTTCTCCGTGTAGACACTAAGAATAATCTTAGATACTGTCGACGCGTTTAACGTGTAAAACGTTAAAATATGTTATATTTATTTCTTCAGGATAAAATTAATTTGAAATAATAATTATTTGAAGAAATAATTTGTATCTAAAATTACTTGTATTTATTATATAATATTCGAGTAAAAACTCACCGAAAGCATTAAGTCTATAATTAAAGGTAACGACGACAACGTCTTTTCTAACAAGGTAATCGGGAGAATAGAGGTCGTCGTTTCCAGATCCAAAAAGGAAGGCGCCTCCGTGGAACCATACCATCACTGGAAGCTTCTTAAGTGGCTTGATGTTAACTGTGTAGACGTTTACATAAAGGCAGTCGTCATCACCAACTGCTTCATTCGTTATTCTGGCAAAATGAGCACATACGTTGCCAAATTTCGTTGCTTCTCTCACACCACTCCATGATTCCGGAGGCAATGGATCCTGTTAACATAAGAATCGCTTTTAAATAATCGATGCAGAAATCGATGATTTTTCGAGTTTCCATGATTGTTCAATCAAATGATCTTGCGATTTACAATCATCACTGAAGTATGCCAGAAAGCCATAGAAACTTTAATAATTATGTAATAAATAAAATATGTGTGCGGCAAATGTACATTTGAGAATAAAATAATCTGTAAAACATACAGTGAAGCCGAATAAGACATGTATCTATATAAATAAAAATTTTATTTTATTTTGTTCTCATAAATAATTTTAGATGTGCATAATGTTACATTTATTTTATTAATTAGGTACATTGAAAACTAATCTTTCAGAAATATGTTATATGAAAAAAATATCATGAACTCTTAGCTCTTTAAGTTTATAATTAAAATTATATAAAAATATATTTTGGATGAACATTTATGAAAGTTCTTAGATTCAATAATAAATTAATCATTATTTACGTTAAATCAATAACTCATTCAGTCATTGGACATTTTAACCGAGTGTTGTAGGAATACGTGTGCAAGAACTAGGTTTAGTGTTCAGAAATCTTCCAACTATCTGCTTATTAGTTTACTCTTTTTTATACATTACGTAAACTCGGCTTCGTCACGCTATATATTTTGTCTAATGTATTTACTGTGTGATTGATACTTGTAGACTGAGTATACTGCATGGTATAGTTAATGTTACTTATTCCAGCCAAATAGCTAAATATTTATATTTGGCCAAATATTCTTATTATAACTAAATAACATTATGCATTGAATATTGCTAAGTTATTTCTTTATTCTCATAATTATAAGCAATAGATCAATAATAATAATTTTCATTATCATCTGTCGGTCAATACGAAAAACCTTTTTTTTAAATTTGTAGTATCAAACTAGTTTTACTCTTTTCTCGTAACGCCACTCGTAACGCCACGTGATAAATATACATAAGCTCCTTCTTGGAAATCTTGTTCACTGGTAGCAAAACAATTAATTTCATTTCGAAGATCTTTATTCCTCCATAAATTCTTTATTTTACTCTTATCCTATTCCTTCCATATACTTTTGTTTATAGAGTAAATAACACTTTCTCTCTGTGTCTAGTAATACGATATTTCTTTCACATTTTCATATTTCTAAAACCACAATACAGTGCTCTTTCGTCCAACAAATCGAGAAATTCCTTTGTCGGAACAAGGTTAACGTCGCAGAGAAAAAGTAAACGTAAAGCTCGAAGACAGTCTCTAATCTGTATTGTGAATTTCTCGCGAGTGTGTCGACAGTATCTCTATGTTCCTCCTCTTCCTCCATTTTTTCTCGTTACTCACAATTTATTTCAATACGTCAATATCGACACTTACTTTAAATCTGAGTTCCCCGACGGGAGGTTTGGCATACGGTATTCCACGAAAGGCGAAATATTGTCCACCGCAAACATTATCTTCGACAGCGCCTCGGAGCCTGCCTTGTCGTATCGACACTTCTGGTTTTTCCATGGCCATGCTGCTCAAGCTATGTCGTTCTCGTCGCTGTCGCTGCTATTGCAGTTGTATCGACTCCGCTGTGACGTGCAAGACAAGCAGCTAATTCGTTGAGCGGTTGCGTGATTACTGTAAGAGTAGTCGGACTGTGCTGTCGCTGTAATAAGGCGAGGTATCGCGGGTACTGACAAGTGGGAATTCACGAACGCGACATCTACACACGATGAACTTGATTTATCTTTTTAAGTAACAAGTGTAAAAACAATCTTGAAATCTTAATGATTATTGTTTCGCCTGTCAACAAACTCGGTTATCCATGAATGTATATTTTTAAGCATAAATTAATAGATAATCGGTAACTTACATATCTTAAATAAGTCAATCTTAATATAAGATAAAGATTTTCGATAGATACGAAAAATAAAACAAAGCGTTTTACAAATTAATTTTTTGAACCGAAGTTGTTTGATTTTTTCAATCAAGTGAAAATATATCCAGATATACTATTGGGTCAGCGTATTCTAAAAGAGAATGTTGAATACTTCCATTGCGTAACGGTATCTCTCTCCGACAGTAACGGTCTTCTTGGTCGCCGATAAACATGTTTATCCTTCTATTACGTTGATAGATATCAATGTGATATCGGTCAATACGTTATGTTTTGTTTTAAAATACATCACACAAAATTATATTACAGTTTGTATATAATTATATTTACAATAGTTTGTGTACAGTTACTTGATGTATCGTAGAGGTAGGAGAGGCGACGACCGATTGGCAGGTCTTCGATGTTCTAGCACCTCGAAGTTCCGTCCATGATTGCACTTCGTTCATATCTACTTGTACTTCGCTTCACTACACTTCACTTTATTGCACTTCACTACGCGATGCGACACAACACAACATAAAACACGCGTCGGAATTACGAACATTATTTCACCGATGTTCACGCGTCGATGATCGGTTACGAACTAACACTTCTTAGAGTAGCTGCAAAACACCTTGGTTGACCGAAATAAAAAAAAAGGAGAGCATCGTAATTCGATAAATTGTTATTGTTGTTATTTTGATAATAAATCAATTATAAAAACTCCTACGAAAACTTTCGTTTCACTTTATTTTTTTTTATTAAAGAGCACTTATATGAACAAAAAATGGCATCTGGTAATTGAGTTTTCGCGGTTAATGTTTCTACTTCAAAATGACAAAAAATTGTTATCTTTGTCAACAACATACGTAGCTACAGTGATAATACGTAGTCGCAGTCACATCTCGAACGAGATATGTCGTCTTTCGCGTTTTTCGAATCTTTTCCAAACGACGATATATCGTCGTCTAGCATTAAAAGGGTTAAAGTTCGAGTATCTGAAACCGTGTTGTGTGAAAACCTTACTCGTAAAGTTCTTTAAAAAAAAGCTTATCTATAGTTTGAATTTTTATCAAAAGTGTTCGATAAACGTCATGACCGTTAAGTAGGATGAAAACAATCTATTTCATTAGCAACAGTCTTGTTATTAATTCTTTGGCTATTAATACTATATTAATATCTGCCTTTTTATCATTAATGCGCAATATTGAGTGTTCACGCATAATAGTGCAAAGGAATAGGTGATTAGACTGGTAATTACGATGTGTTACATCAATTACAATACGTTTCTAAACGACATGTCAAAGTCTAATCAAAGCTTAATGTCAAAGTGTAAGTTGCCGCGCCTGAAAACCACTCCTGCGTACAGGTAAAGGTCATTTACACCGTGCCTGTTAACCGCACCTTCCCGTTCGAATCGAACTACTTTGCAACGCGATACGTAACTTCATCTCGCATGGATCGACGATCCGAATTTCTGCGTATACCTCAATCGAACTAGGATTAAATTGACAATAACTAGGAAGTGACAATGTCAAGGAATCGTCAAAAACAATCGCAAGAAAATCGAATAAATGGATCAACGTAATATTGATGTAATATTGGTTAAAGTTTGATGATTTTATTTGTTGCGTCGATCGAAACCAACGGAAGGTTTTGCAATTTTGGTACCCTTTCGTTTCAACTTAACTCTTTCAATCCAACATTTGCAAATTATTGTTTAGTAAACTTTAATAATAATAAATAAAAAATAGCAATATATTGAACATATACCTACGTTTTTCCTAAAGTCCGACATAATGTCCTTCGTCCTTAGAAATTCTGCAAGTGCTTAAAAATTTTATCACTGCGCAGTCAAAACGAATGATTTACTATTTGTCCCCTTAATGTTCCTACTAGCAGTTTCGAAATTTTCGACATTAAATTATATACATATTCTATATTTATATCATGCTTTATAGTATGTGTATTATTTCAAAGAAGATTTACTTCTAAATTTAATTATGCAGTTAACATGCATAGTTTAATATTCAATTAAATATCCTCTCTGTATTTCAAACATAACATGATATTATCAATATGATGCAATTTTGTAGTATCTTTCAAATTTTCTGGATTAGCAAAATACAGTTTATTAACTAATAGCAAAAATCGATCTCTAAAAATTGGTTGCTTGATCATTTAATTTTTACGACTTAATAATGTAACGCGGACGTACAGTCAACCCTCCTATATAACGCGATTAATTCGTACCGCGTTACATGTACGGAAACCGTACTGTAAGAAATTGAGTACCGTTGACCGAGCGGGACCCTTATACATTCTTCCGTTCTTCATACTCGTTTCGTGAGTTTCTTTCGGTAAATGCCATCGGTCGATCGGTTATTCGCCCTTTCCCAGTAGCACTACGTCTCGCAAAGTATTTTAAAACTCGTATAAGCGAGCTATTAAGGAGTTAGGCTGCGTGCGTTATTTTCAGGTCGACTTTCCTTCATTTATTTTTTTTTCTTTTTTTCTCCCTCCCCTTCCCTTCTTTCTTCTTGTTCGTTCTCAAGGCGTCGTTGACGACCGTTTATCGCGCTCATCGGCGATTCATCATTCCGTCATTTATGCGGTTTGCTCATTTCCGTCGGCATCGCTTAAAAAGCGCTGTTTGAAAGGGGACGATACGAGATTGCGATTTCCATCTATTCATCGATCCCTCTCCTCTACATTCACTATCCACCTAATCATTTATCCATCCACGCATGCACGCACGCACGCATCCTTGTCACTCCATATTTTGTATACTTTCATCTTTCTCTATATCTTGTCTACATTTAGAATGTATATGTAAGGACTATACCCGAGAAAACAAGGAGGATTTTTATTAAAATGTTTCGTGCGTCGCCGCGAGGATCGAAATGAAAACAGATCGAAAACGAAAGAGAAGAGGGAAGAGAATAATGAAAGGACAAGTTTTATTTTTATGTGGTTATGTGGTGTGTCGAGAATATTACGTTGATAATTAGAAGATTCAACCGGTTTATTAATTTACGTAACTCGTCTTGTGTTACTTCGTTTATAAATTTATACGGCGAATGCTTCGTAATGAAGCTTTGAAAGATCGTTTATAATAGCGTAGGTTTTATTGGATTAATATCGAAACGCGTATTGACTAACAGCGAAATTATTATAAAAATGTCTCGACTTCGGTTATTTAGCTAAACGACAAACACAACGAGTTTACTCCGCAATTTCTATTTCAAGAGGTTTTAATATCGGTCGAACGATTTTCCCGACACCAACCTCGCTGAAAAATACATACAAATGTGGGTGGTTCTCGCGAGCTTTGATTAAAATATGCACTGAAAGAAGCACTGAATGGATACGATAAATAGAACAACCTTGTTAACTGTAAACGATAATGATAAAAATATTACATACGAAAGATTTATTTGCTAGTTGCGTTTGCTAGTTGGAAGCTATATTCACTTGACGTGGACGTGATGATCGTTCGGCTAAACCAAGAAACGATACAACAAATATAAATTAAATATGCTTTTTAAATATTAAAAAAACATTGTTTAACCCACGTTTTTCAATATCACAAAAATATTGAATTTTTCTTTCTAATATCAAATAACTTATAGTATCTTCGGAGAGAAAGTTTTCACCTAAAATAATATTATATATAACATTCAAGTCTATGATGATTATCTAGTTCGATTCTTCTTTCCTGTAGCAAAACGAGTCGACTATGGGTATCACGAAAGGAATCCATGTTCGTTCGTGAATTATCGATTCGATCCTTCGCAGCAAATTCGTAAGAGAGTTGAGTCTCCACGTCGATCGTAGCTACGGTTAAAACTGACATAACTATGTATATAAGTATATACACGCGGTATATTACCAGGAAACCGAGACAGTGGACATGCAAGGAATACTTTCGAAATGTTCTTTTTTACTTCTTTCGTACGTTTTAAATTCTTTTTATTATTTTGTTTTAATACCGTAAAGATAAAAGTCTGTTTTCACAAGACGTACAAGAGGAAGTAAGAAGAATATATTATCATTATATCGCGTTAAAATGTAAATTTAAAAAGATAATCGACGGAATAAATGAATACCATGATAATGTTAATGCGTTTCCAACTAAAGTTATATGCATAGCCGATATGGATTTAAAATGAAAAATTCAAATTGTTATCGAAATTTGTTCAAAGAGAGACAGGAATGTTAAGTTCTTTATCTATGTTCTATATCAAAACTGCATAATTTTCGGATTAAACACTCCGAAGCCACGTAAAATTCGATGAGATCTATCTTGGAGTGAAATCGGCCTTCGCGTATTCTCCTTATTTCTGCCTTCCTTATGTTCGTCTTCTCTCTCTCTCTCTCTCTCTCTCTCTCTCTCTCTCTCTCAACTCGTTCGCTCATCTTCTCTTTCTTCTACCTCTCCTCCTTCTCCTTTCTTTTCGAATGACAAAATTAAAAATTCGCAAGCTCGTAGTTTCGATCAATTTTGCGAGACCCAAGCTGCTTGCTACGGATTGTCGCGTTCATTCGAAGCCACGATCAACGACATTCGATAATTAGATTTCATAGACCAGACAAAGCTGGGATCGACGAGGAATTCGCATTTTCCTATCTCGTTCGTCTTTATTTCGTGACCTTGGTCGTGCTAGACGCTGATAAATACGGAACGCATCCGCGAAACGAGAATCGTAAATTTGTATAATCTCGCGAGGAAGAAAGAAACGATGCGATTCGATCTCTATTCTTTCTCGTAGGCATCTTCTACTCGTAACTTCTCTCTCTTGCTCGCTACTTTTTCGCCTGGCCTTCGCAATATCGGCGTCGCGAGTGTCGTAAGTGTCTTCGATTATCTCACTTCGTGCGAACGTTAAACGACGTAACGAATTAATTGCGACTAGGTGCCATGGGATCGGGACATTTTTCTAATGTCGAGAAATAGAGACAAAGGCAGCAAGAGAGAAAGAGAGAGAGACAGATAGAGAGGATCAGAAGAGTATACACGAATAATATAAGTATACGTAAATAAAATAAGAAAAACGATAAAGGACAACGATGCAATGTTGAAAAGAGTCTGACGAAGGCAACGAATGTAAAAATTGGACAGAATAAAATTAATGCGAGAGACGGCTCTCGTATACCAATGGTGATATTTACAGCGGAGAGCGTGAAACGAGAGGAGGCTAACAACGTCTTTTGAGAAAAATAGGACGGTACGAGAGCGTGAAAAATTGCGCGAATGCGAGACGTCGAACGCGAAATACTCACAGGGGGAAAAACGTTGCTACTTTATTTAACGCCTGCATTCTAAAGACACAGTTCTTTTCGGTTGAACTGCGTTGTCTTTTACAGAAACTAAGGAATTTTCTATTATATTCATTTTCTTATATAGTTCAAGGAAGCAGTGGAGAAAAAAGCACTAGTTGTAGTTGAGGCAACGCCCTCAGAGCTTTTCTTCGTACGACTGATTTCAGTATTTCTCTTTTCTCCTTCTTCGTAAAGTTGATTTTTATTCGACTAATGTATCTAATAAATAGTCTAATCATCATCTTTTATAATTTCATGATTAAGTGCCTAATCTATAGTTTATCAATTATTTTTATGCTTTCTGAGCATTTATCTGTTCGTATTACAAGTGTTGTAACACAACTTTTCACGATGTTTATCGTGTAAATATGTATGCGTACAAATTCTAAGATGAAAGAAAATAGCGATTTTTCAAACGTAACGATAATAATCGTTTCGAGTGCGTTTGTTTGTTTTTTAAACACAGCGGTTAATCGAATCTTATTTTTACCTCTATTTTCGACGAAAATTGACGGAACTGCTTAATTAAGTACTTATTTGCGTGCCAGAAAACACACCTTGATAAAAATGCAGGATGTAATATTCTCAATATTCTACTGAAGGAGTCGAGCAGCGATAAAATAAATCTTAATGAAGACGGAAGATAATTTCTACCAACGGGTAGAATTCTATCGTGAAAATGTGAAAATCCTCAAATTTTACAAAATATGCACGTTTACATGCATATAGAAACGAAAGATCGAGAGGTCCAACGTCCTGGTAAAAGTTTCCACTATATCGCACAATTCATAATTTAAATCATGTTACATGTTATATAGATAAAAGCACACAATATTAGCCTGATTTAGTTGTCCTTAACATAAAATTTATTGAACGAATCAACATTAACTCAAAAAATTAATCAACTTTTGCGAAACGTTTCTTCATCTACCTACCTTTTCGTCCTGCGTCTGTAACCATTTCGCTGTCTCTCGTGTCTCATTTTTGGTCCATCCTGAAGTTTGCAAGGCTTCCAATTAATGCCAGTTAAAAGCAGTCTAATTTCGGGACATTTTCTGGATTTCCGCCTACGCAACAGACACACGCGCTTACAATGTGTATGATGTCTGACAGGAAGCCGATGAACGCTCGAGGTACGTTGATGCGCGAGAAATGTGCGTCACGCTAAATGAGAAAGAAGTTTTGCTCATCCGACTTTGTCGTCCGTTTATTCGTTTGTTTTTGTTGCGTTCCATTAGTCGACATCAAACGTAACTCTGTCATTGTTAGATTCTAAATTTTTTGGAAGAAATTCACTTAATGATACATAATAATAAAAAACGTAACGTAATTTCCTTCTTATTGAAACCACTCTCCTTATCGAAACTAAACATAGAACCGGATTTATCGGAACGATGAACTTTTCTTTCGTCGATAAAACCTAATCTGATAAACCTCGAAGGTTATCAGTTTTGAGCTATTGATCGTCAGGCTAAAATAATATTTCATATTAAAAGTTACGATCAGCATTTCTTAACACGTTTACCCTATATTGAAATGCACTGATGAAATAAAGTAAAATAATTACGGGATTTTGAAATTTGATCATCCAATCGATATATTTATTTTCTTCTCTTTTTCGAATAAAAAACGTAACGTTCTAAACAAATTAATAATCATCTTTGCCACTCTTTATTCGCTGTGTAGAATGGTTGCGAGTAAGGAATTAAAAGTAATCGAAAAACTTTCAATGTTCTTTAAGGGAGTAAGAACTAAGGCGTTGGAATAAATAATTACGATAAATCGGTCACTGTTACGGTGAGCTTATGACAAGGGCAGGAACAGGGCGCGCCGACGGTACTACGAGCAAGCTTCTTAGAGGCGACTCGACCTGACGCGCGGTTAAGCTCGCAAAGCCACGTCTTACCAATTACCTCTCATTGTTAGTTGCACTGAAATTAGCCGTTACTTGAATGGTGATTAGCTACAGCTTTCAGAAGGTTCTTGGATAACGTCGTCGATCAAAAGGCCATTTAATCTTTAACGCTTTAATTTTATAATATAATAGATAATTTTTACTCGTTCACCTAAACGAGACTTCGATCTAAACGAGGGTCACCACGTAGGAGTACAAAATTTTCCTTATTTCGAAAAAAAAGTTTCACGTTTCAAAAAGAATTTTACGACGATAAACGATAACAAGTTCGTTATATTCCGAAGATATCGAAGCTTTATCGAATTATCACATCGAGTCATCCAACAGTCGACACGAAACTCATGATAATTTTGTAATATTTAACCGCTATTTTTTACATATATTTTTAAAGTTTTTTTTTATAATGATATCTCAGAATACTTGGTCTTTAAATAATTCGATATTGCATATTAAACGATTTAATAGACATGTATATCGTTATTATAATGAGTTAAAAATTTGTCTTTGTTGTTCTCTATATGGTAGAATATTCTTCTCAGACGACGTGAAACGTCAAGATCCTTAGTCGGTCTGACGTCGCGTGCGACGTTCTTTTACGCGTCGTTTTACGAAATTTATCGCTCGCCTCGCCACGCCTTGCTCCGGAAATCTCGATCCCAAGACGAAGGAAGTAAATCAACGACGCGTTATCGCGACCTCGTTACGTCTTCCCCGATTCAAGGGTGGAAATCTTTGTTCCATTGGACGCCGTAATTCGTCTAACCTCTTTTGACCGATAACATACCGATGATCTTTGAGATTTCTCGTTCGATAATAAATGAGAAAACATTATCGTATTTCCATACCTCTGACTTATGCCAATTACAGGTAGTGACTGCTACTAGGATGGAAATTTGCTATATTTTGTTGTTGGATGCATTTTTGTTGAGTTATATGCGAGTTTAAATAAGCTATATTGATCAAACGAAGAAATATTTTTCTGTAAAATTTTAGGTCTTGTTCCGAACTGGTTGTACGATGACTCAAAGATCGCTATGATGAAATGAAATGTGCCATCTGAAGTGGCATTACGTCCTGCTCGTTACGACCTCTTTTTTGATTGGACGAAATAATACGTCTTCCCCGGTTAACGGGTTAAACTCTCTCCTGAAACATTCCTCAATTTGTATGACAAAGCACGTACCTATCAATCAATTACGTTATCTTCGACAGGTTTAACGTTTGTAAAATCTTTGCAAAGTCGAATGAAATACGTTGATCGATCTTCGTCTCCTACGGCACGTGCTCACCCACGCGTCAAATGAAGTATGTCCCTTGGATCCCTCCAAACGTGCGGTCCATTCACTGGAGTCGCCAAATACTACGGTTAAGGTATTTGGTACACGTGGTCCGCATCGATTTTTCATACCTCAGGAGCAACGAAGATACGCGGATTTCCTCAAGCGAACCTTCGAAGACGATCTTTCTCCTATCTCGTACGTTTTTTTCTTCTTTTCTTTTTCTTTAATCTTCTTTTTGGCCCTTCTTGTGCCTTTGACCTCCACAAATTTCCCAGACGTCATGCGTCTCTCGACTCGAAAACTCGTCACGAACTCTTTCGTTCTTTCGATAACCTTTCCGTCGATAATCCTTCGCAAATACAAAATCCGCGCTAAGACCTCTCGGGCTAATTCGTTTGGAAAAGTATCCACGTTTCGAACCTGATCGTCTTCCTTGCGCCTTTTTCCTCCCTCGCTCCACTTGTATACGCGTATTCAATCGTTTCCAGCTTCGCGGTTGTTTTTGTTATTCTCTAATCTTCCAGCTCGTCGCGAAGACAAAATCGCAAGCGCCTTCGGTGATGACTCCTTCCATCTCATGATTCGCGTGACTCCCTTCTCATCAGTTTTTTCCGACGCTGCTGGAGCAGCGCTCGTTTTTGCCCCGTGAGACGTTTCGAGGACGTTCGCCTCGTCCAGGCAAATGCAAACCAAAGTACTAGTATCCATCAAGTCGATCTTATCCTCTCTCATTTTCCTCGGTCTGTTCCTTTCCTTTTCCTCTCTATCTCTTTTTCTCTTTGCTCGTTCTTGTATGTCACGTAACAGCGTGACTTAACTGTTTGTATCACAGATAAATAAATTTAAAAAAGTTTAAAAAAATGTTATCTAAGAAAGCCAAGCAGCGCGATAGTTTTCATCTTCTTTTACGTCGAAAACGCCAAGCAACGTGATCATACCTTTTCTTTGTTGACACATATAATAAAGGAAGAATAACAATGTGACTAATATGTATCGGTAAATTCGAACGGGCTAACTTCAATCTTGCCACTTGAAGGTAATACGTTTGCATTGTATTCGTTCGACGCCTTCTCGTTTTTACGAGATCGAAAATACGAAGTAAATAGCGTTTAAATATCTATCGAAGGAAACGTTAAAGCCGATTCCATTTTATCGTAGTCAGAAAGCGTTTGGATCCTCAAGGGGGAAGTAAAAGAACCTATAAGAAGGCCGTTTATCTCATACTTAAGTATAAAAAAAAGATCAAGTATCCTTGCGTGCGAGTCACATTCGTATCCATAGTCGTTTTCTTTATTGTCCACGTGGAACACTCTAGGTTACAGTGTTGTTGTGTTTCAACCGCCGTTACTCCTGTTTTCGCAACCAGAAGAACATAATTGTCGCGTCGAAACTCTTAATTTTTTTAGTACCAGACGACGATATATCGTCATTTGGAAAAGTTTCGATAAACGCGAAGGACGACTGTTCCCGCTCGATCGATCTCGGATCGACGATCGGTAATGGAGGGTCAAGGGAAGATCGGCTACTGATCGGTCTCCTGTCAACCTTTTGAGATCGCCTTCCTTACCGACTCGTCATCGAACCTTCGAAAAGGGCTTCCACTCGGACTTTTCCGATTGGTCTACATTTTCCCTCCAAATTTTCCTGCTTTTCCACCTTCTCCGCTTGTTCTATTGGCATGCCCGGTAGAGAAACGTCCAGAGTTCGCCTAATCGCCGCACGCGCTACATCATCCTGTGAACCGCCGAACCCACCTGCTGCGACGCTTCCGAGCACGTGTTCGTTTCAATGAATTGTTTTTTATTTCGCCCGAAGATCGACCCTCATGCTCTCTCCGCGGTGGACGAATTATTAAAGTGAAGTGTTTCGTGTGTTAAGTTAAATTGTGCTGGTAGCACAATTAGTAGTTTAATTGTGTGCGTACTACAACCTACGTGGTCCACACTACCATCGTCCGATTGTGTTCTTCCTCTCGCCTGCCTTTTCTAGGAAGGCGTAATCAGCCTTCCTCCACTCGCGCTAAATTAATTATCATCCCGTCGCGAGTGGTACGAAACATTGGTCCTTCAAGCCGGATAGTCGAGGGAAGTGCCAGCGTATTACCCGAACTCAAGATGGCGCACTATCTCTACGCCGAACAAGACGCCCTCGCGAAAGCCATTTCTAGTGCTATTGAAGATACAAAAAATATCGAACGAGATAAGTTGACGCTTGACACAATCAAAAGTCGGTGTGATACTTTAATCCAACAATGGAAGCAATTTGATAAAAACCACTTACAACTTCTCCATCTTGTACCCAAGGAGGAGCGACTCTCCTTCCCCTATTTTGAGACGTATCAAGCAGTCTTCGTGCAAGATCTATATTTCGAAGCGCTGGACTTCTTCGCCGGACTGGAAATCAAGAAAAATACCCCCTCTCCGACTACGGCACCGTCCTCTTTTACGCGCCCTGGCCCGTCTCATCAGCCAAACACCCGCTCTACGATATCTCTACCATTGTTCAACGGTCGGGAAGAAGAGTGGGAGTCTTTTAGGGATCGATTCACGTCGGTGATCATTGACGTCCCTAATCTCGGCGACAAAGAAAAGCTCCTGTATCTGAAACAGGCGAGTTTCGGAGAGGCCCGGCGAATCATCTCCGCCTTCTCCATCACAGATGGAAACTTTAGCCTCGCCTGGAAGGCTCTCACAAAACGCTATAATAACAAGGCCCACCTGATGAATATGCATTTCGATTCGCTGCTCAGCGGTAAAGAAATAGAAATTAAAACTACAAGTTCTTTGTGCAAAGCGTTAAACCTTGTCATAAGCTCGCGTCAAGCTCTCGCGAATTTAGGACGGACTTCAGCCCAACTTTGGGACGATTTGTGCATCCATTTGATTAAATCTAACTTCACCGATGCCGCTCGTCTCGATTGGCAACTCTTCGTGTCTCGCGAGAATACACTCCCGACTTTTGCGAAATTCCGCAAATATGTTGAATCTCGAGCCTTGTCGATGCGCGGATGCGCCTCTACGGCGAAAAAATCCGCTTGCGGCTGTAACGAGCGACATCGGCTCATGGATTGTCCAACGTTCCGTGACATGACACCGACCATACGGTGCGAGTTTGTAAGTGGGATGAATCATTGTTTCAATTGTTTGTCGTCGTCTCACTCTGTGAAAGAGTGCCAGAGTAAATTCTCGTGTTGCACCTGTTCAATGCGACATCACTCGTTGCTCCACGTCGATGCTCATTCTTAACAACCTACCCCTCCCTCCTCTGACGGGTTCAGTTGACCCTCTCGTCGCTAAAGTAACATCCTCGCCGGTATGCTTGCGACGGCTCGTGTACAAGTGGTAAGCTCGTGCGGAAGATATTCGAATACTTAGAGTGTACTTCAGTGTTCAAAAACTCAATTGCCAGATGCTATTTTTTGTTCATTTAATAGTTCATATAAGATTGTTCATATAAGAGTGCTTTTTGATAACAAAAGTGTAGGAATTAGAGAAGGGCAGCCTTGATGAGACAGGAGAAGAGTAGAATAAAGAGTCGTCTTTGGGAACCGGACCCATTGTCTTGGGGTCCTGGGGGGTGGAAATGCGGTTGAAAACTTTCTCTCGTCTTCTGTCTCTCAAGGATTTGTCCTTTCGGTTTTATGACGACCAGATGTCAAACTACGGACGGTTCACGGGTAGGGCACGGCCGTGCGGGACAATCTACCCTGGAAGGACGAATGTGTGTGTATTATTTGCGTGCGTGTGAAGAAAAGAGAGAGAAGCGTGAGAGAGTTTACGAGGGTTAGTTACTTAGTCCGTTAGTTAATCGGTCAGTTAATTATTGAATGAGAGAGTCAATTTGTGAGTGAGAGTATAGCGAGTATCAGTCTGGAATAAAGGAGCAAACGTAAATTTAGTTAGCCCATAGGAAGTTGTTGAAATATAGTCATTGTTATTATCATCGGAAAGTGTATTTAATCAAAAATACCCACCCCACACTACCCAGAAAACCCCGATTCCTACAAAAATAAAATGAAACGAAAGTTTTCATAGGAGTTTTTATAATTTATTTATTATCAAAATGACAACAATAACGATTCATCGAACTACGATGCTCTCCTTTTTTTTTATTTCGGTCGACCAAAATGTTTTGCAGCTACCCTAAGAAGTGTCAACCAGAAGATCAGGCTGAATATTTACAACACTGTTTCATGCTCTTTAGATTCGTCTTACTCATAAGATGTATGTATCACTGAATTCCGCAAATAATTAGCTATACACTTCATAAATTACCGAGACGAAGATATTCCATCTAGCAGTGCTGCAACTACTTCTAAAAAATCGCAACATAGACTCCAAAAAACCTGAAAAAATCTCTAAAGTACGAAGATATTGTAAACTATGCTACGAAGAAAATGTAGCACTATTTGATAGGAAATGGCCAGAAAATTGAGCAAGCAAGTTGCCACATTTTGACACCTGCGAAGGACAATCGTTTTTATGTTTATTGTGTTTTACCAAACCCATTAAAATTTTTTGATAACAAATATTTAGACACGTTTATTAATTTGTTAATAAAATGTAATTTTTTTAAATTTTATATCGTGTTTTGTCAGTCATCGGCGATTATCGCGGATCTTGACGGAAACTTCAGTGTTAGTCACTGGTGACTGACGTGGCGCTGAACGTGTTAATACTATCATTTCCCTAAGGATCTTCGCTCCTACGTCACTCGAGATTAATAACGTAACGTTATCAGTATGAACTTTGCCTATGAAGTCTTAATCACAGAGATTCACCGACACCGATTGATCGATTAAAACCTTTAATGATGTCGAACTTTCATAAGCACGATCGAGCAAGAAAGGGTCGAAATTTGTTGCGTTTTGTTTGTTTCAATTTTCATGCGTTATCACGTTCCATATTGAGCGGTTCTCTTCAATCGTTTCCACAAAGGCCAATTCTCTCGCGGTAAGAAACATTGCGTCGTGTTCTGCTCACGCCACAAGTACTCGAGGGACAAGAGGAGACACACTAAGATGATTTATCAATGACGACGACAAAAAGAACAAGTATGCTGGCACGAGAAATACCATATTTTCTCCGTGTTCATCTTATCGTTTCTTTCTTCCTTCTATTCTACTTTTGTTTTCCTTCTTTTTCGGAATCATCTTCGTGATTCGAAAAAATCTCCTCAGTTAAATCCCTCAATTACAAGTGGTGCAACTTATTCTTTTTTATTTCGCAAATCTTTCCGCAATTCGTCAATGTCGGGGAATTCAAATCATAGTAGCAAACGAGGAAGCGTGAACGAAGCGCTGGAAGACGCAACAGCGACGAGGGTGTCGACAAATCCGAGGAAAAAGGTAAAATAAATAGAAAAAGATAGCAGAGAGATAGAAATCGAGAAATGAAGAAACACATAGGGAAAGAAGGAAATAAAGTACGATAACAGTGGCGTAGTACGAATCAAACAAGAATAAAAAATGGATACGTGCCATTTTCTATTACAAGATTAATATTCCATGATATTACGTGTCACAGTCTGAGATACAACTTCACTTTCGATGAAATGAGTTTCAAGAGACGAATAAAAGCATTACGTGTTTCATTCTTCGATCAGAGCTCGACGTACGAAATTCCCAGTTACGTGTTATCTGTAGAATTCAGGACTCAGTAGCGCAGATCTTACATTGAAACGCCCACGAATACCCGTTGGTTTATTCAGATTGGCGGGTTCAAGAGCCCCCTGAAACGTCAGTCTCCGAGGATTAAAGTATTTTGCAGGCGTATTGTAAAAGCTGCTAGACAGAAAGGAAAGCTGAAGAGGAAAGAAAGAAAAAAGGCAGCCAGAAAAAAAGCGAAGAAGTTACGTGTTTAAACGATGGATATCGTAGTCGCAATGTCTGATTTAAAAGTCGAGGGATCCAAAAGTCGAATTACGAGCGACTAAGGGTTTAAAGCACATAAAGGAAGGGATCGTTTAAGATACAAATTTAATACAATAGTATCCATTTTCGTACTAAAACTTTTATCTTTGCGTTCACGTAACTCTTACAAAGTAATCGACCAAAGGACTAAGGCTAATATAAAACGTTAAAGAAATAAGGTGAAGTATCATCGTGCTCTCAGATAAATATAAAGAATTACAAAAATTATTTTTCAGTAAGGAATACCTAAAAATTTATGAGACTTTTCCTTTGAAAGCTCGATCTATCCAATGTTCGAGTCATTCAAATACATTTTAGAGAACGTAAAACGTTACGAGTCTAAAAAAAAATGCTCAAAGAAATTAAAATCGTAAGTTGAAGAAAAACAATGGTTACGAAATCATTCTTTTTACGTATTCATACATACGAGTCATAAGTCATGGACGTTTCTTTGAAATATTTTTACGCGTTATATTGTAAAATCCTACTGCGAAAGCAGACGTCATTTTCCGATAGAGTTTAGAGCAACGCTTGAAACGCACCGATGGATTACATCAATGGTTTTCTCCTCTCGATGTTGCGTTGTACCAACAAGGCGATGCGTCGCGAGCGAAACATGACAGGTGGTTGTCATTCATAGAAATGAAAACGTTTCCGCCGGTTCGCCCGAATTAATCGTGCGATTTTCGCGCGTGAAAGCGCGTTTCTCTGACACGTGAAAATTCAACGAACTGCCCGTATGCCAAGAGCGTTTGTATAGCAAAACGTATGCATCGCGCGTTAATTCGTCAAACGGGAACGCATATTTGACGTAAGAGCAAAATGGAAACTTTGCAACGCCGCGCCACCGTGCGTTACGATTTTACGCGCGTCATGCCTGGAACAGAGAGGAAACACGAAGAAAATGGAATAAATTGGGAGAGGTTCGTTATCGAAAAAAAAAGAAATACTTGCCTCGAACCACAGTGTTAAATACACTGTGTGTCGATTTTCAAAAAATGTTTAAGTTCCTGTCCCCCGTTGATATTTTATCAGGTCAGGGGTCAAGCTCTGCCAGTACTTAGAATATTATGGTAGGATGCATGTACGTTCGTCTTTTTGAAAATCCATATAGGCACTGCATTTTTCACGTTCTCGAATACGCGATAGAAAGGACGTTAGATGATACATAAATCGTAAATTTCTGAATCTCGGGAATGTTAAAAATACGTGGTTTTCGTTCATTTCTGACAATATACTTTTCCCCATCGAACGAAACGTACATCGATAGTTATTAAACTTTAAAAATTTGAAAAATTTTAAGTAACTTTTTCCAACTGTTCTTAAATATTTAAATATAAATAGTAAGGATCGTACAAATTTCTGTCGATACTACAAAATAAAATAGACGTGTAAGTTAATTAGAGTTTTAATCGAATAAAATTAAAAATTGTACTTGTAAATGTATAACGTGAAAAGCTAAAGTAACCAAGATCGACATCGCGATAATTGAAATTCGATTGAACGTAAAACAGTAAAATATACGTACCATGGTATTATAAAGGGAAGGTATAAACGAACATGAAGGGACGAAGCCGAAAATAGGGTGCACGATAACGCGACTTCTCGCATATACGATGTGACGATCACGAGTATTTCTAGTAAATTTAATTTTCAATTGAAAATGAATGTAACGTATACCTTATCGATCGCACAGTGCAGTAAAAATAAATGACTGAATAATTTTCGACAATCTATCTATTCTTATAAATCTATCTTATCGAAATACAAGCATGAGAATGTCTTCGATCGTTATTTGGATCGTTTATTATGAAAATAATATAAATCCTTCTTTGGAATAACCACAGGATGATTTACATATAATTTAATATTTCTTCATAGAAAATTCTCAGCTTGTATCTTAAAATTTCAGTAATTATGAAAGACCATCAACTGCGTAACTGCTATTTATAGAATCACATAAATTCAACCGAATAGAAATTTCAATTCCTTATGTTCTTCTACCTTTTACTAGGCTTTTAGTGCTTTAAATTTTTCAGTTCGGTATTCGAGCGTTTTCCGTAGTCGCGTAAATTCACCGTGATCGATATTCACCCGATGTAAAAAGAAAGAAAAAAGCTAAGCGCAGGAAGAAAGGAGTAAGATAAGAATGACGAACAGGCCTCTAACTTCAGCATCCATCATCGATCAAAAGCCCTTATCCGTGATCACGCGGAAGGTTGTTGTTCACCGGTTTTCGGATCGTCTTTTTGCACGAGTAGGCTACGAAATTACTAAACGAACGGAACGCGTAACGCCTCAACCACCAATATACAGGCAGACTATACTGGTCGCGACGACGTAGAGACAGTTTCAATAAACCGACGTCGCGTCGTATCGCGTCGCGTCGCGTCTAGGAATTTGACGAAGCTCATCACTACGGATTTATGGGAGAGCCTCCCGTCGTCACGCTCACGGAAGCTTTAATAATGTTTCGCACGTGGAACTACCCAACCTGCTGACAATATTACCGCCTTATCCAGACAAACCGTGCGCCTTAGTTAACTCGTCTTTCGTATGCATTAAATTGCGCGAATTAATCCAAACGATTAATTCCCTGATATTCTCCTTCAATCAAAGTCTTTTTAAATGCATCAAAAAACAAGTGCAAATATCACATAAAACCCGTTATTACCGTACGAGATCCATACTTCGCATATATCCTCTATCGATTTTATTTTAAGCCACTCTTAAAAATAGAAACTTGTTAGAATAAATATTGGAGTCTGTCACCAATAACGTCTGTCTATCTGTCCTTAAATCGGTATAAATTAACGTGATATTTTTCTTATTTAAAGATTTTAAGAGAAAAATATCATGATTTTTACACGTCCTTATGTACGTACTTTCTTGCTTGCATATACGTAATGTACGTAAGATACGTCTACTTATATACAGCACGCTTGTGCGATAAAAATTTATCTTACATTGCTCCGAACATATCGAATGGGTCGATCGTGGTACCATCCGAGTATCGAAAAGCGACAATACCGTGTAGCTCGGTGTGATTTATAATGTCGCACGTCGTAGCCGTTATTGTCGATTTTCCATCGTACTCGAAATTCCTCGTCTCCTTCGAAGCCTCGGCATCGATCTTTTTCGAACTTTTCGTTTCTTTCGAGGCAACGTTCCGCGACTGGAGGATAGGTTTCTATTCGCAAATAGAAATTGTCACGAATCCCTTGCGATTTCCAATTCTTATCCAGCGATAGGTATACATTCAGGCAGATTTTCCGTTTCGACGAGATTCTTCAATCAACAAGAGAATTATCGTGGTTACGTGACCGATTAAATAGTCGTTTAAAAAATGATTTTAAAGCTCGATACAAGAATTAGTTGAATATCGATAGAAAGAGAGGCTCGTTCGAAAAATCGTCGAGATATGGCGACGAGCAACGAAGATTAAAATTCATGTCTCAAAGAATTTACGTAGCCGTGATTAAAGTCAAAGGTTTCACCGCACTACTTTTTCAATAGAAAGTTACTTTCTAGTGCAGCCATACAATATACAGAACGTAATTTAAACAGCGTATTCCAAATGGACTTGCAAAAATAACCTCGTAGTGCTATCTTCGTGTGTGTCTCCTCGAAATACATTTTAATTGTAATTTTTCAAAAAATATAATAAGACAACATCTTTTTGATTGAATAAAAACAAATGATTGCATTAATTATGAATTCAAGAACGAAATAAAATACATCGGTGCATAAACATTTAATTTATCATACGAATAAGTCGAATATTTAAAAATAACAAAATTACATCCAATTACGCATTCTCGACAAATGTTGTTCTTTAAGCTTAATTCGCAAATGCATTGTCACGCGTCACGGACATCGGCGCGATTGTGACACGAAAATCGCGACATGTCAATGAGTAATGCGTTCGTGTCAGCTGTTTTTGTTCGCACGGATCTTTCTGCCGTCCGATTAAACATTTTCAAATTTCATGGTCGTATCCGGCCTTTCGAAGCTCTCGAGGAAGGCTTTAGCTTCGCTAACTTTAATTATCGCTTTAAATTATGGCTGCGTTTTAATTATCCACGTATTAATTCGGAAAACAAATCATTCTGGGCACAATTCCAGGCTCGCTGTTTCCATGAAACGCGTTACGAAGTAAAGCAGAATTTTGAAGATAACGTCGAAGGATCCCCACTTTGTTGGACATCGCACAGCGAAATGGAATCGTGGAGTTTAAAGGAGCTCGAGAATTCCTCGGGATGCTTCCTGCAATTGATGAAACTCACAAGACAAGCTCGGACGCTCTGCCTGTCCGACTTCTTAGAGGCCTTTAAGTCTTGAATATCCTGTAAAAATCTCTCTTTTTCGTACTTTATCAGGAAAAGCGATGGAAAAGACTGTTTAAGAAACGCCAGACAATCAGTCTTTTTTTCGTTTAATTTATTATATAATAAATGTAGGATCAAAATAATTGCGACAATGGTGGTTAGTTGGAACGAACAAAATACGTTTATTAATGTATAAACGGTGATCTCTTCTGTCGACTGCCATGCGGCCACACTCGCAATCACACTTCCTCTAACTCTCTCTTTGACTGCTTTCTTCCGCGCTTCCTCATTTCTTCTCTCTAGGCACACATACACACACACATACACATCCTACGTCACTCAAGGGCAACTCACGGCCGACGCCCAAAACATCTGACACCGACACTACCGATGTCGTCTTTGTTCCCACATAAATGTGTTCGCCTCACAACAGGTCTCAAACCTAATTAATTAACTTCCATACGTAAATGCTAAACTTTCATTCACATGACATTTCATAATCATTCGAACTTTAGGAACAGATATTATAAATGGTGCTGTGTAATTATTAAAGAATAGTCGATTAGTCTGAGAGGATTTTATAGAGTAAGTACTTGCGAATTCTATTATAATATCAACGAGCGATCGACAAGCGTATCCACGATAGTGTCCATCGATCGTTTTGAACGGCACTTCCTCGTTGCACGTAACAGCGAATAACTGCTAGTGCCTTCGTAGATGCATTAAAAGTGGAAATTTCTACACGTTTCAGTTAATATGATGCAAAATCATATAACGAGATATTGACGGCTCGACTTCGAGTGACTTCAAAACAAATTACAGCTTATCGACTCAAAGAGAACGTCGTCCCAAACGTAAAGAGCCGAGAACGACCTTGCGTCTATGTACATATGTGGCTTTTCCCAACAAATATCGTACATTCCTCGCGTATAAAATGAAATTACCTAGGAATATCATACAACGAGACATATAAGTCGGAAAACAAATCTAAAAAAGCTTTTCAAATATGTAAAGTAATCTCTTTTTGCAACGATATAAGCTTAATAAAAAATAAGTGTAATATATAACAAATATGTTACTCGTATGAACTTATAAAAAATTGCTTGAAAGCCTTCTTTGCTATACGTACAAATATTCCTGCATTTTAAATAGATATGAATAAATCCCGTTGATTGTAACTTTATCCTTCTTTTTCACAATTTATATTTACTGGAAAGAATTGCGAAATTCTCGTATCTCACGAGAAAATTAACTGGCGTGAAATTATTTATTTGGTTCTTATTAACTGAATTTATTATGTCTTTCACGGTTGTGTACAAGATTTTAGAGCACAATTGCTCTTTCGATAAATTCGGACGCGTACAAGATTGGAGCACGATTGCTGTACAACTATTAGAGCGCGGCCGCTCTTCGATTATTCGTGAGCGCGAACACTGCTTAAGCACGGTTACTTTTCTGTTATCGTTCGGATATAATCAAGATACTTCGCGTCCGTTTCTTTGACGAAGAATTTGTGAATACTATACGTGTGGCGACTGAAGAATTTTCGAATATGGTCTTTCGCGTATTATGTCGTACAAGAGAATCTTTTCGAATTCGCATATTTGGGTGTCGTATTTGAATGTCCGAATAGACCGTTTTTGAGTGTACGTATTTAAGTATCGTTTGACCGTGTCGTTATGTAGCTTTTGACGAAGCCGACGCCGAACCAATCGGTGAAGAGAAATCGCTTCTCTCTTTCTCCAAGGGACCATCGTAGTGTCCCTTGGACTTCTCCTGAAAGTAAAAATTGTAGACGGTGTGCGATTGATTCGGCCTTGTCTCGTGTTCGCAAAAATGACCGTTCCGTGGATGCTACGTGTCCTTTGGCACACGTGGCAACCGGTTGCGAAGAACGGACCCGATTCGTAAGAATGACCGTTGCTTGGTGATTCTTACCATTAACAAAGAGGCGGAGACGAAAAGCTGCATTCTCTTCGAGTAAAAGATAAATGACGAACGGAGGTTGCGACAGAGCGACGATACTTCCTGTGTCCATGCGATAAGAAATTGGCCGGTACTCATAATGAATTTTAGTGAGCGACACCCTGGCCGAACAATCCCCATTTTGCGCTGCTCTGAGTTTCCCTTTTCATTCAGCGTTACGGATAATGCACAATAATAAAATCACACGGCGGAAGTGGAGATTTAATTGAGTATTTTTCGTTGAAAGTACATCAACGGTTAAATCTAAGAATTAAAGCTGACCATAGTTGTCTAGCATTGATTCTTAGATAATTATTTTTAATTACCTTAAGTGAATAACAAATTCGAGTACCGATGTAGTCGAATAAAGCTCCGATGTTCCAGCGGAGAACGAGCTTTGTTTCAGAAACTTTGAGTTCAGTGAAACATACCGTGAACAGCATCGTATAATTTTCCTTTCGCGCTAATCTAATTTTCCCTTTCCATTCAGTACAGCGGTTAACGCATAATGTGATAATAAAAGCGCAAGACGAAGACGAACAGAAGTGGAAAACCGCTCGAAGTTCGTGCGGTTGATATTGCTACGTTAAATATTTCGTTCTTGAAAATCCTCGCGGTAGTCTGGCATTGTCCATTTGATAATTACTTTCAATTATCTTGAAAATCGCGCGACTAACAAATAGAAGTGGAATAATGCTTCGAAGGAATGGGTCGTATTCGAAATGCTTTCGGTACGAAGAAACGTCTTTTAGATACGTACTATTCGTTTCCTCTTGTACTCGTCGTGTCGTTCTCTCGTGTCTACCGTCTTACCGTGGATTAGTACGATAAGATCTTGGTACGGTCGATGTTTTACTTCGCGTTTCTTTCGAGAAAACAAAACCCTCGTAAAGAAGGAGCCAGATCCACACGTCTCTCGTTCTTTCCAGGTTTAACGTTCGTAGTTGGTCCTTCGGATAATCGAGTGAAACTCGAAAGAGCGAATTTTGACTTTACCAAGAGAAAGAACAAGACCGACTGCTTTGGCGATTTTATTTCGTATAGGTGGAAGCACTTCGTTAACCTCTCGTTCGAACATGTTTCTTTCTATCTCGTTCGCTCTCGGCTCTAACCCCTCTCCATCCCTGTTATTTTACCGGCCGTCTTACTGAAAGGTGCAAGAACATCTTTCGTCGTTAAGAAGGCAACGTTAATAGATCTCTAGTGTTCTAAAAGTGTGAAAAGCTCGACTGGATGGCGAAGGAGGAAGAACAAAGGAGAAAGGTCTGCACGAATAATAGCGAAAGCCTTTGAGGAGCGCCTCGAAACAAAACGAACGAAAGCACCCCTTTCAGGAAGAAAACAAAGCAAAAAGAAACTGTGTGACTGTTACGATCAGCGGTCAAGGCGAACTCAAAGATATCGTAGAAACAACCAATGAAACCACGTCTTCCCTTATTCGTTGAAATTAAATGACCGTGAAAATTTCGTTGCGGTGTCAGAAATGCAATCGCTGTACTTTTCTCGCGTCAACGTCCTTCAATTACCGTTTGATTCCTTCGCTTAAAAATTATTTAGCGAAAAAACAATGCGATCTTCCCTAGCGAGGGTAACGTGCCTTTAAAAGTAAATTAGTTCGTTCCTTTGAACTCGATAAAACGTAGAACAATCGTTTATTAAAAGAAACGTGCGTATCGTTATAAAAATATCACTTCGTTTCGTCGACGTAGATTTATGAAAATGGAGATATGAAAGAAAACAAGAAGACAAGATTGACAGAAGTATCGAACGCACGCAAGATTTGATTGTTATTTCATTGGTTGCGATTAGCGATACAAATTAACTTTATCGAGAGAAAAGGATTAAACTAAAGTTAGAACTAAACACATATGAAAAAATCGTCAAGAATTTTTGTCCTAGTTACGCCTAATGTTTCATCCGCCTTCGTACGACCATGATGATCTTAATATCCTCGAAACTTGAAAAGAAGTTATTTAAAATTGCACTTTCATATGATCGACACCAGCCATTGATCACTTTCCTGCTCGTGCATGAACGAACGACGCTGTTTACGCAACGAAGTGCCCATTAGAGTCGCCATTGCACGGAGGTGAGAACGTTAATGGTCAGCCGCTTGTCACTCGTGACTCTCGATTTGTCCGATGCAGTAGTTTCGTATTTCGATCAGTTGACTGCCGATATCATTTGAGTTCTCTCAACAGTCACCGGCTATTGCGTTTATATACGTGAGTACGTGATCTTTGTTTCAAGGATGACATCGAGCGTGATGAATTTCATTCGCATTCTTCTCAAACGCGAACGAATCGACGAGCATGCAATTTTTTACTAAAATATTCAACGTATTTAAATGTAATATTTGGGAATACTGTCGTATTAACAGGAATAAATAACATACGCACGACGAATCTTAAAGTAATTTTACGACTGGTTTTTCGTTAGTATTTTTATCTAACGTCACTCAGATTTTGTTATGCAATCCTATGTAACTTTAAACGAGTATTTAATTGCTTTATTAATTAAATCGAACGTCATTTTCATTAAGCTGGTAAGAATGTGACTCTTTTTAAATATAACCACACGTGACAAATATATATATATATATAT
>JAITYT010000793.1:66162-98526 GCA_025433975.1 Liostenogaster flavolineata
GATAATCGTAATGTTAACGATACTGAGATGCCGATACTATCTTTCGTATTAATTGAATTTCTTTTCGTATCTAAACTTCATGTTATATTAATATCGAATAATATATATATATATAATATGTAGAAAATCTACGTGCACGCAAAACGCTATAACGCACGTAGGATGCAAGATTTAATGGCATTTTGTAGTGGGAACGGAAATACAGCGCAACAAGATGCAAGGGCACTGCTTTCTAAGTAACAAAATCATATTCTTGGAAACCGATATTACTATTAAAATCAGCAGATTGCTCGAACGTGTCGATCGCAATATTCGCAGCGCTCGATTGCGTGGAAAGTAAAAGTCGAACGCTTATCAGAAAGAATTATCGACCACGTCAAACGTCTTCTGTCATCCGCTACGCGTATAATTCATTTTCACTTCGTTTCGTATCGTCGTATCTCATCGTTCATGATGGACTAAAAACGAAGCAAAGAGAAAGACGAAGACAAGAAATTGCAAGAAATAGTTCAAAAATCTCGAATCTCGAATTTTAGATCCCTCGTTTACCTCCAGTGGCGAGCCACAAACAAAACCATGGTCAAATTAGGAAGCACGGTGGAACGTGGAACATCGAAGAGCAACGGGGTGCGTTGCAGAATCACGCGTTAACGTACTCGCGTGTGCGTACCGTGCGATCGACCGCTTAACGACAAAGAAAAATAATCTCGCGCGCCATCCGGCGTATTAAAACTTACGAGCGACAGTACCGCGCTCGTAACATAAAATTACGGCGTTTCCATACGCATAGCAACGCGCAGATTCGTTTACATAGTAAATGTCGTCGTTCTCTCGATGCCACTCGTAAAATCCGCATCGATCGGGTAAAACAGTTATCAAAGTGAATACGATATCGCGCGAGCCATCCTGCGTTGCTCTGTAAAACGTACGACATCGCTTTGTTAACATGGCTCGCCGAGCAAAAATATTCGTGATAATCGTGCGTTTAACGGCACGGTCACGAAAGAGAAGTTTTCTCTTTGTATTCGATTCGTCCATCGATATCTAATCCATTTTTAAACCGATCAAAAAATTGTTTGGAAAGTAAATAAAAACAAAGAAATTTCTCAGCGACGTCGCTAAAAATTTAATCGTTTATCTAGCGTCGGATAGATCGATCAATCTGTTTGATCCGGACCCCGAAATATAATAGATCTCGTCGTTGCTTTCGACTTTCGGCTCGAATCATCCGTGGTCGAAGGTTTAAAATTTACTAATAGAACGGAAGAAAGCGCATTTGACGTAGCGTGACGAAGAGTCATGAAAAGGAAGCTTTTCTCGGTCGCGAACGATATCCCAGGCACCGAAGACAATGAGTTCCGTAAACAAGAAGTTCGCGAGTTTTATAGCCGTGCACGTAAGCTAGAACGGAATCGAGGTTAAAAAAAAAGTTAAAATTCTCGGTGCAATTGCAGCGCGAGCTTCCCAAATACCTTTCAAGGAACATTAACATGTTTGATTGTCCAACAAAGTAAAAGGCTTCTTTCGAACAGACGTACTCCCGTTCGTAACCAGCGATACGATCTTCCTTTCTGCGTAGAGGCGACGATGATTCCTCATTGCGACGGTGAAAGATCCGCTGTCGCGACTCGTCGTCGCTTTGTTCGAGACTTTTATTTCTTTTGGACAATTACGCGTAACGTTCTTTCCACGTCTAAAACTTCTTATCACGACGATCGTTTACGTCGTCAAATTGCGTTAATTTTACAAATTTCGCCTGCACTCGACCATACTGGCGAACCGGGTATGAATAAGACAACGACGAATTTATCGCCCCCCTTCCCCCTCAGACGTTACAACGTACGCGATATAACATACGTGCTCGCCATGCGTGGTGTCGCGACAGTTACAAAACACTCTCTTTTCTCAGAGCTTCCTCTAACTAGAGCGAGAAGGAGTAACAATATGTGACCAATCGATCGCAATATAAAATAGCAACATTTTCATTTTTATAGTTTATATTTTTAAAATATAAAATAGGCTCACTTTCTCTAGGATCCGTCAGGACATTAACCCTTATTCTTTGTCCTAGTCTCTTCTATATCAGGCGTTTTATCAGGCCATTAGTCTTACCTGGCACTGGCATGCTTTTAGAAACAAGGACCATCTTACGGCTGCCCGTAGAAGATGACAATAGCAATGAAACTTTTTTCTTTCGAGAGTTTTCCCTAATCGTCGTGTCCTTCGTCAGGAAATCCACCGATCGTATTCTTTAGTTTTAAGAATGTAGTTCGTTCGGCCTCGGTACACTTCTAGCCAGAACTAAAATATTATCTATTAGCAACTGCACATTTCCAGAGTAGGTAACCATCCTTACCAGTAATCTGCCCCTAATATGTCGTCCTTCAGATGGATATGTAATGACCGATGCACGCCGGGCCGCATTACTATTGCTATTGATGTTACTATTGCCGTTACTATCGCTGTTTTATTGTCCCGGTTATACTGGTTCAATCATTACGCGATCTTTGTCAATTAATCATTGCGTTACTCGATCGGTAGGTTTTGCGCCGAGTATTCAAATATATCAAAAAATGTTAAACCGTTGTATTCCGTCGGCTTAAAATTATATTTGTCGGTGTCATAATAAAGTGTGTGCAACTTTGGGCTATATATTGTGAGAATTTCAACCCTTGACGCGATTCCAGTACTGAGCTATTTCACTCTCCATCTTGCGTGTTTGTTCAATATTCGCGGAAGTCGCGAATTGATAGCCGAATTTTCGAACCGAGCTTCGATTCAATTCCATTCTCCTGCACGGCGCAACACGCAAAATATTTGCTTTATATTGGCCAATTTCGAAGTAGAATCGTGGATGAACGATAGACGAGATAATTTTCTGTTTCTATTCTTTTACCATTGCAACAAAAAATGTTCGCACTTAGAAGAAAAATTAGAAAATCGCAAAATGTTGTCAGTGAGCTTATACGTTATTTTTGAAAATTAATGAATTAAATGAAATTTGTCTAGCGTTCGAAGCCACGCTGAAGACGATTTCTCTTTTTCTTCAAAGAGAACGATCATTTATAACGAATCAATTTTGTTTCGCCGTCCAGAAGATTTTCTGTTTTGTCCTGCGGTCGACTACTCGTCGAGAGTGGAATTGATTCAAAGCTCGGTTGCTTGGCTATCAATCCGCGACCTCCGCGAGTGATGAACAAACACGCACTTGTAGCGTGAAATAACTCAGTCGAGGGATTACGCCAAAGAACGAGACGACACCAATTTATCAAACAAATTTTCACACACTTTATTGAAATAATAATAAATGGCATTAAATTAATGAAATAAGCACTCTGTTCGCAATCGTGAACTTGAATTGCCTTAGAACTACTGAATTGATAGCGTACTGATTAGAATCAGTATATCCGTTACAGTTTAAGTGATGGAGATCAGATGCTGAAAACAATCGCGTAACTAAAGACGATCGCGTAATTATGCTAATGATCATCGATTGAAAATACTAATGGCGAAGCCTGGCCCGCACTGATGGTTATATAGAGTGAGCCAACTTGGACTGACTGCTTTTAATAATTTATAACTTTCTCTCCGTCGCAACGACGCCGCTACCGTCGATGCTTGCGTAACTTTAAAATCTTAAGATTATCGATATAGTATACGTAAGAATGTATAAATAAGTGTGCATTATATCTTCATCGTAACATTCGAAAGTTCGTTCGTTGGTCAATCGAGCAATCGTCAAAAATCGTACTTTCAATTTTATCTCGAATGTTTCAATACCGAGGAAAATAGAACGCGTGAAATGCGGTTAATACTTGTCAACGAGCAGGAGTTTCTGAGTTTGCAAATGCGGCATTTCGTGGTCTCTACCTAGAAAAGCGAGAAATGTAAATCGACTTGGGTATTTGCTCGTTCGTATCTCATTTCGCATTATTTCCTTTTGTTGCTTTCTCGTTCTTTTTTCTTCCCTTTTCAGATAATCGTCGAAATGGTTAACGAGAAAAAGAGAGGAAAACGAAAAGAAAAAAAGAGAAGGAGAGAGGTAAATAATTGTACGAGGATGTTCGTGTGTCTTCGATCTCATTTGCAACGATTCACGTTCCTAATAAAACGAAACTTAGTTACGCTTTTTACGATGGATACTCCACGCGCGCTCGTCGATAGGCAATCGAGTAGCAAGAGGACGAGCAGAAAGGTGGGAAGGAAAAAGACGGCTTCAACTTGTTCCCAAAGCGTACGACATCGTGGAAACGGAATACTTTGAAGAAACGCGAAGATGAAACTTTAATGTAAAGTTTCGAGACGAGTGAGTTGTATTCGAACGAAAAATCTCTCGTAAGAAAGGAACAAACACGAGATGCAACTTCAAATAAGTAGATAAGAAAAGAGAAAAAAGAGAAAAATTCGGATATTTCGTGAGTTTCCAAGAATCACTTCTTTGTTATTTTTTTTGTGATTGTTACTTTAACGTTTGTCACTTTACTTTTTTTAAAACAGAACAGTGTGCTTGTTGTGTTTATTCTTGCGATATTATATTCACAACTATACTTATAAACACGACGAGATATCAGAGCCTGAGTCGTAATTATCGCAGAACAGTGAAGTATAAATTAACGTTAGAAAATATTAGGTTAGGGAAAAAATATTGCGCGTTTTAGCAGTAAATTTCACACAACATTTTTCTTACGTTTGAATGAAATTTATCGAATCAAATATGTCCCATTTCGGTCTATTGCTTTTTGCCATTTTAGGGGTAGAACCATTATTTCATCGGTGTAGAACTTCTGAGTTTTTTTTAACGATAAACTGAGACAGATGATATCTTCTTTTGACGTTAATTTTAAACCATTACGCCTTTAATGGCGAAATAAATTACTTCGTCAAACAGTTATTTACAAGTCATATAGTTAGAGTTTATCTACGAATGGTTCTGGTGATAATCAGTTGAAAAAACAGCGAGTAAAACTACAATCGCGTTGAAATATTCATCACAGAATGCGATTCACGGTTTTATACATACACGATATCTAAATACTGTATACTGTACTGTAGATTACTGTACTGTACTGTACATTAGATACTGTATTTAGTATCTGTACATCGGTACTGTAGATTAGAATTAAATCTGAGTTTCGAGTTACACGGAACCAATAAATCATGTAACTCGAAGGACACCTGTATACCTACGAGACTAAGTTAGTTCGATAGGCTAATATCGCGCTTATCAAAAAGTCGAATCACAAAGAACCACGCACTTCACCTTTTACGAATAGAATATATTCATGAGAAAAGAAGGTAAGGGCCTTGGTAAGTTATCGGTAAATTTTAGGAGCAAAAAATAATGGAGTAACTCAGACGACACGAGACGAAAAAATTCGTGGTACGTCTTCGACTTTTTCTCTCCTAGTCAAATATTCAAAAATATCCACGTATGTCTTCTGCGTGTATTCAGATGCGAATCGAAGAAGCTAATAAGAATCCCAAAGAGATTAACGTCACGTCGTCTACGAAACTGTGAAATCCGAAAGTCAATTCGACATTGCAACGTTATCAACGCTTGCGGCATCTCGAAGGATCACGAAGAAAAAATTACGTGCAACGAGCCTCGATTCTATTTGTCTCGAAAAGCATTAAGAGAGAAAGCAGTAAAGTCGTATTGAAGAAAAAATCATCTTGCCATTTATTCACCTACGGCTTCGTTGTTCGATTGATCTCCATTTAACTGACCTATTCTGATCCCAGTTAGCCTAGTTAATCGAGGTGTTATTTGTGCGGATAGAGAGAAGGATAATCTTTGGGGACTCCTCGAAAAATACTACTTCGGATTCGGTTGGGTATTGGTCTTACTTTCATCGATAATGGATGATCCTTCAAACCAAAGGTTATGTTGTTGACTGTATTTCGCTCTTATAGTAAAATATAGGATCAGGATCGAGTATCAGGATTTCTCTCTCACTCTTCTTTACTTGATCGCTCACTTTTTTCATCGAGCGTCCAACTAAAAGCTTTATAAAAGTGAAAGCGCGTCGCAATATAGCGAAGATCCCTTCGTAACGAGAAAAAACTCTACGCGTAACTTCGATGGGCAAAAGTACTACAAAACACCATGATCGATATTCGTTAATTAAAAAACGATGGACGTACGAGACTTAAACTTCTACATTTCGGTAGCGAAAATTACGAGCCAAGAAAGTCTAAATGCAAAATATATTGAAATTCGAAAAATATATCAAATTTCGATGCAGTATGAATTTATCCATATTTACGTTAAAATTAGAAATTCGTATCTTTCGCAAGAAATGAAAAAAAAAGTACATAGAAAATATTGCAACAAAAAAGCCTGTAATAATAAATTATTTTGTGAAATTTTCTTTGCGTAAGAAAACCACTAAATTCGACAAATGTCTTCAATCGATTGACGAAAAAAGATCGTATCTACAACCGCTCTCGATAAGATCTATTCGATTCCTTCTTCAAATATTTCGTTGGCTTTGCGTAACCACCCTGATCGACCGTTTTTCGATTCTTACGTGCATGATGCACCGATCGATAGTTCCGCTTTCTTTGTATGCCACGTGCCAGTCACTAGATATCGAGGCGTGTAAAAGATTCAGGAAAGCTTAACGGTCCATTTATGCTCGACGCTCGAATATTATCGTGACTTCTGCGGTCGCAGTTTCTTCGCTCGGCAGGGCGCTTCAAGAAATAGTACGAGGTGAGTGCATTCTTTTTTTGGGATCCAAAACGTTATAAATAATTTTGCGAAAAGAAAGGTCGATTCGATAGTCTTAGTCAGATGACTCGCCGATCGACATATAGATTCAATGACGTCATTGAAGTTTCGGCCACGCGTTATCGGAACGAACGACCTTACTTATGGCAACTGTCCACGGGTACGATACAAAATACTGTTTATTATGAACTCGGTGACATATATATCGCCAATGATAATGTTCAAAATCGCCATTTATCTTTATGATAACAAATGTATGTGTTGAAAAGTGGTTTGACTTTTTGGATTAATCCACACAGTTATATTATTGTATATGATACGAATGAGGCTGGAGAGCATCGTTCATAGTTGAGATACCTCCAGATTCTTTTTAAGAAATACTTAGTCTTTTCAAAATACGTTGACTATATTAATAGACAACCCTTGCACTAGGCTCACCTATACTTCCGTAGAGCGTTCCGTAGAGAGATTCGTTGTGTTTGTCAGGTAGTGTCATTAATGAGTGATGTTTTCGATGAGTAAGTGTTGTTATCTGTCGTATGGCATAACCAGTTATATGAAGTTCACGCATATTTGTGTCTTAACGTTATCCGTAATTTATATACTTTACTTGCCAAATCAATTATCTCTAAAAAATAAGAACTAAAGAAAGCTAATAAAATTGTATACATTCTTTTTTAAAATTCCTTCTAAACTATAAATTCAAATAAACGTCGTAGACCGTATTACTGCAAATTTAACTTTTATCTAACGATATATACAAAGTATAAGATAGAATATCCTTGGAATAATATAACATTACATTAAACAGTTTAACTAAATTTGTATTGCGCAATGTAATTAGCAACAATTTACATTAGAGTATGGAGTTAATCAGATTGTCTTCTGAAATAAATTATTTATTATTTAATGGCTAAAAAATTTTGTCATTTAGTGGTGTTAATTCTTATTATTAGAGAAATTTATTTGGAATATAAACAGTAAGGAATCAATCAAGTGCTTTGACATTGGACGTGTGTTAAAAAATATATTTTGAGTGAAAAGACCGCTCGCTCGCAATTGGCTCTATCATGCATTCGCATTCGGAACTGTACCTGCGTTTAATATAATATAATGCAATCTCTCAGCATTGTACAACGTTACATCACCTTTACAGTCGGAATGCTACGAAAATTAATAATTTGTTTCAAATGTAAATCTCTCGTCGAATCGAGAAGCAAACGTTACAGAAAAAATAATACTGTAAAATAAACTCCGTTTATTCAATTTCTGTTGAAATAATCATGGTCAACGAGAGAGTATAAATACAAAGAGAGTATAAATAAAGTTTTCTGTAAAAATCCGATGGTTTCCCTTCTTTCTATGAAGCGATTATAAAAATTCACAAGTACACTTAAACTTCTGTTAATCACGATTAAGCTTTAGTAAGAGAACAGAACAGAACAGAAAGAAATAAAATCTGATCCTTAAAACTTTTAAAGTAGCAAACAAAATCAATTTTATCTCGCAATACGAACTTAGCTTACGGTATGTAAAATAATTTTATCTTATTGATATAATATCTTTGCTTGTAAGTATTATCTTATATATATGTCTGTGTAAACTTTTCGCGTTCAATTCGCTAAAATAATGTATTCTCGAAACGTCGTAGAGTTTTTCACGTTATTTGATATACGAGGCAAACTTTCTCCTAATTGACAAACGATCGATCAAATTTGTGCCATTTAATTGGCATACACCTAATTCTATTTTTACGCAAACTTATTTTACGCGAAGTTGATTTAACGCGATTAGTTCTCTTTTATATTTATTTGTTATTTTTTTACTAATTTACAATTAGAAAGAAAAACATATTATAAACATATTAAAAACATATTATAAACAATTAGAAAGAAAAACGTCCTTTAACCTTTAACATGCTTTAACGAGTTTTAGGGTATAAAAACGCGAATTTGTCTATCGCGTGAAAACGAAATTGAGTGTACTAACTTTTTCGTAGATTCAACTGCAACTTGAACCACTCGTTTTATCCCTTGAGTGTTGTCTTAACGAGAGGTCGATACCAAACACCGCTCCCCACTTCCTCCACCTTTTAAATTGCAAAAGTTTTACATTTAATCGTTAAAGCGTCATTTAACGGTCGTGTTGCAGACGTGTCAGGTTCCGTGATTTTCAAATAAAATCGAATTTTTTTTGAATAGGCGTAAATTCGAGCGAACGAGCGAGCGAGTTGAGAAAGACGTTTACGTTATTTCGTACTGTAATTTATAACAACTCCAATTGAAGAATTTAAATTTTTTGATTGAGCTCTATCGTACATTAGATTGAGCTCGATTGTAGTTCAGACTGGAGCAGCGCATCATTCAGCAAAAATAAAAATCGCAGCAGTTTAATCATGCAGTTTCCATCATTTCTTAACCTTCATGACAATTTCCACTACGACATTACGTAAGAATAGAATTCTGTTCAAATTGATGCTTTCCACGGAAGTCATTATAAAGATGTTTAATGCCTAAAAGATGAATAATCGAAATGATGAAACAGATTACAGATATATCGACATTTTTAAAGAATTCATAGCATAGACGATTTCATTAAATGAATAGGAGGAAATTCTGTTAAGGTCAATCTCGTAAAAAGCAACTTTCGTTGATCTTGGTAAAAGCAATCAATGCGATGATGTCACAAGGGAGGTGACAAATGCGACATAATGATGTTATTATTCGAAGGAAGGATGCTCGGAAAGTAAAAGAGACGATTAGGGATTAAGGGCGAAGAATACCTCGGGCTAAGACACATCCGGCACGTTCGAACCTTTCCGAGGTCTTTCGACCCTTTGCGAAAGACGTTTGCCACGTGCAGTAGCGCCAGCAACTGCGCGTAGACAAACGATCAAACCGAACAGGAAGCGAAGCCAAGGTCGAAGCAGCTTAAGGATAAGATACATAAATCCTCTCAGTTTGCAGGGAGTCGGACGCGCTATGAACGTGATTCCTTCGTTGATCATGATTCATTGCGATGAAGTCCGACCTCTTTTTACGTCAACATTGAACATAACTTTCGTCCAATATGAAGCATACTGAAGTCAATTTTGGAGCGTTAATTTTTCAAGAATCATTCCATCAAAATATTAAGAAAACTATCGTATGCGTTGCTTCGATATTTGTTTTCTGAAATTAGTTTCATCAAGTCTTAGTAAGTGAATCGAATGAAAAAATACGAGCAAAATTTTATCAATTTACATGATACATTTTAAAGAATGACACTCTAAAAGGACGCATAAATGTAATTTTAACAATTTATTTAATTAAACAATATTATTGGAAGGAAAAGACAATTTTTTTTCATAATTAACCATTTAATTATCATTTGTATACGAATTATAACATTAAATTATTTCAGAGAACAAATTAATATTATAATGAATATGAATATAAAGGATTATATTGAAAAATCTGATGTTTGGATTTCTATTTTAAATTTCCTACGAATATTCCTACATATTACATGACTAACAATAAAACGACAGTCTCTTCGTCGATGAAAGATCGGAGCTACATTACGTAAGTACGAACCACGAATCATTCTTTCGAAAATGTACAAAAACCGTACGATAAAAAGCTCAATGATGAGAAAATCCTTCGAGGTTTTTCACGCGTAACTGCTTCCACCGCTCGATGATGGACCGAATGGGGAATTTAATCGCTTGTCACCGAGTCGTACGTTCCATTTTTCTAAATAATAGTCGTATCATTTCCGAGTTTCCTCGGTGTGTCCGACATGGCGCTATTCTACTTATCCTCCATATACCGTCTCCCACAGATGGCTCGGAATCTTACATACAATGATGCGACGCACGGTAACACCGGAGATCTTAAACCTCGTCGCTTAAAGTATCGTTCACAACGCGCTCGGATTTTTTATTGTAATGCATTGCCACTGAGGATTTTGACGCAAATTAAGTACGGATAATGATAATAAAGGCAACAGCTAAGTCGTAAATTTTTCATGTTGCACGCGTTATCACACTGTTATAAGAACTGTTCAGACGGTTACATGCTATGATTATGAAAAATTGTTGACTCGTTCGCAGCTTCTCGATTGAAACGTTCATTAATTACGTTTTAATTACAGTTTTTATTGTACAGAGTCTGCGGTTGGTATGACGTGCTAAGACTATTTGAGAATGAACTGAGATAGTGGGGTGTAAGCACTCGCCTTTTTATATGTTTTTTGCCCGGGTTTTGCATGTCACGTTGAAAAGGGTGCATGCATTCCCACTCGAACGAGCATGTAGTCCTGGTCAAGATAGCAAAAAACTTTGACTCTTAGCTTATGGTTTTTGTCCTACACCTGGCACGCCTAGAGGTTGCATTCTTCGCAACCCAAATGTGCGAAGGGGCTTAGGAATGCCAAGATGCACAAGTTTTATGAAAGTTCTTTCTGTAATGAGAGAGAGTGCTGCATTGCTATGAAATTCCTAGAGAAGCTAGTTAAACGCTTCGACGTCGTTACAATCATAATCGAGCCTCTAGTTACTATCGAGTTATGCCGAAATTGATAATAAAGTACTCGAAATAATATTATTCTTTCTTCCAAAGAAAAATTTGTCGCCGATGATATAAAATTTGAATTCTATAGTATTCTTCATTTAACAGCTAATTTTAATTCACATAATTAACCAGAGAAACTTATTCGTTGTTGATCGATACGCATAATTAATTAATTTTATAAAGTATGCTAGACGAGCATCGGTGGACGCAATTTCTCATCAGTATTATCGTTCTAAAGCCGCTCTGAGTATTCGCACGAAATGGGAATAGCAGTCATGCCCCGAGTCGATTGTGAACGACACTTTATCGCTTGTAGCGACAATCGACAAGCCACAAGAGCTTACGTATTCTTGTAGATAGTTTAGAATGGAACATCTTTTCTTCTCTTCCCTTCTTACCACTTTTCTTTATGTGCATACTCACGATAAGAACGAAATTGCCAAAAAAGTTTGCCACCCTACGGCTTGATCCTCCCTGAGAAATGTAGCAAAAGAATTCTCTTCCACTCTCCAACGGAGACTCGATGATAATTTTTTTTAACAGAGGATGAAATATGATTTTTTTCACAGTAGTCCCTTAACTCGTAGTAATATGTATAAAGCAAATTGTGTATTTAATCGATGCCTGTTCATTTTGATTAATAACGATAAATTTCCATTATAAAATAATAATTATTTAATGATAGATAATAATAAAGATATTTAAGAATTATGAAAATATATTTGACGATATCCTAAATTCCAATACTAATTAAAATGACAAAAATCTGAAAAAATGAGGAGAATATTTTCCAACACAATAAATAATATGGTTACAATAACTTACGCAATTTCATATTTCGATAATTGGATAAATTTACGCATATGCAAACACGAGTATATTTATAATCGGTCAATAACGTTCGTGCATCAAATGGCGAATATATCCATAATAAATTTTGTGTTAATCGATGGATTGTGCAATGATTCGAAAGAGTTTATTATTAATTAATTTTATTTCCATCAATTTCTCGTTTTATCGCTTTTTTGTAACACTTTTCTCTGATTTTTATTGCCCTTGAGCAGCTGAAAGCATTTTTTTCGAATAAAATAAAATCTCATTAACACGGATTAAAATTGTGATAGGATTTTCGACGTCTTCGAAATCTTAGTGGAAGTTACTACAGTTAAATTAATTTTCTTCGCGTGACCATTGTCCCCGTCATCGAGGCTGTCGAATTTCACTCGCAAATTCACTCACGGGCGCTTTATTACTTATCATTGCTCGTTCAAACGAGTTTGCAAACTTTCTCAATTATAAAATTTCGTATGCGTTTCTCAGAGTAAGTCCTTCGGCTCGAAACGCGCTGACCTCGCAAAGATAATGACGCATCGATCGAACATTTCGCATATTAAAACAGGTTAGTTCTTACGACTACCGTGTCTTCGACTCGACAACGGCAGAAAACCGAAAGAAAAAGAACAAGATACTTTATATCTGTATGATCGAATATTACGATCTTCTGTATATGTACGCTAAGCATGCCGATACCCTTGCGATATACGAGGAGTGTTTCAAATCGAACGCTACACCCGTCTACGAAGAGGGTTTCACCCTGAGGGCGTATAAACACGGCCATGGCAGCGAAAAATCGAATAAACGATATCGCCAATAATCGAGATCGAATCAAAATCGCGCGTTTCCGCAAAGTTCGTAGATTCGCATGGACACGCGTATCGTCATGACAAAATCGGACAAATGGGGACATAGCTGATGAAGCGATGGTCGACGTGGTCGACCTCGATTACAAAAAGCAATAGGCCGTCGTTCTCGTTTCGACGTCGGAACGACCGATTGCTCTCTTGTTCCGTCTAATACAGCGGAGGTCCTTTACATCCAACCAAGCTACTCTCAACCAGCTTTCTCTACCCCTCTCCTCTCTCCTTTTTCTCGGGTTCGCGCCTACCGGGACAAAGTGAAGCTACGAGGCTGAACTTTCCGTGGATTCCCTATGCGAATTGCGTCGATTGCGAAATCCTTGATGATATATCGTGATCGATGATTGGACGTTAGTCGTCCAAGATGCGCGTCTACTATTTAATCTAATTATTTAATCATTTACGAAACATCCTTTGATTTATCTAAAGTTTGATCCTTTTGGGAAGAATAGTGCTTTCTTAGATAACTTGGATATTCGTAGAATATTCGTTTTAAATATACTCGGTAAGAGACAATGGCACGGAGATAAATCTGGCGAGCTTGACGGGGTCGGGTCAGGTCGTATCACCATTGCCAGAAATTACACATCACGTCGTACAACGCGCTTGTTCCCATGGAAATTAATAGCGTGGAATCGCTCGACATATCAAGTATACGAAGAACGTACCGCTCATCCGCATATACGTCTGGCACTAATGTAAGCTCGAATCGTGTAAACGATTCTGTCGCGTCCGTGCGTGCGTGTATGCGTGAGTAAGAAGAAGAACGCAGCACGATTCATCGTACATTGCCTATGAATGCAAGATAAGTCATGTATCGTTTAAATTACGATAGACTTTAGCGAGTCGAATTTGAAAAAAAAAACACTTTTCAAAGTATAGTTACCCGTAGGAATTAATTTATAAGGAGCATCTCGACTACACTTCGAACTCTGTCGCGATTTTAATATTGTTTTGCTTGAATTCGCGCTGCCGCGTTGCCGATTTATGACGTCATGATAACTACGAGAAACGCCTCCAAAGAACCTTTGAATCGAATCCAGAACGTCAACGGAGCAAAGAGAAACTACTGTTTTTTGATTCGCGAAACTTTTCTCGTGGAACCGTTTTTACTGTTCTGTTTTATCTGTCTTCGTGGGTGGAAATGTTTGTACTGTCACCGCTTTGTAAACTACTTTTTATTTTTACATCGCCGAGAGAGTCGCCAGTTGTACATTGTCTCGATCGTAACGCGAAAAAATACCACAAAACGCATCGATGGGTGGATCGGATCGTACGTAGGGCATGCCGGAAAGATCACAGCTCCTGCTAAATATTCGTGATGATTCGAAACTTTAGGAACGATTTCACGTTTTGAATTTTACGAGGTACAACGCAACCTTCTCTCCCTTCTGCTCGAATAACGAGGCTCTTTTCATCGTTCCGCATTGTTTTTCTTCTTGTTGCAGTAAAGGCGCACAAGTACTGCGAGCTGAATGGTACGTGGTTTCGACATCCTGAGTCCAATCTAATATGGAGCAACTATACGACCTGCATCAACATCGAGGATCTCATTGTAAGTAAAACGTCGACCGATCTCTTGACCCTCGTCAAATTCACTGATTCGTTTCAAAAAATGTTTCTGCGTTCGGCTTCTTTTCTGGCGTCATGGCGTTCTTAACTGAACTACTTACATTAAAGTTGCACTCTCGTTTGAAAAAAGTACATTCATTTCAAAAAGAATAATTTTACGTGAGTGAATTAGTTAGAAAGTTAAGTGAGAGAAATCATTTGACCATTAGAAAATAAAAGGCAATGGTCAAATTGCATACAAACTGTCATACATCCAGATTTCGATAAAATAAACTATATTCATCCAAGCGAAAAGAAAATGACCAATACTTGCCAATTAAACTTTGATAACAAGTTTTTGATCGTTTCCACATTTATAAGAAAAATTCTAAATTATTTAACCGATTAAATAAAAATTTTGTTCATTGAATTTGATTACGCACTCATTTTTCGAGCGACGATAAGACTTATGTGTCGGTTAAATGCAACGTGCTTTCGATCCACGTAAATCAATAATATATGCATATATTCTGCATACATTTTCTCTTGCTGCGGATTTACCACGATTAAATCGCATTGGAAGAATTTCCAGCCATCATGGTTTCGTGCCTCATAAATAATTCGGCGGCGTCTCTTCTACGTCGTTCGATTCATTTTTCACGGTTGTAACAGATAGGTGGATATCATACAGCACGGTTCAATGAAACGAATAATATAGGTATTAGCAGTTTTCCATTTCGATGAAACCATCGGTGTATTTTTAAAACATCAGAAGATAATAAATTTCGGTTCGAAGTGTATAAAAACTTAAAGCAAACTGCAAACATTACCGCAGAAATGTTAGCGCATATAAATAATTGACAGCCTCTAAACATTTGAATGAAGATGAGAAAATAATTAAAAGTGTCTTAAAAACTTTTCAAAAAATATAGGCCAAGAACGTTGACAAAGTTACCTATGAACATTACGAATTTTTTCCATCGAACTGTATTTACCTGATAAACCTCTTTATCGCGATGCGCTTTCAGATATGGGATTATATTCGATGGCGAAGAAGACTTAAATCCTGAAAAATGAAAAAAGAGAAGAACGAGGCGAATAGGGTGTGGCAAAGCTTTTAACTATCTTCGAACTAATTTCGAAGACGAGGTAACAAAGGAAGTACACGAAGTGTAAATCGTTGATTTTAACGAAATTTATATATGATGTGGTTTTCTTGAAACTAATTACTTGCTTACATTTGAAATACTTATTAATAACGTAGCCGATGTGATAATTAATCGAAGATATGGAGAATAGAATCTTTTCTTCCTACATAAAGGTATAGATCGATTATGTCTATTGTTTAATTACGTATTTTCTAATTAAAAAGTTTCTGACAAACTTAAATTTAACTCTTACAACCCTATTCGTACAATTTATAAAAAAATAATTCATACATTTTTCGTGTTGGAAAAGATATAATAACTGAATATTTAACTCGTCGACTGTGACAAAAAATGTCTAAATACAACGTACGATCAGCTCGTCTCTATGGTGCGAAAGCGTGTAAACATAATCGGTCGAAACTATTTACGTGTCATAGACCACGCTAAGCGATATTGATCGGACCAAGATGGCTTCCAATCTTTATTATGTAATAAATTCTATTAAAACTTCGCAGCTTCGAAAGCTGTAATCGTTAATGCAATCGATATAAGCGATATAAAGAACAAAGAATATCAAATTTTCCAAAAATAGGTCAGCAGATTGCAGTCCAAGTGTAGAAGCGTCCCGAAACTGCGGTAATGGTTGGTATCCTCGTTACGATATCATTTCGCTATGCAAAACGCACCACGAAATTACGAGTAATATTCCACAAGTTCGTATGCATCAAGCACACTATCCCGACTACACAATTCTGGCTCTACTTTTCGCGAAATTTTTAAAAGTTGCTCCAAAGATTTATGGATGTAATCACCAGTAAAAAATATTGCAGAATATAAATTAAATTTAATTGGAAATGTTCAGTTACCGCAGAAAAAATTGTAAACAGTTTACGTTTTTTCGTAACAGAATAAGCAAAACGCGAATCCGTGACTTTATTTGCAGCTAGAATTTAATATCGCATAAGACGACAATTGTATTTCTCTACTTTTATCCTCTGTCCTCTACGGAAGATTTTCGTTGTTTTGTCCTCCTGTGTCATTTTGAGTGAAATCCGTGGCTTCGTTTAAGATAAATCTTCGCCAATCGTACGATTGAAGGCGATTGTCAATTCTTATTTTTTGAACGTTCTATTATTTTTTTTGTAGAATATAAACGTTCTTACGTTTGACACGTTGAATATTATCAGTAGCATCGTAAATCGATCAAATGGCTACTTTATATCCTGCTTAAACATTTCATGTGCACAACGCGATAATTAATGAAACTTTAACGATATTATCTCATTGCTCGAAATTAGGAAGAACTGATAAACTGGATGATTACAATGATAAATCGGGATTAGGTGGTTTTACGAATTATTGCGTTTTAAACGAGGTATCATGATCCCGCGCTCGTTGCTACCTTCAAAGGTTGTCGTTTTGATTAGAAAATACGCGCTCGAATGATCGTTAAACCAATAACGAGTATAATTTGAAATAAAAAAAATTCATGATGAAGTTTTCTAAAGGAGAACTTAAATCGTGTATTTGTATACGCAAAGATCTCGTGATCGATGTGTTTTTCTTTTTCAAAACAATCTATCGAGCAAGAGTTTCTGCAGAATTGCTTGGAGAGGTCAGTCGTAATTAGTAATGAAGACAAATTGTAATTTTCAGTGATTTTAAAAGAAGTAAAAATAGTTCCGGTCTAAAAGATGACTGGATTCTGAATTCTGACGGTATCATCGTCGTTAACGTCGACGTCATTTTATGCTTTATTGTTTATTTCATCGAGTGGATAATCGTCTACCTGTTGATGAGTTAATCGACCTTTTAATGTTTACCACTTGACGGTGTGTCAATAGACTATCGACCGGCTGAAATCACAGCAAACGGTGGAAGTAAACGGGAGAAAATCGAAAATGCTGACGTGCTTATAGTCATGTCGTCGTGATTCTGAAAACGGATTAATTATAAACGTTGCAATTCTATTTTAATCGGTTATGGCCGATGGCGAAGTTTTATTCCGTCCATGTTCTTTCTTTCCATTTTATGTATACAGATATCTGAATAACGTCAGAAAAAGTTTAAAAAGTAATAAGTTTCTTGAAACAAACGACATTCAGAACATTTTTTAATTTGTTTTTTTTTATACAAAAAGATACTTATAAGTATTATTTTCGTCGTCATATCATATTCGCCAGTTAGATGCTCAATCATAACGTGTAACGTGTGCCTATAGATGATTACTTCCTACGTAAAGATCTCAATGAAGTTACTTTCTTGGGAGAGAATAACACGACTTCATAAATGAAGTTCCCTAAAGTGAAAGTTACAATTTATCAATACTTTGCTATGCATTGAGAGGTTGGATCAGGTTTAGCTGAGTTCGGCCCTTTAAGATACTAAGGGCCATAAAACGTACGATCAGGCAAGCTTGACTCGCCTCGGTAACTACATAACGGCACAATACTTTCTGGATAAAATTGGGTGATTGTAGAACGCGCCTTGTCTCATGATCGAAATAACTTTCACGAAATGCTACTGAATGTATGTATAATAGTCTTATTATCTTCATAGTCTATTGAACTTTGCAGACGTTCCAGTACTATGTATTATTCGTAAACCTATATATAATCTCAAGAGACGTATCTTTTTATTGTAGCTGCAATTTCAATTTTTAGAGTCTCGAGATTTTTAAGTCTGAACGCTGAAACGGATTATAACTGTTACATAAACTCTGAAGCGTATGCAATTCCTTCATATTTATCAACAAAAAATGTAATGATAGATACATTTTTTTCAAGATCGTCTTTTGATAACATTTTAACATTTATCGATATTCTATCTTAGATAATCATATATAGAAAATTACATTATATTTATTTGCTAATGTTATCGGATACTTATTGGTTTATGATACATTTTAATGTATTATATATTTACGAAAAAGAAAACACTATCCATTTGTATTGTAGTTATTGATAAATTCAGACTCCAAAAAATACTCGGTCTCGTACAATTCTTGATGTAATTCTCGCTTGATTTGTTGCGTATTTATACGCGGTTCATGAGACACCGCAGCTAAATGCCAATTGCATTTTCGCCACTGGTTTCAATTCTCTGTCTGCTGTATTATTTTTTAGCATCTCTGTTACCAGTTTATTTAATTGTTTTCAGATAGCAAAATTAAGCGAGACAGGAGATAAATACGAGTTTAAAATCTTTCACCTTAAAAATATATCGTATGAATACACGTCACTATAAATGAAATATCATATTAATTTTCTCTTCATAAAACATTGCGACCATTTTAATATTCCGATTAGAGTTATCGAAAGAGAATTTAGCAGAAACGCAAGCTATTAACTTATACAACTCTAAAAAGTATACCGTATGCGCGAAATTCTCACACCAGAACAGAGACAAAAGAATGATACTAAAGTGATTGGAATGATAAATATCGTTCTGCCTTAACTCTGTTTTAACGACGATATAATTTTCGATTCTCTGTTTTAATCCGATTAAGCGTGTAACGATGTCAGTCCACTCGCCTATGTTACCAAGTAAATAGGTAAATAAGTACGCGGACAGGTAACCAAGTAGATAGAGAACTAGATATAATTACTCGTGTCATACGTATCGACATATACCCGTGCATAAATATGCGTATCCGCCCGGTACGATATGTAAGAGCTCATGATAGCGGAGAAAATGCGTTCTACATCTATGCATGTACTACGTAGCCAAATTCGTACATGTAAGCCTGTAGCTACATGCTAAAGATAAAATATACACATACAAGTACGTACGTACACATAGACACATGTTGAAGATTATATAGTTTCTTAATAAATTTTCCCTATTTTTATAATTCAGGTCTTATAATATATTATTTTATTTGTTTAATTTATAATGTTAAATGTTTTATTTAAATCAAAAATAATCATAAAGACGCACTATAAAAACTTAGAACAAAGAATAAAATCTCTGCACATATTCGAGAATACTCGAACTTGAAAATAACAAGTAGAATCACGAATAGAATTAGCCGAAGATTTATCAAAATATACCTATTTAAAGGTTCCGTTTTTCCACCATCGTCATTACATCGCCAGTGCAGATCTGATGGCGAAATAAGTGGTAATAAAAGGTAGCTAAGGAGGTAGTTAAACTTCCGAATTTTTTTATGTTATCGTAAATATAAACATTGCTTTCTTTGATAAACAAAAATAAACTGGTGTTGTGAAAATTGACACAAAATGTATTAATTAACACAAACTATTCCGTTTAATATTCATTTCAGTGGCAGCAAGCAATAAATGGCATTTACGAGGCTGGATACGCGATATCGTTAGTGGCTCTACTAATGTCCTTAGCCATTCTCACGTATTTCAGGTACGTTCGTAGAATCATGCCAATAGTTCCTATAGTATATAAAGATGATAAAAATTATTATCGAGTATCCAAAGAAACTTTTATAAAATACTAACATTTTATTTTAATAATTAAATTAATTTTATTTTAATAATAAAAATTATTAATATTGTGAAATTATTTAGATCACTAAGATGTGCGAGGATAACTCTTCACATGAACCTTTTCGCATCGTTTGCTATGAACAACGCTCTATGGCTAATCTGGTATAGATTTGTAGTCGCTAATACGGATCTACTGCTAAACAATAGTGTAAGTATAGCTTAGAGAAAATTAACATGCCCTAACTTCATGTAACATCTTCGTCGAAAAATGGAGAAAGGTTGTGGAACAGAATACCACCTATATAACTTAATTAACGTATACTAAATTTAAATGTGCTGCGATTCAATATTCCTTCAAAATCGGCACGAACTTTCCAGACAACCCAATATTTACTTTTTCTTTTATTAAACAATGTTTCTCCCTTGTCGCATCTTAACTGTTCCTTATTTATCTAGTTTTTTTTGTCAGATGGAGCCATTTCTGTAAATTTTGTTAACTTTCTTAACGCAAGCAATATACCCCATAAAATTCTTGCAATATTTCACAATTACAAATAATGCGATTCAATGAAAATAAATCGATCGTCTCTTTTCACGAACAATCTCTCAGTCAGCCTTCTAACTAATTCGAAATATTGTATATGCAAGGATTCTCGATCTTTTCGCCTGTCTTTCAGATAATATGTCGATGTTTACACATTATTCTTCACTACTTCCTTCTGACAAATTACGCCTGGATGCTATGCGAAGGTTTCTATCTTCACACACTGTTAGTTAGCGCGTTCACCAGCGAGCACAAATTAGTGACCTGGCTAATGGCTCTAGGATGGCCTGTTCCCGCTATTATTGTCACCGTTTATGCATCGCTTAGAACCACAAGTGACGATCCATCAGACAATGAACAGTAAGTATGTGTAGAAAAAAGAAAGAGCTTTTCTACTTTTCTTTCACTCAATAATTGTTCTTGCGAAGTTCCACAATTGTTTGTAACGAGCAATAAACATGTAATACGTCTCAATTTCGCGCGACCAAGAATGTGATCATACAGTAGACACGAGAGACACGACACGAGGAAAAAGACAAAAACGTTAAGAACAAAATGATACTCTTTTAAAGATACAGCGTATCTATGTGCAAACGAACTTATTCACATCTAGGAAAATATCAATGAAGGCAACACGTCAACCTTATCGAAATTAAATTTTATGAAATACCTTAGCATATGAGTCTACCTAATTATTAACGCTCTGCTACCGCGCGTCGTTCTTCCTAATATCATTATTTTTGTAAAATAGAAGTGGTGAAGTTCGGAAACACCTTGGACTAAGTGGTTTTCGTGAACATCGCAATGAAACAAAGTTCTTGCTGTTGGCGGGGCAGCATCGTATTTTCCCAATAAACATCGTCACCTTGCGTGAAACCGTGCGGTGGCCGAAGGCTATCAGAGAAACTATCGACCCATCGACAACGACCAGAAAGGAAATGCTCGACGCTGGATAATTTAACGACGGAGCTACGCTTGGTTAGTCGAGAGAGAGAGAGAGAGAGAGAGAGAGAGAGAAAACGGAACGAAGAAGGGAGAGTAACCTAAGTCAGGAACAGCCACCGTGAAGCTACGTCGATGAGACGAGCATCGGTCACTCATCGAAGAGGGAAGATCAAAACGTTGCACCAACAATTGGGTTATCGGCTTTCGCTGCGTCGATCGCTAACACCAAAACCCGTAATGAACGCGTACGATGCTGTTGCAATATAATAAAGCCACGTAATGGAGGCTCGCGTGCGAGGACCTGCTGTAACAACTACCGCCACCACCATCACCATCGTGTACCAGATCGACTTACCAGCAAACCTGTTGTTAAAAGGATATTCCTATATTTTATTCTCTTTTTTTTTTATTTTCATTCGCCCTTCACAATACATTCCATGTTTTTATTGTCCACCTTTTATTGTACGACAGAATTCGCACATTATATCGGTACACATTCTTGAGCAAAAGAATTCAATGAAAAGAGCTCATCAGTAAGTGAACGTAACTAAATTGAATCGAACAAAGACGGAGACAAAAACTAAGCGATTTGTCCTAAAATGTTGCAAAACAGGTTAACTCTCGATAACGAGAACAATACTAATGTGGTTATTTAACGATTAACCAGTTCGCTACCAGCCGTCACATATGTGTGATAGCGTTTCATTCGGTACATATATGTGACACCGTTACATATATGTGACAGACATTTTTTATTAATCTATTAAGGCATGTTGAGATGTGTTGTATTTTCAGCAGAATTGTTAAGTTCTAAAACGGTAAAATACATGAAGAATGTACTTGGCCTGCGATGATATTAGGTTATTTAAAGTTTGTGTAGCAAACTTTGTGTTCAGCTCTAGCAAAAGAACTGTATTTTTAGTCAAAATCATTATTTTTATACGGCAAATTTTGTATATGTCCTTAATACTTCATTTCCTGACCGATAAACTGTGCAAAGCACTTAGGACTTCCGCGATCTAAACGATAACGCGGATAACACGTGACCGTTTAATTCGCAGAATAACTTTACCAAAAGTTAGCCTAATAAAATATAGGATAGCGGAAGGACGCTGCATGTTCCAAAGTTTCATCTTGTCGAGTTGTAGGTAGTTGGAAATTGTTAAATCGCAGCTTTACGATGGTGTTCACAGATGCTGGATCAATGAGGGCAATTACATGAACGCTCTGGTTTATCCAGTTTGCGTATCCACCCTGTTGAATTGTCTCTTCCTCTTCAACATCGTGCGCGTTCTGCTGATGAAGTTACGTGCCGGTCCGGCTATCGGAACGAGACCGTCGAGGTCCATGCTTCAGGCTGTTAGGTACCGATGTTCGTTTTACGATCGATAACGACACTCACGTTGACCATTCACGTTAAAATGACGTGTCGCGCATACCGTTACACGTTTTACTAAACCGCTTATTCGTTGATCGTAACAAAACCAACATAGAACAAAATGTTTGGTTCCACGAGCAAGGCTTATAATTCTTTTTAAATTCAATCTGGTCCACAAGTCAAAACTTCGTCTCATTAAAGTATCTTTGCTTTTTAAATATCGAGAAACTGTTCGATGAAGTTCTGGCATGCAATGTTCGATGGAAACGCTTTAAATACAAAGCGATCTGCTCGTGTACAATTTCTTTAAGATTGGATTCTATTTACTCTTATAAAGTTTTATTGATGCTAATGATATTCCATAGCAATGAACACTTACTGGGAACAATTGTGCGAAATAATTTCTTCCAAAGTATTTATTTTGAGTAGTAGGCAATTCTTGTTAATTTCCTTTCATCGCTTGTACTTTTCGCGTCACTTGATTAATTTTTCAATAAGTAACTAAATCGTATCAAATAGGGAAAAATATTTCCAACGCATTTGGTCAAGATGGGCATCTCCGCATTAATAAGTTTCTTACGATCTCTATGCATTTACGTTTATTGTAATTTCTAATGCATTAAAACAAAGAAATTTTATAATGTTATAAAGAAGATTGCTAAAAAAAATAGAAAATTCTTTAAACGGAGCACGTTAGATACTTGCGACGTCGTTCAATTAATCCATGATAAATATTCGATGTTCGCAGGGCGACGTTCTTGCTGGTACCTCTATTGGGCCTTCACTATCTAATCATCCTTTTTAGACCGCCAAAGAAGCACTCCTGGGAGCATGCTTATCAAGTTATTTCGGCAATAACAGCGTCTTTCCAAGTTAGTACGAAGTACTAAGTGCAACTAGTATTGGCAGTGCTTAGCCGTGCTTAATTCGCGGCATTAATCGTTATTAATCGGATCCGGCATATTCAGAAACACGATTCATATTTGAAACACGATTGCCAAAAGACCAGATCGAATTCACAGAACTGAACCAATAAGGCATTGTATTTAAGATCCCTCGTTACGTTGACGTCCTGGAGTTCGCCTGAAACGCTCCTGTGTTTTATCGCATTAGTTTACGAAATTATGATAATAAGTATTGCATAGTACAATTCGCAATAATCGCAATGTTCGTTATATATGTTAACACTAGATCTATCAAGGGGGGTCAAGGGTTTTTGGTACTTCTTATAATCATTATTCATTTTTAATACATTTCATTGTCTACAATTTTGTATGGCTTTTTTCTAAAATATGTGAATAATTAATTCCGTAAAATAGTTTCTTTTCTTCTTTTTATTTTGTTGTAAAATTATATGTAGTATGTGAAGGTTGTTAAAGGATAAATATATTTCACTTCACAAATAAATAATAGTTTAATATATATATATAAAACGTGATATAATATAATGAGCGACAACACGATAATTACGATGATAATATAATATAATATGACGAGATAATATAACGACTAAAGAAACCGCGAGTTATAAAAGTATAAGTACAAAGTCTTATACTTTGTAGCGAGTTACGTTATCACTGTTTTCTATCGAGAGCGATTCGTTGTTTTTGCGTGTGAGTTCAATAGCGAGTCCCTGTCCTCGGCCGGGTACGCGTTTTTATATACGTTGTATTTCTTTTGTTGATTTCTTCTAGTACTTTTCGAATAAATAACGTTCGTTTTCTATTTCGATTAATAGAAAAAACCAACCTTTCGCTTATCTTTCGCTTGCGATGCCACGGTCGCCACAAGTATATACCGAGATGAGTTATTCTAGCGTTGATCAATCAAGTCAATGTCACAAAAGTTGATGATCCCTTCCGTTTCTTCCAGGGTCTGTGCGTAGCCGTCCTTTTCTGCTTTTGCAACGGCGAGGTAAGTGTATCTTCCTCGGTCGATGAACCTACATATGTAAGTACGTTTCGCCCAAGATAAGAACGTAAGGGTTTTATAAATAAAGACATAGAAAAGATTGGAAAAATAAATATGTACTTCAATAAAATCAAATTCTATTAAATGAATAAGTTCACGAGATATTGGCAGTGTCCGTCTTGAAATACCGAATGAAGGTAGCCAAGTTACCTCAAGAGAGGAAGTACTCAAAATGGAGACTCATTTTGGCGAAGATCTTTTAAAAATCTATTGAATCGCGATTCCGTTCTTGTCCAAGACGAAACGTGCATAACTACATACAGATCAGGAAACCAACCAGATTGGTTCTTGTCAATCGTCCATACTGACATTTCCTTATTTCCACAGGTGATAGCGCAGTTTAAGCGGAAGTGGGAGGGCACGGCGCTGTCGCGAAAACGCGCCAATTCCTGCACAGCGACGACGGTCTCGGTACGGAAAGCTTTTTAATCCTAATTGCGTGTCCTTCGAACGACAAGAACGAGTCGCTCAACATCGAGATAGCGTAAATCCTCGCTTAAGATCGTTGGCGCTGTCCATTTTTCCTCGTGTCAACGATTCTCTTCCGAACAGCAAAAAATCGCCTCTCAACTTCCTCCAGGTCCTTCACATCGTCGCATTTTTATTCCTAGCACGTCATCGCTTGCACCTTTACCGCAATTTTGATGTTTTCTCCTTTTTGTTGTCGTGCAGCAGCGAGAGTCGCTCTTAACGACGTTCCATTCTACTCTTACGATTCATGGCAAACGAACCTAGTTTCAAATTGCCATTAGATTGCTATAATTTTGAATCGATCTTTTGAAATCTGGTAAGGAAATCTGGTCGAGGGAAAGAATTTCGAGTTTGCGAGTCAAAGCGCGTCCTTCGTGGGACTTTTACCCGTCCTTGCTTTTAGTACACTTAGACCAGTTTTCCTTGTAAAAGCTCGCTTGGCATCGATAATGCTCGCACGTGCACGACGACCTCCGGCGATCATGACGATGTTGCACGAGCCGTCAATGGCGCGAAGCGGACTAGTAAGAGGCTCGTACTAATCGTACTAAAACGCAACCATGTCAGAAATGCCGGTACCATATCTACGGTGTCTCGCGACTTGGCTCGTAGACAACAACGGCTGTTGATATCCGGCTGTTGTGATGATTTTTACCGACAACGCGTCGGCATATGGTGATATAAAATGGTATTAGCGATCTCTTGTCTCTTTGCGAAGTGCGCGTCGTAACGAAATCTCATTACGTATAAAAACGTATCTGATCGATTCTTGCTCACGTTACATTAAGTTACATGTTCCATTATATTTATGGAGGAAAAGAAAGATCCACTACGGTAATCAGGATCGCAGTGGTTTACTCTTGTCACTAAAAGAGGACGATTCGATGGTTTCAGAGATCATTCCGATTGAAATGTCTGAAAAAGTCGAAGCAGAGAGGAAATAGTTAATCAACCATTCTTTGATTCTTATATTTCACGTTTATGTTTTACATTATAAAACTTTCGTCCAGTGATCCAGGTCTCGTTTTTCTAGGACACTAACGTCAATTCGAAGTACTGCATTGAAAGTAAAATTTCAACAACCGTTTTATCATGTAATAAATACACCTAGATTGGCAATGAGAAAAGTTTGAAAACATTACTTTCGCAGAAACTCGCGGTCATTTTTCTTGTTTCATTAGTAATTCTATTGACGCAGATACGTCCAATACGCACCATTTTTTTTTTAAATATAATTAGCAAGTAACACTTTTTATTAAACACTTTACCGATTTATTCTTATTAAATTTTATTATTGAATCTTATTAAGACTTATTAAATCTTACCGATTTGGCGCGATAAGATATCGAAGATCGTAAAGTCGACAGCTTAGTGTCTCGTGACACTGTTCGACCTAAAAACGTATAACCATATAACAGCGAATGGATCTTTCAGAGGTTCTTCCTTTTTACATAAAAGAACAATTCCCGATGTTCCTCTTTACGCGCTATGGAACCATGTGGATCGATACACCATGAATGTGTGATACCGCGGGATAAAAATATTCAAAGTGTAACTTTGACGGTATAAAACCATGGATTAATAATTAAAAGAATTATCATTGAAAAGTGTACGTCTAAAATATCTATATCACAGTATTTCATTTTCTACATTTTAATTATGCACATCAATTTAAAAAATCTTGCAAAGTCACTAACGAACGATTAATTTCCTATGCAAATAGAACGTTCTCATTTATCACGTATAAGAGTTACCTCAAGTGGTGGCTACGGAAAAAATTACAGGGACGCACAACAGAGATACACGCAACAGTAAAATTTATGTAGTCTTCGAATCTTCGCGAGTCCGCCACGAATCGATCGTCGATCTAGCCGAAATCGTACGAACAAGCCCATGTATGTCCGTCTCGTGCCAATGATCGGCGGTGCCCAGAGTCGAGTCCATTTTGGGACATTGACTGTTTCAGTTTATCCGCTCGACCGCAGGTCCGATGGCGGGAGAGGAAAAGGTGTGACTATCAATCCGCAGCCTCGGTAGAGCCGCAAGAGGACAAGACCGACGAGAATCAGCAAGCCGTGCAGCTTGTAACACGCCGCGTCAACAGCAACAGTCATAACAATCGCGCTAGTCTACTCATCAAACGCGATGATTCCTACCGATGCGACGTGACTGAGCCGGAAAAGCAGACGCAGTGTTGATAAATGCGCACCGGGACTCGGGACAGTGTCGTGTATCGTCGTTGTTACCGTTCCGACGATTCCATCGTGCAATGTACTCTCATCCCGTTTTTTTTTGTATACAGAAGGGATGACACGATCGTTCATTGCTATATCCTAAGTATTCCTCCTACTTGGTTTGCGATTTTATTCGCCGTACGATCATTGGATATGCTACTTTTTGGATAAATAACGGTCCTTCGATTCTGACTTCTAGCATAGACAACATAGTTTAAATAGAAGAAAAAATACGGAGATCTTGAAATTTTGCAATCGTTATAGTATAACGAACTGAACGAACACTTGTAAAAAGTTTTAAAGTAATATGATCTTTTTTTATTTCCTAATATGAAATATTTATCGATTGGCCTAGTAATCCTATAACGCGTTTGTCATTGAGAAATGCTATCATTACGTTTAGCCCGAAAGACAATCCTGATTTGCTTAAAGTTTTAAGATTACAATATTATTTTTAAAATTCATCGTTTAACAAGAAAATACGAACAGAAAGTGATTACGGAGAGTGCATAGTACTAAAACGAAAATGAGGAATTAAAGATACATATATATTTTTGGTAAATAACGAAATAGAGTCTTTGAAGCGTGATCGGATCCGGAATGGAACATACTAAATAGATACAAGAGAAGTATATTCGTTATGATGTGCCATTTCTTGTTAAACTCTTTAATCGCTCGTTATTTAATGAATTTAGTCATAATTTCCATGTAAATATGACAAATCCGAGAGGAATTCCTTTATTACCATAGATTACTGAACTTTTAAGAAAAGAAATGAAACTAATAAGAATTAAACTATCGTTGTACTGAATTATTTCGTTGAAAAATCACTCGATGGATATATACATATATTAACTGTCGATAAAAATATTAAAATTTCATAATGCAATTTTTCTATGTTCGTTGAACATATTGTATAAAAAAAAACACTATAACGACACTATAGGAATTCGCAATTCTGCTCTAATATTTATGATGTACTGCATTTGAAAAATTTAGTAAAAGCTGTATTTCAAAATAAATTGATAAGTCATAATCAAACCAATTTTAATATAAATTTTAATGCAATTTAACTTTCGCTGAAAAACCGATTAAGTCAAATGCGATTTAAAGTATCATCACAGTCTTAAAAAGGAAGATATTCCTATCATTGACAATGAGCGTAAGAATGATGTGTTTGAAACTTTCCTCTTGACAAACATAATACAGTCATAAGAGAAAATGGTTAATATAATAGAAAGATATCTACTCGTACCGAGTAAAACTAGTCTCTTTTATGCCTTAATCTTGTTGCACAAAAAAAGTGATTACTTTTGATGATAGGTCATCTTGTGTCACTTAAAAGAAAATAAAGATAAAAAATATCAATGTATGTGTATATATGTATATGTACAAAATATATACAGTATGTTTCACGTTAAGTGCGGTTCGAAATAGTGCGTAAAAGTTTTACGATAACATTTAAAGAAAATAATTCAAAATTTTGTTTCCTCTGCATCATATTCTACATGAAAAATCGTTATAGGCTACTAGTTTTCCTTCTTTTTATATCTGCAGTCATTTACGTGCTATTAAAAAATATATATATATATCGCGAAACGCTCTGTATATATTATATTTTCCTTTCACCGTTATTTTATTTATTTTTTATAGTATTTTCTAATTAAACTAAAATAATAAATAAAATTAAATATATTTTACTGCCGTTATAAATTAACAAGTACAATAATGATTGTCGAATGGATCGCAAGAAAACAAAAAATATTGTTATTATATCGGTATTTTTCGGTTATATCTTCGCTCCCTTATATAGATATAACTATATCAGTATAACGTTATACCATATTCTTATGCTTCGAGAAATGTCTCCAGCCTATTCGAGTTGAAAATTAAAATATCTTATAAGCGTAATATTTAAAGTAATGAAGTAAATAAGACAGTTTCTTCTTGTGCCATAGATTTTTGAAATTTTGATGAATGAAATATACTTTCTCTATTGTTTTGTTTTCAATGGCATACGAGTCGATTTAGCCTCAATTCTTGAGATTTCACTAAATATAGATTTTCCAATCATATTATAAATTTAACCTAAGCCAAAGGTTACAAAATTTAAAAAAAATCGTATTACATAAATAAAAACCGAAAAAATACCGGTATTTATTTGATTATATATATATATTGATTTAATAATATGTCAATTTCGATATTACACAATATCCATTTTAAACCCCAAAATAACAGATACATATAAATTTGAAATGCAATAGATACTTTTCAGTAAACAAAAAAAACTATTTTATCATGGATGTTTTAAATTTAATGTCACGAAAGAACTAATGTAATTCTTTCAAAATTCTATCTTAAACTAAATTTAAACGCATCAATAAATGTTAAAATATTACCAATGGCCATCTGCGACAATCAAAAAGAATATTTTTATGTTAAATATCTACAAAGTAAAAATTATGTTTGTACACTATATAATAATTTATACATTTATACAATTAAGTTATTATAACAAAATAAAAAAGAATGTTAATTATCCGATACAATAACATATACTGCTAGATATTGCTTATAACATCTGTAAAATCTTTTGACATAAAAAATGTATTTTCGAGTTGATTTATTAATTTATCTTTACAATAGAAAAACTAATAAAAATATTCGAATCAGTAACGAAAACTATGATCATCGTTCACGATCATTCGACACTTTTATATAAAACTCAATTGTAAATTGTTTTCTTTCGAAGAATATATACATTATTCTCACAAAGACCGATTATCTCTCTGCAAACACTTGCATAGCATAGTTAGAAAATAATTGCGATGTAAAGAATCGTGGAAAATGCAAATATTTTGGCGTACAAATATATGAGAAATGAATTTCATGTATAGAATGCATATCAATTAAAAATATTCATCGATTAATAAGGGAATATCTTCGTACTTATCTAGAAAATGAATATATCGAATAATAATGAACATATATACAGATAAAATATTTTCAATCCACGCGCCATTCGTTTCATTACAAATAATGTAAAAAGTTATAACGTCTGTATTTCAGCATGCATGTTAGTTATCGATGATCGATGTGATTGCTATGTTCATTATTACATATGCATATATGGCACAATTTTAAGTCAAAGAAATCGTTCGATTCGTCATATCATTCGAATCACGTAACATGTAATTACTCGCTATGCAAATAAAGATAACTGTTTAAATGATATTAATTATAAGCATCGCGCGTATAAAGATATATGGACGTATATCTGTAAAAATACAATATATGCATATAAATTAAACGGACGAACTATAAAAATTAAAATCTTTAAAAAATTATTAGATACTCTCAAATAAAGACGGGACAGTTTGTGATTTGTGAATATATCAAATAACAAAATAAAAGATGTAGTAACAACCTTTTTTACATTAACACTTTCGTGACAGGCGATAGCTGAACAAAACATTTACCTGAATGTGGCATTTAATTTTAAGAAATCTGTAATCGAGTACAGTAAGATTCTGATATTTGAGGGTATATGAATATAGGAAATTAATCATTACAGTCATTTATTGTTCAAATGACATGGATTCGCGTCATCTCATGGCATCGCAATTATAGGATTCTTTGACTAATAGTCAGACAATGTGTTTGTTTGTGTTCGTCCCATTATAAGATATAAAGCTAAAAATTTTTAATATTCAATTTGATATATCAGTCGATTCCTTCGATAAGTGAAATTTGAAAATTACAAACTACGAAAAATTGAGAACTGGTTTCCATCTGGTGTGATATGTAAGCATTATGACTAAGAATGGCGGCAACTTTGAGATGACGTAGGATTACGTTGCTTGTATTCAGCTGAAGACTTTGAAATATTTCCTACCGCAAAAGTGTTAAAATACATAGAAATGCTATATCCAAAATGAAACTTAACATATTTTATGAATCATATTATATGTTAAAAGATATAGAACCGAAATTTTGTAAAATTTAGTAATGTAATTATAATTTTTATTTAAATTATATTATCCGGCAAATAAACATGATTTTTAACCTCTTTGACAAAATGAAGATCGATAAAAAAAATGCGAATAATGCGATCAAATGATCGCAAATACACAGTTTTACTTAATCGTTGCCGACAAGAGTCGGCATTTGTACCAAAAAGACGTCAATAAGCATATACATTACATATTACACATATACTTTACACATTAAATACATTATAAAAACTTATGTTACAAATGCACGATTTATAAGAATGCGTATCGTTATTTACTTACTATTCGTTCTTCGAAATACTGTATCTTACTGTTTGTTTCCATTTTTATTCTCCGATTCTCCTTTTCATTGTCAAGTCCGCTTTGAAATTTTCTGTTCACAAGAATATCGAATATTTTAACTAAGGTATTTATGGTAAATGTCACTGAGTTCGAGCAATAAAAATTATATTAAAAAACGTTCCGATTCGTATTTCGTTGCGCATTCTACTACTGTGCAACAAAAGAACGTTATTGCCTACGCTATTTGAATATGCTGATCACATGAATCTCTACCACTACTATAGTCAAACGAATCGTAATGCTAAATTTCTCTGCCGAATGTTATATTATTAATGAGATCAAATTATAAAGATATAACAATGCATAATAATGAAAAAAAAA